>JAWUZG010000480.1:0-560236 GCA_036785705.1 Acanthornis magna | reverse complement strand
AGAGATTCAGTGATGCCAACTCTTGCTTTTCCACAACCCAAGGCAGGTTAGGGGTGCTACCATACTGAGCAGCACTATGAAGTCCCACATTCATTACTCTTCAGCACAAATAGAGGGAATAATGCAAACTGGTAGGGAACAAGCCTGCTTCAAGGAAGCAGCAGAAAACTTTGGACTCTTTGGAGAATGGCCCGTTGTGTTGGAAGTTGATTTGGTTCAACACTCATTCTCCCTGCCCCTGAACAAAGGCTCATTCCTTTCTGCAGTGCAGATGAAAAGGAATACAAAAGCCCCAAAAAAACCAGATGATTTTCCACTGGATGCTGCTGAATTCACCAAGCTCCTTCCAGCTCCACAGAGCAAGAGAGCAGGGCAGTATTCCCAGAAGACAGACAATCCTTGGAGTAATTAGGATTGCCTTGGACATCTTCTGTAGATTTGGAAATTTTCTTGGCACTGTTACTTCCTGGGTCTTTTGCAAAGACACTGTCATCTGCAGAAGCACTGCTCTCCACTTAATTGCTTTACTGGGGCAGAGTAGTGATACTGGGGTGTGGGGGGAGTCAGGCCTAAATGTAAACCCATTTTCCCCTCTGTCCCTTTCCCCTTTATGGCCAATGTTCAAAAGATTCCACCCCCCACTTTTTCCCTAATAATATTAAATCCTTTCTTGTCTGCAGATGAACACGCTGAGGATCAACAGTTCATTCCCAGGATCCAAAAGATTCAGCAGAAGAGGAATGAGATAAAGACTGATTAGCTATGTTTCATCTCATATTAGCAGTGGCAATAGTTGCACAAAGGAGACATTTTGGCTGCTGCCAAGCACTTACTTGCTTCTTAATTCTTCTCAGAATATCTTCCAGGTCATGTGGGGAAACAGATTGCTCCAAAAGCTTCTTGAATTTTGGATGACTCAGCAACATTTTCACCATCTCCTGTCCACAATGCCTAACACAGGAAAAAAAACAAAGAAAGAAAGAAAGATTGAAAGAAAGTGAGAGTGAGAGATAAAAGTGAACAAAAGAAGAGTGTCAAGCAAAGAAGCTGATGCCTTAAACTCAGCAGGTGCAATAGTGGCATGAGAAGGCATTAGCTACTCAGCAAAGAGAGACATTTACCTCCCCCTGTCACTGCACAGTGCTGTCAGCTGAACACAAGAGACAAGAGGAGAACATGGGGCAACAGAAAAACTCCGTTTCACTCTGAAACTGGGAGTTTGCTTCTGGGGCATCGAAGCCTCCCAGGGAACAA
The DNA here is from genome assembly GCA_036785705.1 of Acanthornis magna. NCBI lineage: Eukaryota > Metazoa > Chordata > Aves > Passeriformes > Acanthizidae > Acanthornis > Acanthornis magna. The sequence goes on along the minus strand of JAWUZG010000480.1, from coordinate 558,982 downwards.
GCAGAGTCCATCTGCTTTGTTTTCAGAGCTTATCAGCAGTGTCTTGCTGCCGTTGCACAATAATTTGCCTTTCTTTAACTGGCAGGGAAGCCAGGACAAGACACCTCACGCTTGCTATTGATTATGCCATCCTAGATGTATGCACAGGGGCAGCTAGTTACTCCTGTCTTCTTGGCATCTCTTCATGGAATTTAATCATCCAAGTAAGGGCATTTTGGGGCTTTGGCTTGATTTTGCCACTAGGAAACCACAACTTTCTCAAGAAGAAATTTACAGGTCATTCAGCCACCAAGAACAGCAGGATAGAAATCTGCAGGTGAGGTTTAGAAAGACTGACTACATTGGCTAAAGATCCCTGGAATATTTCTAGGAAAACCTTCACTTTAGGAGAAATCGATGTTTGGGGTCCTTCAGTGATGAACAGTGGCCAACACTTTGGCTTGGTGTTATGCACATACGACCAAGCAGAACTGTTTGACTGCCTAATCGGAGCTCTTTTGATCTCACTAAAGAATCATTCAAGTCACAGGAAGGTGGCAATGGTCCTTCTTGCTGGACAACCTCAGGTTACCCAGTACAGTCATTTCCCCAGACAAGCCAGGGCAGTGGTCACAGCACCAAGCCTGACAGAGCTCAAGAAGCATTTGGACAATGCTCTTGGGCACATGGAGTGACACTTGGGGTGTCCTGCACATGGCCAGGAGCTGGACTCCATGATCTTGATGGGTCCCTTCCAGCTCAGTGTATTCCGAGACTCTATCAATCTTATCCACACAGTGAGGGAACTTCACGTTTACTTTAACTTCCATTCTTCTGTGCTTTTACCCTTTATAGCCAGGCATCAAAGAGTTTTCCTATTTTACGAGGTGAAATGAAGATCAGTACCTTGTGTCCTTGTGACAGTCCTGAGCAAGAGTCCCTGCCACGTGCGCCAGCCTTTCAGCCCTGGCTGTGCCTGCGAGCTTGGCCACTCCAATTTTCTCCAGCACGGGCAGCAGGAGTTCGGCCGCACACTTCCGCACCTGGACATAGCGGCTCCTGGGAAGAAGAGAGCCAACACTGGGCCACAGGGACAAGGAGGGACAGCAGCACAGGCCATGGCCACAGCATGCTCCCTGTCATTGCTGGCCAAAGGAGGCCTGCGTCTCCCTGAACTTGGGACACCTGCAGACGCTTCTGTCCTCAGATAAACACAAAGTTAGCATTGGACAGAAGGAGTGCCTGCAAGGAAGAGGGAGGAATTCAGTCTTCCTGCACCATCTGATGCTCAATTTCTTTCCCAAAACTTACTCTCAGAAGAATTAAAGAAATAGATTAAAAATGAATGATTTAGAAATTAAAAACTACTCATGCTGACCCATCAGAGGGCACCCATGACACAGAGCTGCAGCAGCATGGAGGCTATTCCCACCCATTTATCCCCAAATATGCAGACCCTTAGAATAAAGCAAATGCGGGGGAGAAATGGAGTGGGGCATGAAGTTGCAGAATATCCAGCAAGGTGGCCTGTTTCTTCTGTGAGGCTTGGCAAGAGAGACATTTGAATGTTTTACTCTTTTCCAAAGCTGAGGAAAGGGTGGCAGTCACTTTAGCCAGGCTGTCCTGCTCTACAGAGTGTCTCTTGGGAACTATCAGGCCCAGCACCAACACTTCAGGCAGCATTTGGTTCAGCTCTCCCATGGCTGTCAGCCTGTGAAGGCTAACATGAAGTATCAGTTGGAATAGAAAGTAGAGCTCTAAGGCCAGCACAGTCATACAAGACTCCTCTTGGCAGCAGCTGCACCTGCTGTGCAGGCTGTGCCACACGCAGCACGTGGCCCCCCATGTGCTCCATGCCCCAGCAAGTTCCCTCCCTATTTCTCAAGTTCATGGCAGAATGATGATGCATGGTGTTTTTCAGGGCCTCTGTGGTTAGTGCTGTGAAATATCAAAGAGCACTCACAGCTGCAATTGCAATTGTCCCTCTTCCCACAAAAGCACAAGGCTCTATCCTTAGCCTTTGCAGGTACTTTCACTTCCCCACCATTCACCATATCTAGGCAACTCTGGCAGACTGGGAGAACTCTGGGAAGCAGCAGGCAGCTGAGTCAGAGCACCTTGACCTCCTTGATCTTATGCCCAGTTGTAAATATTGACCAAGTATTGGATTATACATCTATTGCCCAACATTTATCTGGGCTCTCATTTGACAGTGGAGGCCCAGGCACAGAGAAATTACAACTGACATTTACAGAAGCAGCACCTGAATTTGCAGACACCTCTTCAATAGCCAATGGTTGCCCATGCATATTCTCAAGGGTGCAGGAGTTAACAAACATGGATTACAGCATTCAAGGATCTGCAGTATCTAGACCCATGCAATACAGTTCCCAAATGACAACACAAACATTATAGAGAGAATTGATAGCCAAGTCCCACAGAGTAGTAGTTTCGAGGTGCTTTTAAGCCCTGCCTCCTCTTCCCCACCACCACCACCTCTGCTCTTAGGGCATGTGGTGTTGGTTGCACATTGCGCTCGATCATCACAGACAGGCAAATTGGTGAATACACAGAGGTTTGCCCAAATACAGATTTGTGAGAAATAAGCTCACGAGATGGGAAGAGCGAGGTGAACAGCACACAGGAGCAGCAGACACCTTGGCTTACCTCATCTCCTGGGACTCTGGGAAATCCAGCTGCTGAGACCTTGGCTGAGACACAGCAGCACTGCCAACAGAAGGACTTACAGCCTTGCCAATAGGGGGGATCAGAGGCAGTCCCAAGGACCCCTTCTTCATATCCCCATCACTGGAATTCAGCAAGGAAGCCTGCAAAGAGTAGAACACAGTGTTAATATACAGCATCCAGCTCCCCCCCATTCATGCCTTAGGAAGTTTATCCCAGCTCTTAGCTAGAACTTGGCAGGAAAAGTCAGACTGATGGAGCTGCTTGGCCTAGGATGGGAAATGGAAGTGGTGAGGGAGAGACCATGTCCCACATTTGTCAGCTCTCTCCCCATGCTCACCTCTTTGGCAGTGTGCCTACATTACCCCCTGGCATCCACATGTTTGGCGTCAACCTGTTCTGGGCTGCCTCTGCCTCCTTTGGCATTCGGCATGCTATGGCAATGGGTTTACATCATTATTCTCTCCCTGTCCCTAAAGCGCCTTCCAGCCACTGCTGATCTCCAGCCAAGTCCCCACAAAGCCATTCTGCAGCATGGCAAAACCTGCTTCTCCCAAGCTCCTCATTTCTCCTGCTGCTGCCCTTCCTTCCTACAGCTCCCCAGCAGCCTTGGAGCCCACATGCTGCTCAGCTCTCGCCATGCTCGCTGCTCTCCACCTCCCACACATCCTTGAACAGACTTTGCATGACTGCCTATTCCAGCAAACAACTTTTCTGTCCAAACCTGACATAGCTGACAGAAAACACGGCTGAGACATAGAGATGCTTCACAGATATCCATAGTTTACTAAATGTAGATGGATTACTTGAAAAGATTGGACCACTTTAGCTGCTCTGACTGCTTGTTGGTGTTTTCTCAGTCATAAGACAGACAAGGAGCCACTAGAGAGCCCAGAAAACATTCAGAGACCTCTCTTGCTATTGATACACGCTGGGGACCTGAAGTCTGCACTACACACCCATTGCAAAGAGAGCCTGAAGCACAATGTCCAGCTGAGCTCTTCCTTGGCTCAGCTGCTTGCCTGGGCTCTCACCCCAGCAAGAGTTCTCAGAGCTCTTCCTACAGGTCATCAACTGAAAATCTATCACACAGGACTTAGCCTGGCCTCCTTACCTTCAATCCTTTTCCTTCTCACATCAGGTCCTGGAAATTCACATCACTCTTGTCTTAGCCGGTGCAGTTTTTCCCATGTTTCTGCTTCTCTCCGTTGCACACAAGGGAGGCAATGGCTTTGTGTGCAATGGCAATAGGAAGTGTCCTGGGAAAACTTCTCAGAATCAGTGTAACCAGTCAGGCCTGCAAAGTGGAGACACAAAGTATAATAGAGGCTTCAATGCAACCCTAGAGCACTAAAGCTACATATTTCATGGGACAGATCTCCTGGAAACATCCAAAGAGCTGCAGAGGGAAACATGCTCCTGCTGGCAGCCCCTTGAAGCAGGCCAGGGGGACACCCTGACCCACCTGCACAGAGCTGCCACAGCAACACCTTGGCCTCTGGGCTGCCGGGGGACAACAGGGAGCCCAGAGCCCTGGGCTTGCCAGGAATGCCTCAGCTGCACATGCACCTCCTGCTCCTCTCCCTGCCCCACAGCTCAGCAGCCCCACAGCTGCACGGGGCACTGGCAGCAGCACAGCTCAGTGCAGGGGGCACGTGCAGGGCACAACTGTTCCCTGGCAATGTGCATGGACACTCCAGGCTGCCACAAATCCCTCCCTCCCTCCCACCAGAGAGCAGCCCAGCTCCTGCCTTACCTCTCTGTGAGGCTGAGCCATGCTCAGCCTTCACCTTGTCCTCGATCAGAAGTTTCTCCAGGCCCCCCATGCCATGACTAGGAACCGGGGTGGAGAGAGCAGGGGCAGATGCATATCCATCCTTAGTATTTTGTCATTTTTTGAACAGGTAAAATGTCACATCCGGTGGTGGGTGTCCAAGTCGGTAATTCATTAGCTCTTGGGAAGACATCCTGCCTTCACCAGCCCAAAATCTTGGCGAGGTTTTTCCCCACGTGTGGAGGCTGGCTGGCAGCATGCTTCTCCAGCTGGGAGCCCATCACCTTGTGCAGGGCCAAGGCAAGCTTGCTGACCACGGCGCGGACACTGGCGCTTCGGACAGGCAACGCCTTGGTCCCCAGGAAGGACCACAGCACGGGCAGGGCGTAGCGCTTGACCACTTCGGGGCTCCTGGCATAAACCCATTCCACAAGCACTGCCAGGAGAGAGACACAAGATCCTTAACCACCAAGGTTCATGCAAACAAGCACCTCCTTCTAGCTGGGCTTCTTGGGAGCCTCTCTAGCTAAGATCAGCAAAGTAGCACAGACAGCCCTGTGATCCAGAAACAGGCAAAGCAGCTGATCATCTCCGCAAAAGAACCACCAACCCCTCAGGACTAATTTCTCCAAACAAAGCCTTCTACCTCTGGAAGACTTTGTACATTTACTAAATCATTTCACAATCTCTTTCTGCATGGACAAGGACCAGAAGGTCAAATTGCCCTTTATTGCCATTTAGAAGTTATCCAAACCTGTACTCAAGATGTTGAAATGCACCGCAGAGAAACAATTGAGAGATCTCTACTAAAAGGGATGATTCCATTTTGGTGACCTTTGATGAGAAATGCCAACAGTCTAATCTGGCTCTGCCCTTTGCTCAGTGGCACACAGCAAAGGGCACGATTAGACCACACTTCTAAACTCCAGCCCACCTGAGACAACTGCTGCTTGCCAGTTTGATTAGAAACACCAGTCACCAGCTGGTGTCTTTGGCAGAATGCTTTTGTGGCTTCTAACAAACACCTCTTTCAAACCTCTGCATGTCTTACATAATCACCCAGACCCCATTGCCATGGCATTTCAGCCTCTCCAAATGTTCATGGCATTTCCCCTCACAATGTTAATGGTGATTTCTCTTACAATCCGCATGCAATAGGGCAATAGAGAGGGAGAGAAAAATGCTGCACAGGGCACTGAAATTGAACCAAAACGCAAGCATTCTCTCACATTCCCTCTGAAGCCAGCTCTCTGCTCATTTTCTGAACTGAACTCTATCAAACACAGACAAAAATTTACTACCAATACGCTCCTTGCATGGCAGATTTGCCTGAGAAATCAAAACCTGAAATGGTCTGGAGACCATTCTTCTTTTCTCTACTGGCAAAATGTCATGCAGTAGCCATTTATTATTCTCTGGTGGAAGAGCCTTCATTTTCTCTATGCTGTTGATCCACCAGCAGTCATCAACATTTAAACAACTCCTGAAAGTATCTAAAACCAATTCTGCTAAGCAGGAAAATGGTTATGATTCCCATTTTTAAATGGGAGTTACTTTCAATTTAAATGCAATTCTAAACATCCGTCACTATGGAACTTGCGAAGAGAAAGGGCTGTCTGCTTCCACTAAATCTCTGAGAGAACATCTGCTCTTTATAAAGTAGTCCTAATTTATGCTGAAATACTTTCTTTGACTAAGAGGTTAAACTACCTGCAAAACTGAATTCTTTCTTCCTCGAGGTCTACTTTATTCAAATGCTCTTTAAAAGGCCTTTGACTTTGCCAATCACTGAACTTGCCCTTTTGAGACTCATAATGAAGACACAAAGTGTATTCAACCTTGCATTTAAAGATGCTGGCATAATTTGCAGTGGATTGAGCCCTAATTAGAGCAAGGCTATAAATAAGGTAAGGCTAGAAAGAGTCTTTGCTACTCTACATGGAGATTTTCACTTTTCCATTCCTTGCCTATTGCTGACATAGCAAGCTCCTAGGAGGAATCCATTAGCAGCTGCATTTGGAGCATTTTGGACAGCGCTGACATAGCAAGAGACTGTTGGCACATGCTGAAATGCTCAGTCCAATGCCACTTCTACAGCACAGGCTGGGAGCCTCAGCACTCTGCTTGTGCCCCTCTGTCCCCAAAAGCTGCCTTGCACAAAATCCGTGCCTCTAACATCTCTGTTGGGTTTTGACCTACACTGTGACCCTCAGGCACTGCACGGTTCAGCCTCAAAACTTTCCAAGAGCAAAGCAAGCCTTCTGTGAGGACAAAAGAAACTGATCCCCTCAAACAGCATTTGCCCCCATTTCCCCTCAAAGATCACAGAGATCCCTGAGCTTTTAGCCCCTCCCTTTCCTAGAGGCAGCTTCTGAGATGCCCCAGGGAGAGCTCAGCCCCGAGGCCCAGCACTGCCCCCATCCCAGATGCTGCACACCTCTGCAGCAGCCAGGGAAAACCTGCCTAGTACACCTTCCGTGGCTATTGGGCAGGAGGGACAAGCTCAGCACCTCCTGATTTGGAGGAGCTACTCTACTGTCTGGTCACAAGCATTCCCTCTGAATAATCCCTCACAAGACCTCTTGGCTTAGAAGGGGAAGCCATACCTGAGAGACGCTCCGTGACATCCAGCAGACCTTGGCCACTCAGCTGACTCCAGCGGTTGCTGAACTCTTTCAGCAGTGATACTTTATCTACAAGAGAAACACACCTTTGTGCTCACTCTTCTGAGCTCATAAAAGAAAGGACAGTGGGGAGGGGAAGGGCAGAGGCAACTGCGTTTTGGAAAAGAAAGGAAATTTCTGCCGGTTTTTGAATCCTTTCCTTCTTTCCTTCCAGCCTACTTGGCAGGATTTTAAGTTCCAAAAGAAAAGCTCTCCTTTCACATCTGTAAATCCAAAGTGCTCTGCTGTACCAGGAGCCATGTTAAACATTGAACATCAGGGACCTCAGGATTTCAATCCCATGGAAGCAGGGAAAAGGTTTTGCATCCCACAGCTTTGCAGAAGTGATCTCCTCCTCCCCTATGGAAAAGGGGGAGAAGGCTCCAAAATTCACACATGCCTTCCCACTTTAAGGATAAGCTCTTTGAAATCGTCGGGTTACCTGTTGGGATCTATGGACAAGACTCCAAGTTACTCATGCAAGAGCTGAGGCATGTGCACACAGAGTCTTGGAGCAATGGCTGACTTCAGCTATGAAGCTCAGGGCAGCAGTGGAGCAAGAGGATTTGCCTGCTTGTGTCACTCCAAGCTAGGAGCGTTGCTCAATCCTTTGGAGTTCACGAGGTTTCTTGCCATTTGCCACTGGATGTTGACTTGTAAAGGTGGACAGTTTTAAAGTACTTGGGAAGGTTTTGTTCATGCCTTTGTCCAGTAGAGACTTCCTTCCCCTATTAAAGCTCTAGATGTTCACTTCTGCAATATTTGTGACTTGGTTGCTTGACTGAATTCTTGCAAACAGCCATAAAAATGGGCAGAATTCAAAAAAGATATCCCACTTCACTTGCTTGAGCGTATCTCTGCGTAAAGTCATTGTGATGAGAGGCAGAGGTGCTTTGCTCCTGTTCTGACATCTCTCCCCAGGGAAAATTGTTGGTGATCTCAGAGGTGGAGAGAGGGGAATGGCACAATGCTCCACACAAATCCCTGAAGCCATCTGTTTGCCACATCCTCTGCTAGCAGGATTCTGCAGCTTTTCCCAAGCCTTTGCCCATGCTCCACAAGAAATGGCTACGGGCCAAGAGCAGTCAAGGTCTCACAGCCTTCTCCCCAGTTCACAAACAGCAAGAACCCCATCCTTGGGACACAGCAAGGCACCGAGTCAGGCAATTCAAGGAGTTCACAGAGCAACGGAGGTTGAGAAAGTGTAAACTCCCCTTTAAGACCTGCCTCTTCAACACTCCATTTTTCAGGCATATTCACCCAGTGGGGCATTTGCAGAGCTGACATCAATCTGGGTGGCAAAGGAATTTACAGCAGCCCTTGGCTACACAGGCATTTGCTAGAGCCATCTTGCCCCATGCAAAACAGCATGTGGAACAAGCCATCATTGACAGCTGGATTTATACTTGTTTGTTCAAAAAAAAATGAACTTGGGGAATCAGAAGTTCCCCTTTGAAAAAAGAAGACAAAGAAGAAAGGTGGAAAACAGACAGCTAATGCCTGTAATGTAGAGCCTTCAGGAGGCTGCTCTGCAGAAGCTCTGATGGGCCAGTGTTCCTTCATGCCAACAGCAAAGCTATTCATTGGCAAAGACCAAGGGGGCCTAAGCAAGCTCCAAAAAGCCCTTTGTCTTGGAATTCTAGCAAAGCTGCAGTCCACGACTTACTCTTCAGCTCCTTCTCTGCCAAAGCACACAAGCAGCACAGAGCCAAGGGCTCCTGGGACTTTTGGGAAAGGCTGATGCACATTCCAGCCTGTTGGGGGACTGGTGCCTAAGGACTGCACCTCCACACCTTCTGGTGGATGTCAGCTGGAGGTTTCCACAGGCAACAACAGCTATCGAGGCACTCTTTGCTCTCTTGACTCTGAGAGGCAGAGACACGGTTGAGGAGAGTCCATGTCAGGGGTCAGCCTTACCTAAGTGAGCAATGGATTCTTCCAGTGCTTTCACTGCTGCAGCATAAACCCCGGAGTCTGTTGAGTTGAGGTTGCTGGTTATTCCTTCGACTAAGCGGATGATCACAGGGTTTAAGCCATCCTTTAGGATGCCTATCATGTCAGCCAGCACATCCAGCGCCTGTTGTTTTACTCTCTTATGACTGTCGCCAAGCCTCAGGACAAAATCATCAAAAATCTGTGAAGAAAACAAACAACATGAAAGCTGGATTAAAATATCCTTGTTTGAAGAAGGCATGTAGAAATGAGCACTCTTGCTGTCACATCAGCACTTGCTTGCACAATTTCTCTGTCTTCCTGTAGCCTACTCACTGGAATGGTTGCACAACCTCATGCCGGTTGAAAGATTTTCATGTCTTTTTGAGAGGTTTGGGTGGGGACAGAATAGTTCCTAAGGTGCTTCTCTCCACCTAGAAGTCACTACATTCATCCCATTTCTTGATGCAAACCAGTATCTTTGGTATAAAAGTATGGAACCAAATATTTTCAATGCCCATTTTTCGACACAGTTGCCTCAGGTACTGAGGGTAAGTATGATTTTGCTAAACTATGGCCGGAGGAGATCCAAGTTGTGTTTGGTGTGTCTCGGAGCCTGTGTCTGGACAAGTGCAGGGCTCTGATCAACTCTGCCAGAATGCAGACCATTGATCTAATGAACAGGTAGACTTGTGAAATTTCATGTGCTGGACAGCACTCATTAGAGCAGGTTCAGTCCCTTGACAGCCACATTGTTAGGCAGCACTTTCTGGAAAAGGGGAAAAGCAGCTTCTGGGAGGAGAAGGAAGAGATCTGTGTCCTTAGCCATTTTCCTCCTTTCCCAAAGAGCAAAAAGGCCCTCCAAGAAGGGTGAGCACAGGCTTGAGCAAGAGGAATAGGGATGTGGATGGAAATGATTAGCCAGAGTTCTGCCTGTGCAAGACCAGATGGAGGTTATGGAAGTATCCTTTTCCAAAATTTTGCTTTAAACCAACCCAGCCTGATACCTCTCTTCCCCATCCAAAGCCATATTTTGCCTAGAGAAGAATTGCCACCATTTCAGTGTCTGAATTCCCTTCACTTAACACAACTGGAAGTAGGAGACAGCGAAGTTACAGCAACAGAAAATTCTGTCATCATCGTGTGAACAGCATCAATAGGCACCAGCCAGACAAATACATCTGGACGGAAAGAACTTGTCCTGAAGCCTGGAACTGAATTCAATTTTTCTGGGGAAGAGGGACCAGCCTGCCCCAAACCTCCAGGACGCAGAGCCAAGACACACTGAAGTAACTCTACTGCTGCAGGCTTGGGAAAGGAGCCAAAGAAAAGGAGCAATGAAGATACCCCACATACTTGGACAATGTTAGCGGAGATGAGCCGGGGCTTGGTTTGGCACAGATGAAGGAGCAGTGCCAGTCCTTCCATCCGTGTCTGAAATGCCTTGGCTTGCAGGAGATTGGAAAGCATCTGGAGCGGCTCTGTTTCTTCCACAGCTGGAGGTAATGTGACCTGGACTTTGGGACGGTGTAGGTGGCGTCCATCTGAAATAGACTTTGCCCTGGAAGATAAAAGCAAAGTACTGCCTGTTGGTGATAATACCTTCAGTTCACTGGGAGCAAAACATCTTGAAGAGCATTCCTAATGATGTCATTTCAAACTAGAAAATCCTGACCTGAAAAACAACATGGACCTCATGATAATCATTACTACAGACAATCTGCAAGTCACATTGTCACCAGTGCATCCACAGGAGAAGCAAGGATGAGCTGCATGTCATTTCTCTTCAGATGGCTTCCCAGGTACACATGTCACACTGCTTCGTGCAGAAAGAGAGACACTACTTCCAAGTTTAAATGCCTCATCATATGGGAGGCATTGATAAGAAGTGTGTGTCTTCTAATAAGGAAACTCCTAAGTCTGCAGAAGTCTACACCAGGCATGAGCATCTGCAAAAGTAGCTCAGATGCATCTGAACAGATGAATAGGGGCATATGTGAAGGATCCAGAAAATCAGCAGCAGAGATGAAAACAGAAGCCAGACATCCCAGCACACTGCTCACGTTATTGCTTCCCTAGAGACTAGATCCACAGCTTCACAAACGCACTGGGAACTATTCCCTTGGACCAACATGTCTCTTCCATGAGCATGGGATGATCCTAACTATGCTACTGAGGCATGTGGTCACTTTCCTGCCACCACTGAGCATGACAGAGCTCAATGAATCCCCTCTGGTATCACAGGAGAACAGGCACAAGAAGCTCTGCCACTGGCATGAAGAGACAGCAAGGAGCAAATTGCTCTCTTAAAGGCTGATTGCAGCACAGGGGCAAATACACCAACCATGCTGTCCATCAACCAAACAGTAGGAAGGACAGGAATATCAAGACAAAAAGTTCACCTTGAGACACCTGTTGACCAAAGCTGCTCAGCAATTGAGTTGCTACTTACTACTCAAACCAGGTACTGTTGGAGGGGCAGAAAACCATGATTCAGCCAGCCCAAAGCACATGCATGGCAAGTGCTATTTTGGGCAATGGCTTCTTGCTTCTACACTGCGACTTCTCATCAAAACACCCATCTGAAAAAGACTCCACTCAGATGCAAACAAAACCTGATTGAATGGATTTGTCCCAAGTCAGGCAGCAGAGACAGGACCCTCTCATAGCCTCCACAACACTGGCCTTGCCACTGCACGGCATCTTCTGAGCTGCAACCAATGGGTGTCTTTTTGTTGCCTCCTTTTTGTGGAAAGCCCTCCTGACAAGTTGTTTCCAGCATAATGCAGAAGTCGACATTTTTTATCATACAGCATTTGTAGGGAAAGGAAACAATCTCTGGCACAGGTCATCTCCACCAGCAAGATTTTCCTAAGGAAGACACTTGCAAAGCTTGTCCTAGGCTTTGACACAGCTAACAAAATTGCTCAGTACCATTCATGAGAAGGCAACGTGGCCTGGGGCTTCATCGAGCCATCGTTCCTCTTCTTCACAGGCGTCTTCACAGATGGCCGTTCACCTTTCTGCTTTTCCATCCCCTACACAGACACAAAGAAACCCCATGAATCTTTAGAAGGTAAAATGGAAAATTACCCGTTGAAAACACAAGTTAGAACTACGATCACTGCTACCAAGGCTTAGAGAAACATTTCCTAACTTACAGAAGGAAACAGGCCAGAGATTCAGTGATGTCAACTCTTGGTTTTCCACAAGCCAAGGCAGGTTATGGGTGCTACCATACTGAGCAGCACTATGAAATCCCACATTCATTAGTCTTCAGTGCAAATAGAGGGAATAATGCAAACTGGTAGGGAACAAGCCTGCTTCAAGGAAGCAGCAGAAAACTTTGGACTCTTTGGAGAATGGCCCATTGTGTTGGAAGTTGATTTGGTTCAACACTCATTCTCCTTGCTCCTGCACAAAGGCACATTCCTCTCTACGATGTAGATGAAAAGGAATACAAAAGCCCCAAAACAAACAGATGATTTTCCACTGGATGCTGCTGAATTCACCAAGCTCCTTCCAGCTCCACAGGGCAAGAGAGCAGGGCAGTATTCCCAGAAGACAGACAATCCTTGGAGTAATTAGGATTGCCTTGGACATCTTCTGTAGATTTGGAAATTTTCTTGGCACTGTTACTTCCTGTGTCTTTTGCAAAGACACTGTCATCTGCAGAAGCACTGTTCTCCACTTAATTGCTTTACTGGGGGCAGAGTAGTGATACTGGGGTGAGGGGGGAAGTTATGCCTAAATGTAAACCCATTTTTTTCACTGTCCCTTTCCCCTTAGTGGCCTATATTTAAAAGATTCCACCCCCCCACTTTTTTCCTAATAATATTAAATCCTTTGTTGTCTGCAGATGAACAGGCTGAGGATCAACAGTTCATTCCCAGGAGCAAAATGATTCAGCAGAAGAGGAATGAGATAAAGACTGATTAGCTATGTTTCATCTCATATTAGCAGTGGCAATAGTTGCAGAAAGGAGACATTTTGGCTGCTGCCAAGCACTTACTTGCTTCTTAATTCTTCTCAGAATATCTTCCAGGTCATGTGGGGAAACAGATTGCTCCAAAAGCTTCTTGAATTTTGGATGACTCAGCAACATTTTCACCATCTCCTGTCCATAATGCCTATCCCAGGAAAAGAAAGAAAGAAAGAAAGAAAGATTGAAAGATTGAAAGAAAGAGAGAGAGAGAGATAAAAGTGAAGAAGAGTGTCAAGCAAAGAAGCTGATGCCTTAAGCTCAGCAGGTGCAATAGTGGCATGAGAAGGCATTAGCTACTCAGCAAAGAGAGACATTTACCTCCCCCTGTCACTGCACAGTGCTGTCAGCTGAACACAAAAGACAAGAGGAGAACATGGGGCAACAGGAAAACTCCATTTCACACTGAAACCGTGAGTGTGCTTCTGGGGCATCGAAGCCTCCCAGGGAACAAGCAGAGTGCATCTGCTTTGTTTTCAGAGTTTATCAGCAGTGTCTTGCTGCCATTGCACAATAATTTGCCTTTCTTTAACCGGCAGGAAAGCCATGACAAAACACCTCACGCTTGCTGTTGATTATGCCATACTAGATGTATGCACAGGGGCAGCTAGTTACTCCTGTCTTCTTGGCATCTCTTCATGGGAATTTAGTCATCCAAGTCAGGGCATTTTGGGGCTTTGGCTTGATTTTGCCACTAGGAAACCACAACTTTCTTCAAGAAGAAATTTACAGGTCGTTCAGCCACCAAGAACAGCATGATAGAAATCTGCAGGCGAGGTTTAGAAAGACTGACTACGTTGGCTAAAGACCCCTGGAATATTTCTAGGAAAGCCTTAACTTTAGGAGAAATCGATGTTTGGGATCCTTCAGTGATGAACAGTGGCCAACACTTTGGCTTGGTGTTATGCACATACGACCAAGCAGAACTGTTTGACTGCCTAATTGGAGCTCTTTTGATCTCACTAAAGAATCATTCAAGTCACAGGAAGGTGGCAATGGTCCTTCTTGCTGGACAACCTCAGGTTACCCAGTACAGTCATTTCCCCAGGCAAGCCAGGGCAGTGGTCACAGCACCAAGCCTGACAGAGCTCAAGAAGCATTTGGACAATGCTCTGGGGCACATGGAGTGACACTTGGGGTGTCCTGCACATGGCCAGGAGCTGGACTTCATGATCCTGATGGGTCCCTTCCAGCTCCGTGTATTCCGAGACTCTGTCAATCTTATCCACACAGTGAGGGAACTCAACGCTTACTTTAACTTCCATTCTTCTGTGCTTTTACCCTTTATAGCCAGGCATCAAAGAGTTTTCCTATTTTACGAGGTGAAATGAAGATCAGTACCTTGTGTCCTTGTGACAGTCCTGAGCAAGAGTCCCTGCCACGTGCGCCAGCCTTTCAGCCCTGGCTGTGCCTGCGAGCTTGGCCACTCCAATTTTCTCCAGCACGGGCAGCAGGAGTTCGGCCGCACACTTCCGCACCTGGACATAGCGGCTCCTGGGAAGAAGAGAGCCAACACTGGGCCACAGGGACAAGGAGGGACAGCAGCACAGGCCATGGCCACAGCATGCTCCCTGTCATTGCTGGCCAAAGGAAGCCTGCGTCTCCCTGAACTTGGGACACCTGCAGACGCTTCTGTCCTGAGATAAACACAAAGTTAGCATTGGACAGAAGGAGTGCCTGCAAGGAAGAGGGAGGAATTCAGTCTTCCTGCACCATCTGATGCTCAATTTCTTTCCCAAAACTTACTCTGAGAAGGATTAAAGAAATCGATTAAAAATGAATTATTTAGAAATTAAAAACGACTCATGCTGACCCATCAGAGGGCACCCATGACACAGAGCTGCAGCAACATGGAGGCTATTTCCAACCATTTATCCCCAAATCTGCAGACCCTTGGAATAAAGCAAATGCGGGGATAAAACACTGTGGAGCATGACATGGCAGAATATCCAGCAATGAGGCCTGTTTTTTCTGTGAGGCTTGGCAAGAGAGACATTTGAATGTTTTACTCTTTTCCAAAGCTGAGGAAAGGGTGGCAGTCACTTTAGCCAGGCTGTCCTGCTCTAGAGAGTGTCTCTTGGGAACTATCAGGCCCAGCACCAACACTTAAGGCAGCATTTGGTTCAGCTGTCCCATGGCTGTCAGCCTGTGAAGGCTAACATGAAATATCAGTTGGAAGAGAAAGTAGAGCTCTAAGGCCAGCACAGTCATACAAGACTCCTCTTGGCAGCAGCTGCACCTGCTGTGCAGGCTGTGCCACACGCAGCACGTGGCTCCCCATGTGCTCCATGCTGCAGCAAGTTCCCTCCCTATTTCTCAAGTTCATGGCAGAATGATGATGCATGTTTTTTTCAGGGCCTCTGTGGTTAGTGCTGTGAAATATCAGAAAGCGCTCACAGCTGCAATTGCAATTGTCCCTCTTCCCACAAAACCACAAGGCTCTATCCTTAGCCTTTGCAGGCACTTTCACTTCCCCACCATTCACCACATCTAGGCATCTCTTGCAGACTGGGAGGACTCTAGAAAGCAGCAGGCAGCTGTGTCAGAGGAGGTTTAAGTTATCAGGATATCTGGAAAACCTTTTTCACCCAGAGGGTGGTTGGGCACTGGAACAGGCTCCCCAGAGCAGTGGCCACAGCACCAAGCCTGACAGTGCTCAGGAAGCATTTGGACAATGCTCTCAGGCACTTGGTGTGACTCTTGGGCTGTTCTGTGCAAGGCCAGGAGCTGGACTTGATGCTCCAGATGGGCCCCTTCCAACCCAGCACATACCACAGGTCTATGCTTCTCTCAGCTAATAGGCTGCAGGAGGGCAGAAGTAGGTGACAAGAGGAAAGAAGTGAGCTTGATTGGACAATCAAGCCACTGAGTTGACAGAAGATGCAGCATACAGGACCCTTCCCTCCCACCATTCCCACTCTCTCTCTCCTCCCTTCCCCCATGCACACAATAGAAGGTGAAGAATATCACTAAGAGAAGAAGCAGAACCTACTGGACTCCACTGTCCATGAGAGCAGTCATTGCTCGTGCTGGAGTCACGTTCTCCACCATAATGCTCAAGGTCTCAGTCGCTATTTTTTGAATGAACTCTGGCGAGTTCCACACCATCTGAAGAAGGACCCGAGCAACTTCATCCACCTCCGAGTCCATGTCCTTCTTCAAAGCCACAAAGAGCTCTCCCAGAGTCATGATTGCCTGCTGAGACACCTTGGAGCACAGGTTGGTCACCTGAGGAAATCATGAGGGGAAACATAAGAATCACCTTGAAAGGAAACCAGTTGCCCTTAGGGAAAAGTCCCAGGAAACAACAACACTTCTCGCTGTGGCCAGAGCACCATAAAAGTACAGTAGAAGCACAAGTGCACATGCACACAAAGGCAGACATTTGGACTGTGGCAAATAACGTCATTAGTGTCTCTGTTTCTGCATTTGCACATTGCCTTATAATGGCCCCTCGCTCAAAGACGAGTGTGTCAGATGCCCGACCTACCAGGAAATACAGCTACATGTACACACAGATCCTATAGGTCACTGACAGGCATTAGAAATACAAGGTCTGGAAACAGAAATTAAGGCAGTCCCTGAGCACACACGGAGATAAACAAGCACATATCTACTCCACACACCGTGTATCAAGTACGGGGGACAACTCAGCACAATGTTCTTACCTCGTCAGTAACTGCCAAGCAAACTTCTCGAAGTCGACTGAGAAGGACTTCTGAATGGGACTCAGACAGCTGTTTGATGCTGAAGAGTCCCTTCTCCTTCAGCTCCCTGAAAGGCAAGTGCCAAAAGCATTGCTTTTTCTCTCCACCCAAGAACTAGGCAGCACACTCGGAAATTACCAGGCTGGCAGCTCAGCCAGACAAAGGGAGGTGCTTTCCAAGCCCTACTTCATGAAATCACTGAACTCGTTGCCACACGATGCTGTGGCTGTCAAAAGCAAACACAAATGCAGGAGGCAAACAGAGGGGTTTCAGAGGCTTCATTTGTGGCTGTTTAACATGGCAGCCTTTCTGAAATTTCTGGCACGTGAAGACCCTAGGATGTCACTTCTTCCTCAAAGCAGTGAGACCATGCCATGCTTCTGTTTCTTATCACCTCCCTGTCACTGTCCCTGAGACACAGTCCCACTGGGCCATTCCTGGGGCATTTTCCTTCTTTGCCAGCCCCAGCAGGCACTTCAGCCGTGAGTGTCTGCACTGCCACTCTGTAGCTGAGTTTCCGCTCTGCAATCTACGCCTGCCTGTCACCCACTCCACTCCACCTCACACATTCCCCAAAAAAGCAGCACCATGTCCCAGAAGATTGCACCCCTGGGCAAGAACAGCTGAAACAGCAAGAGGGCTTTTCCCAGAACCCCCTCCTTCAAACAACCCCCACAACAGCAACATGTTCTTTAAAAGTTGACAACAATTCTGTCTCTCAGCACTTGCTTTCTGCACCACCTGAGCTACAGCAAGGTATGTGATGCATCAGGGCTGCAGTGCAGGGCTGGCAACCGAGCCCATGGGCACCCCTGAGTGTCACCTGGACACCCCCCACACCTGCAGAAGCTCTCTGCACTGCACAGGGCACCAAGCAGAAATGGGGAAGAGAAAGCAGAAGAGAAAGGGCAAAGCAAAGGTGACTGCACAAGGAGATGCATTGTGGCAGGTATTTCACGCTTATCCCAGGGCAAATGGAGTCCTTCCCCAGGGCAAATGGAGCATCCACTAGGGAGTGGATACTAACCTGCACATCAAAAAGACAACCAGGACCACCTTACATTTGTATGGTTATCACCTCTGGGCCTCTACAGGCCTCCTTCTGTCTGTGTCTAATTTTGGCACACATTCTGACTATTGACAAAACATCACAGGCCCAGAGGAAGCAGTGAGAAGGAAAAAGTACCATTCCAAAAGTGCAAGATTCCTAGATGATTTGTTTTCCTTTTTCCTTCTCTTCTGCCATGGGCCCTTCAGGAGAAATGACAGGCTGAGCAACTCTAGAGCACAACTCAGTCCACTTCTCAGAAAGAGGAACTCCCCATAGCTGCTGCTGCGACTCACATGCACGAGGTCACAGGGAGACCCTGTCTCCTGCCATTGCTGCCAGCAGTGGGAGCAGAGAGAAACCTTGCTCGCTGCCACCTGGGCCTGTGCCCCGAGGCACTCAGATCTCTACACTCAAAACTGCTGCCATCCTTCTCCTGGCTTCAGCCAGCAAATCATCTTGTCCCACAGCTTTCTCTCTTCCCTCAAGATTTCCTTTGCAGCTCCATGCAGCAGCAGGCCAAGGCAGCAAACAGCACGCACCTGCTGCAGCTGCAGCACTGCTGCAGGCCAAGGCCAAGGCCAAGGCAAGGCTGCTCTCAAATCTTTCTCCTCTCCCTGCTCTCGAGTGCTTGCTCTGGTGCCCTTTGGCTCTCTGGGCTCAGAGGCTCTAGCAGGACACACTTCTAAGCTCCCTGAACGCTAAGAGGCAAACGCAGTGAGCAGGTGATGCCTTACCAGTCATCGCTGCTGAGCCAGGACAGTGCCTCGAGCAAGGACTGCTGTGGCTCACAAGAGGCTCTGTCCTTCCGCCCAGTCCCACGGAGCGGCTCCTCTCGGCGCTTGGCACCAGCGGCCAAGGTCTGCGAGGTCACTGTAAGGAGAGGGTCAGCCATGAGCGCTGCAGCCCCGGCCAAGGCACCCGCCATGGAGCAGCCTGCAGCCCCATGGCCCAGCCACGCTGCCATGTGCTCCACACTGGCACTGCCTCACAGCCTTCCCTGCTCTCTGGCTCCTTGCTTGCTCCCAGCCCCCTCAGCTGGCCACAGCTCCTTGGCCAAAGCTGACAATTGCCCACACAGCGCCAGCTCCCAAGTGCCACAGGGACCACAGCCAGCGGCAGCTTCCTGAGGCCGCAGAGCCCCCGCTCCCTGCCAGACAGTGCCGGCCAGCAGCATTTGCTACCCCAGCAGGGAACTCCTCAGGCGCCTCTCTTGGCTCAGCGCCCTCATTTCCCACAGCCCTGAGGACAGAGCTACTGCGCAACTCCCTGAGGAAAGAAAGAGCTGCAGCTGCCTCCCGAGAGCACCAAGCCTGAACAAGCCAGTCCTGCTGGGCCCCAAGGAATCCCCATGGAGACACTGCCAGGGAACAGCGCTACCTGACCCTTCACACCTGACAGCGCCTCTGTGCCATTGACTTCTCATATTCTAGACAGCAGGCAGCTGAGTGCACATAGACTGCAGCCTGCTACTGGGCAAGGAGTAGTTGATGGATTTTGTTCTTTCCAAGCATTAGGAAGCTTTACTCTTTCAGAGGTATACACTAGCTGTATTTTCAGAAGATGCTGAGGTGAAATTTATTTGTCATCAAATGGACTTGTGTACAAACTGTGCAATGCCCAATCTTTCTCTTGTGGTAAAAAGCAATTTCCAGTCTGGATGGCTGAAATAAAGAAAGCCTTGCAAATGTCAACTGAGGATAAAAATATGTCAAGATAGATGCAAATTGTTGGCAGACACACTCTCTTGATAATCAATTTACAAGGGATGAGAAAATTCAGATGATAAATGCATTTCTTATGAAGTCCATTTGTCCTCAAGAGCATGGTCAACCAAAAATTTCATGTCGTGCACTGAAAAGCTCATTTGGTAATGTGTAGGAGAACACCACCTGTTCTGTCTAAAAGGATGTAGTATAAATGTTGCACTGAATCTAGGTGAACTGCCCTAGACTCTGTAGGGTTTCTGTGCTGCTTTGCACGTTCTCACAAAGTAGGAATAAACCGTAAAATCCAAAATACTCAGACGGGAGCTAATCTGGATGTCACTGATGTAGGCCTGTCACTGACGTCAGTGACGTCTCTGCAGAAGTATGTAAATATGAACATCTCTATTCGATATGAATGGAGAGCTGTGTCAGGCTAGTTCTGGTCAATTCTGAACACTGAAGTAGCATCACAAGAAAAGAGCATTCCAAGTATCATTCCTAGCTCCCTGCTTCTTATGTCACCCTGCTGGGGATCATAGCACAGGCAGGCTAGCTGCAAAGGAGAACCAAGAGCCCTTAGGGACGATGTGCTGTGTATTTTCTGCAGGCAGCAAACAGCCTGGGAGCACCAGGCAGCCCCTCCTGGCTGTCATCTGCTACACACGGCCGCCCTATTTGGGTGGGGTGACACAGGAGGCACTGCTTGCTCCCGCTTGGCATTGCAGGCCATGGGATGGGAGCAGCCAGAAGCCACTGGGCACTTGTGGGAGCAGCAGCACGGCTGCACCGACTGGCTGACTGCCATGCAGAGACAACCTTGCTGGCATAGCGGAAAAGCTGGCTGCAGAGCAGGACAGCAGCACAGGCAGAGGGCCAGCAGGGTGAGCGGACAATTGCTCATGGTGGCACTTGCACGTGCACAGTGAGCACACCCTGCCAGACTGCCCCGCAGCCCAGCCCTGCACTTACAGCTGCCTCCTGGCACCAGGAGTGCTGTAGTTTGGACTATCAGGATGGGCAAAAGCCACAGCTTAGGCCTTTACCACTACTTTATTCAGCCCCACTTTCCAATGGATCTCTCAGAAACAACTGCTCCAGTACTACCAAGCTGGAGCAACTCAACAGCAGATTTGCTGCTCCTTCTCAGGACAGGCTGTGGACCCAAAATCTCAGCTGGGGGGCCTGGGGCATGAGGCACTTTGTGCTCCTTGTGGAAGGAAAAACCCGTGTGGGAAAAAGCTGACTCAGAGCAGGCTTACCTGAGGAGTTGGGTGGGAAGCTGCCAAGCCCATGGGTGCTGGGCATACTGGGCAGTAAGGGCACCTTGTCGTCCTTCATCAAGACTTTCTTCCTCAAGGCACTACCAGGGTGCTTTTTCTCCACGATGCAAGCTGTCCCAATGACAGGTGGCTCGCTAAGGCCTGCAGGGACCAGAGAGGAGCTTGTGAGTGCAGGGCGCTGGACAGGGTGACTATGGAAAGGGCCAGAAAAGTTGCTGGAGCTGGCTAACATCTCTTTGCTGTCCCAAACAACTTCAACTATAACAATGGCACACTAGCACGGCACAGTGATCACAGAATCACAGAATCATCAAAGAGTTGGGGCTGCAATGCACCTTTAACCACCACCTAGTCCAACCCTCATGAGCAGGGCCATCTTCAACGAGATCAGCTTCCTCAGAGCCCCATCTAAACTGGCTTTGAACACCTTCAAGGATGGATCGACAACAGCTTCTCTAGGCAAACTGTTCTAGCCTTTCATCCCCTTCATTATAAAAAGTCTCTTTCTAATATCTAATCTAAATCTACCCTCCTCCAGTTTAGAAGCAAATTGCAGAGATGTTTCCCCTCAGAAACAAGGACAATGCAGTATCGCTTTTCCTGTTTCAGAGGCTGGCTGGGGAAGTCCCCAAGAGAAGGTGCAGATAACCTTGCGCCATGCCCTTGGGCTGAGTGCTGCCTCCCAAGGTCCCTGCTTCCACCCTCGGGGCAGCACACACAGCACTGCAGTCAGAGCCCCTCAGCTGCGATTCAGTCGGCAATGCTGCTTGCTCCTGGGGCTACAACACAAGCACTGACTCGGGGCTTCAGCACAGCTCTACACCAGCTCCTCAGCAGGGAGTGGCAGCACAAGGATCTCTTGTCTTTTCATCTGAAGGAGTTTGCTTCTTCCAGCTTGTACCTTGGTTGAAAAGCATTCTTTTGGACGCACCTTCCCTGGAGGTTGCTCTCCATGAGAGAGTCTGAAGTGCCAGTGTACTTTGCAAGACAGAATTTTCTACTCGGAAAGACTTCAGAGGTGAAGGCAGCAAGCTGATATTCTGGGACTCAATGAGCCCATGTGCAAGGCACTTCGTACCTCTGGATTGTACTTTGGGAAATGGAAATCAATCCTATGCCAACTTCCACTCAGACTCAAGTGGACTCAAGGCCCCCAGCCTCATTGCAAGGCTATGCAAAGAGCAAGCAAGTGATCAAAAAGGACCACAACTGCAGCAACCACTTACTTGCTCCAGCTGCATCCCTGGGCTCAGCGGTCTGTGGAGGCAGCTGCAAGGACATTTCCTTCTCTCTCTTTTCTTTCAGCAGTCTCTCCAAAAGTTCCTTTCTCTTCCTCTCTAAGCTCTTTTGAGTCGACTTGCACAACGCAGGACGGACCTAGTTGCAATAGAAATGCATCATGGACTGGAAGCAGAGACACACAAAGCAGGCACAACATCTCCTCAGGAGCACAGAGTCCATAGAGTGCCATAGTCTTTAACGCAGCTCCCTATACATTCCAGTCGTTTCAGAAGAATGTCTCCCAGCCTCACCTTGGCAATTACACACAGTGAGGTGGGACACTTTATTACCATCACCTTCCACTGCTGCAAGGTACTCTTTCTCAAGCTATGTCAGGAAGCCCTGCCTGAAGCACACAGGTCAGAGGAGTGCTCTGACACAGATGAAGAGCTGACATGATCAGTGAGCAGGCAGGGCAGTTCCTACAGGCCATGGCAGGAGAGTAAAAGCCATGTGCAATAAGCAGCAAGGAGGCCTAAGGAGCTGCTGGTTAACACTCATGGCCAGGAATTGCAGCTGTTTCTCACTTCCTGCCTTCGGAAGGACTCAGCTGCTCTCTGAGAGCATGAGACCAAAGAGAGGAGTCATGTGAAAAGAAGTTGCAGAAACATTGATCTTAATGAAGAGAAAACTTGTGAAGGAGAGGGCTGTGACATACAGCAAGAAAGGTAACCAGGAAAAGTCAAACTCTCCCATTTCATTTTGCAGCCTTGCTTACACTCAACATTAGAATCTTTGCTTCTCTCCTTCCCAGGGTGCACTTTGCCCCCGTTCACTGATGTGGAGCATGCTCTGCCATTCACAACTTCTCTAAAATGGCCTTTGCACATAAAGAATGCTAGCGGCACAACCTTAGCACCACCTCCAAAGCAGTGACCTTGGCACCAGCGGAAATAGCCAAGCAATTGCTCTGGAGCTGTCAAACCCATTCCCAAGAGAATGCCCATCCCCCAAGAGTGGAAGATTAGGATTTTCAGGGACATTTTGGGCTAAGCACTAAACAGTCACTGGAAAGGAAGTCTGCTCCTCCCTGTCCTTATCCCTTACCCTTCCAAAGCTGTCCCTCAGGGATTCATCACTGATAAGGCCAGCACTGGTGGCATGATCCATCTCCTTGGCCTGGCTCAGTGGGACGCCTGTTAACGGAAGCAAAGGTTTGTGTAAATCTCTGGCAGACTGCAAGCCCCCAACAACGCCATGCTGGGCACCTGGCAAGACAGGTTCCAGATTGCAGAGATCTGATGAGACACACAGAAGGTGTATGAGAGCAGCAAGGTACATATGCCTAGAACCTCTCCCAACAGATGACCTACTGCCATCGTGCCCTGGCAGCACACATGACATTACTCTGCTGGCCAGCAGACTGAAACCTCCTGCATGAGGAAGGCCTCAACCCCTGGCTGCAGGAGAGCTGCTGTGTTTGAGAGAGAAGGGCAGAGAAATGGCGATTGCTCTTGACAGAGATTTTTATCTGCCTTTATCCATGCTGATTTTAGGAAAAATTTTCTTCTTCCCAATTCCTAAAAGAGCTCCTGAGCTCTAATAGCAGTATGCATTTGGATCAACATTTTCATCTCTTGGTTGGAATATTTTAGGGGTCATTAAAAGAAAAGATTTGGATTGCAGGAGTGTTCTTGCAACTAGATAATTTCTTCTCCCCATGGATTTTCTTTCTAAACTGTATGAGATTGGGCCACTTGCAGGCCAGCCTGACTAAAGGCTGATTTTCATCATGGAAGTAGAACCAAGTAGCTCATTCTGAAATAGTCTCCCACAGACATGTTACAACTCAGACAACTAATAGCCCTGTACAACAGCTTCACTGAGGATGAAATCATGTGGCAGCCAAGTAGCAAAAGAACAAGATCTTATATCAGGATTTTTTTCTGCTGCAGAATGCTCTGGTCAATTATAAAAGAGAGGTAGATATGGGCAATTTTCACTGCATCACCAGAGCACACTCCCAGTGACTGGGCTCTGGGAGAGACCATTGAGCCCATCAAGGAATTGAAAAGAGTTTGAAGACATTTCAAACTGGTCTGGTTTTCAACCACACATTCACAACGCAACCTATGGCTCATGGTTCCCATGGTCATTTCAGCACAGACATGCCCTTTACCTACCTGCATCTTCACAGGTCTTCTTTTGGCTTCTGCTGCTGGATCTTGGCCTTGAGGAAATGGAGGACAAAAGAACATATGAGGAGGCAGAAAGAGAAGCATGGGCAATGGCTGGAGCATCAAAGGAAGAAAACCTTCTTGGCATAGCCACTGTGATGAAGGAGGAAATGCAACACAGAAACCCAACCAGATGCAAAGCTGATTAATTGGCCTTAAGCTTTCAGTTGCTGCAGTCAGACAGAGCTCACCAAGCTCCAGCTGAAACACAGCAGTCATTCTTCAACTTGCATCATAACTCCCCAGTTCTGCTGGCTCTCCTCTTGGAGCCAAGTGGCTCATACAGCCTCTGCGAAGCAGCAAGAGCTGCTAAGCTGAGACACAAGGCTGCATGGAGGACAGCTACTTTTGCACTGCTGCCAAAGCTTGACTTTGCCTGCTCGTGCCTTACACTGGGCACAGTATCCTGCTACATGTGCTCCTAGCACTGCTGGCTCCTGACAATGATATTACACCGCCTAGCACTTCCAAGAAGAAAAAGGCTTTTCCCAACCCAGCTGCTAGGTAACGATATTCTAATTGCACTTCAAAAGCCCAGCTGAAGATTTTCAATTGGAATGATACTTCTGAGACTCCTTATTTATTGTTATTCCTAGGATAAGTTTGACAGCTACATTTTCTCTCACATAGCCAAGCCAATATCTTTCTGTCAGGTACAGCCCCACAACTCTTCTCTAGCACCTTGTAATCCCTGATCTTAAGCCCAGATGGAATTATTGAGTATGTATTGGATTATACACCTCTTGTCCAACATTTATCTGGGCTCTCATTTGACAGTGGAGGCCCAGGCACAGAGAAATTACAACTGACATTTACAGAAGCAGCACCTGAATTTGCAGACAACTCTTCAATGCCCAATAGTTGCCCATACATATTCTCAAGGGTGCAGGAATTGACAAACAAGGATTAGAGCATTCAAAGATCTGCAGTATCCAGACCCATGCAATACAGTTCCCAAATAACACCACAAACATTGCAGAGAGAATCGATAGCCAAGTCCCACAGAGTAGTAGTTTTGAGGTGCTGTTAAGCCCTGCCTCCTCTTCCCCACCACCACCACCTCTGCTCTTGGGCCATGTGGTGTTGGTTGGACATTGTGCTGGATCATCACAGATAGGCAAAATGGTGAATACACAGAGGTTTGCCCAAATACACATTTGTGGGAAATAAGCTCACGAGATGGGAAGAGTGAGGTGAACAGCACACAGGAGCAGCAGACACCTTGGCTTACCTCATCTCCTGGGACTCTGGGAAATCCAGCTGCTGAGACCTTGGCTGAGACACAGCAGCACTGCCAACAGAGGGACTTACAGCCTTGCCAATAGGGGGGATCAGAGGCAGTCCCAAGGACCCCTTCTTCATATCCCCATCACTGGAATTCAGCAAGGAAGCCTGCAAAGAGTAGAACACAATGCTCAGATAGAGCATCCAGTTGTCACCCATTCACACCTCCAGAGTGTTATCAAGGTTCTTAACTAGAACTTGCAGGAAAAGAAAAGTCAGATTGATGGAGCTGCTTGGCCTAGGATGGGAAATGGAAGTGGTGAGGGAGAGACCATGTCCCACATTTGCCAGCTCTCTCCCCTTGCTCACCTCTTTCGCAGTGTGCCTACATTACCCCCTGGCATCCACATAGTCGGCATCAACATGTTCTGGGCTGCCTCTGCCTCCTTTGGCATTTGGGATGCTATGGCAATGGGTTTACATCACTATTCTCTCCCTGTCCCTAAAGCACCTTCCAGCCACTGCTGATCTCCAGCCAAGTCCCCACAAAGCCATTCTGCAGCATGGCAAAACCTGCTTCTCCCAAGCTCCTCATTTCTCCTGCTGCTGCCCTTCCTTCCTACAGCTCCCCAGCAGCCTTGGAGCCCACATGCTGCTCAGCTCTCGCCATGCTCGCTGCTCTCCACCTCCCACACATCCATCATCTCAGCCTCACAGGCACTGATGAAGCTCAGCACAGCTCCCTGCCCTGCTGCTCTCTCTAAGCTCTCTGCCTGCCCAAGTTGCTCCAGGGCCCCCAGGCCATGACCAGCAACAGGGGGGAGGCAGCAGCGGCTGATGCACACCCTTCCTTACAATCCCATCCCTTCTGCAACAGTTCAAGAGCCAAATCAGCTCCTGTTCAAACTTCAGGGAAAGGATCAGTTCCTGGCAGGGACACACTGGGCCCTTTCTCACCAAGGCTGAAATCAAGAACCCAAGCCTTTGATTGCACATTGTCTTTACCAAAGCTGCTCTTCAGCTGCCTCCTCCTGCACCCCATGGCAAACCCAAAACAACTGCAGCTCCTGGCCCTGCTGCAAAGGCAATTGTGTGCATGGGCTCTGGGCTGCTCTCGCCGTGGCCACCTCCCATCCCTCACCTCTGGACAAAGCCATGCCACAGCACAAAGCTGCCCAGATGCTGATCAAGTCTAGAAACAGCATCAGAGACAGCTGTGCAGAAGGGCATGGCTGTACAGCTCAAAAGCTGAGACAACCGGGAACGGACTTTGCATGACTGCCTGTTCCAGCAAACACCTTTTTCCTTCCAAACCAGACACAGCTGACAGAAAACACCACCAAGACATAGAGATGCTTCACAGATATCCATAGTTTACTAAATGTAGATGGATTACTTGACCAGATTGGATACCTTTAGCTGCTCTGACTACTTGTTGGTGTTTTCTCAGCCATAAGACAAAGGAGGAGCCACTGAAGAGCTCAGATAACGTTCAGAGACCTTTCATGCTGGGGATAAGAAATCTGCACTACACACCCATTGCTAAGAGACCCTGAAGTGCAATGTCCAGCTGAGCTCTCCCTTGGCTCAGCTGCTTGCCTGGCTTCACACCCCAGCAAGAGCTCTCAGAGATCTGCCTAGAGGACATACATTGAATATTTACCACACACGACTTCGCCTGGTCTCCATACCTTATATTCCTTTCCCTCACAACTCAGCTCCCTCTTCTTTCTTCTGATGTTGTTGTGCCCAGTGCCATATTTCCCATCAGTCTTCTCCCCATCGCATGTCTTGCTTGGCTTGGTGGAAGAAGACCGGATGGGAGGCAAGGGCTTTGGTGAAGAGGGAACTGATAGGGAAACTTTCTTGGAAAGGGTCACGCCGGCCAAGCCTGCAAAGTGGAGACACAAAATATAAGAGAGGCTTCAATGCAACCCTAAAGCACCTAAAGCTACATATTTCATAGGACAGATTTTCTGGAAACATCCAAAGAGCTGCAGAGGGAAACATGCTCCTGCTGGCAGCCCCCTGAGGCAGGCCAGGGGGACACCCTGACCCACCTCCACAGAGCTGCCACAGCAACACCCTGGCCTCTGGGCTGCCCTGGGACAACAGGGAGCCCAGAGCCCTGGGCTTGCCAGGAATGCCTCAGCTGCACATGCACCTCCTGCTCCTCTCCCTGCCCCACAGCTCAGCAGCCCCACAGCTGCACGGGGCACTGGCAGCAGCACAGCTCAGTGCAGGGGGCACGTGCAGGGCACAACTGTTCCCTGGCAATGTGCATGGACACTCCAGGCTGCCACAAATCCCTCCCTCCCTCCCACCAGAGAGCGGCCCAGCTCCCGCCTTACCTCTCTGTGAGGCTGAGCCATCGTGGACCTTCACCTTGCCCTCCTCCCTGGCACTGACCCTGGCGGCAGCGCTGCTCAGCTGCCTCTGCCGGGGCTCCTGGGCCAAGGCCCCGTGAGCAGCTGGGGAGCGCAGACCTGCCCTGCCAAGGCTGGGGCTCCGCACATCAGCCTCGCAGCCTCGCAGGGGAGGGAGGGCACCTGCGTGCGGACGCTGCACGGGGTCCTCCCCATACCGGGTCTCCATCCCCCTCTTCCTTGGGCTTGTCTTGGTAGGAGAAGCTGTAGATCAGGTACAAGGGAAGAAGTTAATTCATTGAACTCACACCTTTACAATCAGCCCATCTAATTGGGGAGGCATTCAGAGGTTTTTTTTATTATTCAGGAAATGGGTTTGTTTTTATTTTTCTTTAAGCTAGAATCAGTTTAATTCTTCTGATCAGTATTGAGTTTGCAAGTCAGAAAAGTAAAGTGAAAGGCTCCTCTGATAAGAGGAGAAAAAAGATTCCTATTTGAGACTGGGCTTCTGTGAATACCTAGTAAAAACCCACTCAGTTGTGAATGCTATATCTGGAAAACCGAAAGGCCTCTCAGCAAGCAGGCAGACCTTGCTGGTGTTTTCATAGCACCCCAATACCCTCCTCAGGGTTAGATCTGATCCGCAAGTAGAGAGAGGAAGAATAGGAAATTTCTATCTAATGAGACAAGACATTGATGGCAAAAACGCAAACAGGCCTCGCATCCCATGACCATGCCCAATTTGTGGGCAGCTGTGGCCACAGTCCCTCTTCTGCCTCACAGTACTAGTGATTTGGCTACTGTGAAAAAGGAGAAAGCTGAGTAAACTAATGCTAGAAGGTTGTGATGCCACGGGCATCCCTGCAGGATCATCTGTAGCTGGGAGCCACCTGCTCTGACACAGAGCCAGCATTGACCACCATGGACTAGTGCTCCAGGAAATCTGGGGGGATTTTTTTCCATTTGGCTGAGGCCTTTCAGCTCCTTTCCAGCCTCACCTTTTTCTTCGGTGATCTTTCCTTTCCGTCTCGGATCCATGTTCGAACCCGTCCTTCTGCCTTGTAGAGCTGTCTGGGCTCGAACAAGGGAACACTCTTGCAGTTGAAAGCGATTGGAGCTTGATACCCTGCCTCAGAACAAGGCTGGATGACTCCAATCGCCAGCAGTGGGCAGCGAGAGGCAGAGCCAGACGCGTCTCCAGCTGCTGTGCCGCTGTCACTCGCCACCTTCACAACCTCAGCGCAGCCCCTTTGTGACACGCTCGCCCATGCTTCTCTCGTTTCCATGGCCGTGGAACGCCCATCCCAGCACCATCCCTTTCCCTTCCCTTCCCAAGGGCAGCCAGCCCTAAGCCCCACCATGCCAGGCCTGAGGTTTTGACACTATCTAGGAAGTAGATGCTTTCCAAAGTTACTTTTCAAAGCCTTTATTTCTGTAATTGCCACTCAGTTCTGGCTTGGGTTTTGTACTTTTAGGATTTTTTTCCTTTCTCTTCACAACAAAGAATGTGCTGGCACATGAACAATGGCACCACGTGTTGGAAGTAAAACAAGCTTTGCACTCCTCATTAGAAGTCCCTGGGATTCAGGGAACCTGTCTCTGGAGGGAATCAATTGGCCATCCAAACATTGCACTTTTGCTCTGCTTCACTGATCCAGGGGCTTATTCCCTGCATTTTTTCCTGCAGAAACACCCAAACCCAACATTAACATCACCTGCCTCAAAACAGTTCTGATCTTGCCTGCTCCTGAAAACTCCAAGCTACACCAAGAGCCTTTCCCTGTCCCCAGGGACAGGCTCGAAGGCTGGGCTCTCACTTGCACGCAGTGAAGAAGAGCTGCTGCACTTGTCAGTGTCTCTGGGGTCTCGCAATCCATACTTTGAGTGCAGCTTTTCTACACACTCTGCCTCCCTGAGCCCAACAGCATTCCTGGGCATTGGCACCGCCGCTGCAGGCCACCATCCTCCAGGCACAGCTGCAGGAACGAGATTGCAACAAGTCCTGGCTGAAGGAGTCTCCAGTCCGCTGCAGCCCTTCCCCTGCAGGGCAATCATCTTGCGCTGCCATGTGGGGAGCAAAGGGGGTGATGAGCTCTTTGCAGATGAGGGTCTCCTCCATGTGCTGCTGGCTGCTGGGCCTGCTACAGCTGCTGCTGCCTTCCCCTGCAGCATCAGGAGCCTGCAGGGAAAAAGAACGCTGTCAGTGCAAGTGACAGCCACCCATCCCTGCCATGGCCCTGCCCACAGGGCGTCCTGCCTACCAAACTGCTCCAGTCAGCTCATCTTACAGCAACATGAAAGAAATGGTCACTTGATGCGTTTCCCACATTCTCTCCAAATCATGGCCATACAGGCCACATGCTGGAGGCCAACTGCTGTCAGCAGAATGGGGGGAGCAGCAGCAGCTGCTCTCCCACGGCTCGATGACCATGGCAGCAGAAGCAAGCCTCTCACTGTGCCCACTGCTGTGGGATCCAGGACAGTGCTTTGGAGTTGTTTTCTCAGTAGAAAGGGGTAGGCAAGCTTTAACAACATGCCAGTGCAAACACGTGCAGCTACATCACATCGACTTTGTTTGCTGGCAAGGTTCACTCTACTACTTACTATATGTTTAGGGCACACTGAGATAAAAAAAACAACAAACTAAATCCAGTCAATCAAACCAGAAATTAACCTAGAACTATCTAGATGTCTCTGTGGGGCTCTCTGTGTGTGTGTGTGTGTGTGTGTGTGTGTATGTTTAGGTGCATGCAACAAAAGGACAGAAAGGACAGGGATCAAAAGGAATATTGCTTAAAAGCTTAACAGCACTCCAAGTGAATAGTAGTTAAGGTGGAGCCTCGAGGAGTGGGCTATCGGCCCAGGATCCATAGTTGATTGGTGATCCTGTGAGCACAGCAAACTGGAGAGCTCGCTGGCTCTGGGAGGCCCCACTCACAGGGAGGTTGCTGGTGGCAGCCGCTGCGCTCCAGGACAGCTCCAAGGGCCTCCCTTTGGAGCTCTGTTGATGGGCCACAAGAGAGTGGCCTTCAGTCATAACAATGCTTCATCCTGGCCGCACTGCCGGTCGGCACCCTGTTTGGAAAGGGTGAGAACAAGGCTGTTACGCCATTCAGGCAAGAAAAGTAGTTTCCAAGGCTGCTCATAGGAAACCCCAGGAGCTCATTAGACAGCACAAGTTCCTGCGAGCAGACAGTGTTTCTGAAAAGCTCAAGAGGAGCTGAGCCCAGGGCCTGCTCATCCAGGCCCAGGCCTAACAAACATTTCTCAGCTCACAGTGCAGCCTGACAAGGCCGCGGGAGATTCACCACTGCAATCTGGAGCATCAATTTTTTATGGAAAGTAAAAAGCCATGGCCCAGTGGAGCTGCCAGTTTCCCCAGGCCTGCCGGAGAATCACAATGCAGATCCTTGTGCTCCTGAGTCCATCTCTCCCCACTGCTCTGAGTTCTGGGTGGCAAGGTCACTTAGTGTTATACATGAAAGGGGAGAATTTTGGCTTTTGCATGAAAGGTGACAAGGAATTAAATAACTAGTAGAAGTTGAACCAGTTGAAGTTGTTAACAAAGTTCAAAACAAGGAGATTGTAAGTTCAAAATTTAAGTTTGATAACTCAGGGGTCATATAAAAGAGAAAACTTTATAAAATCATCTGAGTTTTTTTTTGCAGATCAGGCTGTGCTTGAAAAGAGACAAAACCCCTCACCCTGTGCTGAGAGGCTAAATTTAGCTCCCCTGACACTTGACTCCATGGAAATGTGAATTTTAATGAGAAAGTTTTCCCGCCTAAAAGTCCTCGGAGCACCCCTGCCCCGAGACAACGAGCCATTGGTCAAAAGGAGCTTACATCACCCAGGACTCCATCCAATGAACTGGACTTTAGAGGAACTCCACCAATCAGTTCCTGCCTGGGAGGCGGGACAATGGGCGGTGCTGAGAGGGGCCAAGGGGGTATAAAAATGTCACACAGCCTCAGGACCCTGCTTTTTGCCTGCAGATGTGACAGAGTCAACTCCTGGGACTCTGCTCGGGACTAGCCCAGGCATAGCCCGGTGCTGGGAGAACTAGGCTGGCTTTCCAACTTTTCTCTTGCTTGGAATTGACCCCAGGCAAGATCCAGCACTGCTGAGCTCCTTGTGTTGGGTCATTTTGCCTTTTTTTTGTTGGCATTAAGTGTCTCTGATCACTGGGACCCGGATTTCTGTTATTATTTTATTCTTCCTGGTGTTGTGTTTTTAATAAATTTGAGTTTTCTTTTTTATAAAACAAAGAGAGTTGCCTCGTTTTTGACATATCTCAACTTTCAATAATGAGTTATCATCCTTAACCATCCTACTAGTTCTAGAAAGCATATAATTGCAGAGACAAATTTTTCCTACACAGGCAGATTTTAATTTACACCAAAGAGTTTTAATTTATGCCATGGTTTATAATGATCCTTATTTAATCTTTCAGCTAAAATCAAGACCATTAAGAAAGTAAAAATATTTCAGATTGCAAAATCCTGTTATTAGTAAAGATGTTTACCTTACATAAAAAAGACACATTTCTTGGGAATCAAAAGTGAATTTCAGTGTAAAAGTAAATATACAGCTATTTTAGTATTAAAGATTTCAATGATTCATAGTAGATAAATCTTTAACTGTACTTTTTAGTCATTCAGTTTTAAAAATGGAATTTTTATACAAGTATTTATAAAGACTTTAGAAAGAAGATTTATCAAGGAAACCACAGTACTCCCTATGCAGAAAAAAAGCTTTCAACTTTCTGCAAGACAAAACATGTCTCATTTCTGAGTTCTTCTCTTTTCAATGTGTGAAGTTATTTGTCTAAAAGTGAGCTGAGGTAAAATACTTCAGCATTGCAGAAGAAATTTGTTCAAACTAGAAATATCCCAAAAATCTTAAAGAAATACCTCAAAAAGTCTAAACACTGCAATCATTTTAGAACATCTTTGCACTTCATTTTTCCTATTAATTTCCAACCTCAGAATTCTAGCCCTAAGACTTTTCTTCTAATCTTGGATTTTTTGGAGTTAAGATTTTACGTGCTATATAAACTTCCTTCTTGAAAATTACATTGCCTAAATATAAGCTGTGGAAAATATAACCAAGTATTTTACTGAAGGAAATGTAAAAAACATATCTAATGAGGTTTGTTTGAATCCTTATAATAAAGCGGAAAAATACGTAAATTTTCTCGAATGAACTCTCTTCACAGGTTTGCTAACATTAAGCTTGCACTGATCCATGTAGGAGTTCTCAGAAAAAGTTTTGGGTTTTTTTTTTATTTTTCAGAAAATGCTGCGAATTTTGTACTTTTCTTCATTCCAATACTTGGTGCTGTCCTAATGTTTGTTAGGTGCTATTGCAACTACAAATTTCAGTCTATGCTAGGTCTTAGTAATGGTCCTCACAAATACAGTGTTATTCTGCACACTGAGAGCCTATAACCTTTGTGTATGGTTGTGCTTTCTACAGAGATTACGTAAAAATCCTGTAACCAACTCGTGCAGGCAGTGTTACTCCTGTGATAGAAAAACAATGGACTGAGTAGTTAGTAGGGAAAATTCTGGTCCTTGACCTCTGAAACACAAGTTTGAACTCAATTTTATCTTCCTTTTTAGTGAACACCACGTCAAAAGCAAAACTAATAAAGCATCTGGGCACAATACAGCACACAAGAATGCAGAGAACTTACCATTGGCATCTATCTTCCCAGGGATGGAAGAAGAGAGACACAGGAAGGGAACTTAAGGTTAAGGATTTTTAGCTCCTTTTTGTGGAGAAGTAATCACTCCTAATTAAAATTAAAAAATAACTTTCAGACCTAGCCTAGTGGCACATCTCACCAATCATTGTATCACGTTTGACTTCCTACATCAGAGCTTGGATGTGAAACATCTTTAACATTTTCAACTCCACCATTCCCTAGCCACTAAGATTTTGGGCTGACATATTTCCCTTCCTCAGTTATGTACAACACATGATAAAAAAATCTACTACTAGAGAAGAATTTATGTTGGAATTTAGTAATGTATCTTATAAATTCAACCCCTGAAATTCCTCTAATACTTATCTGCCTTTTTTCCACTTCACTGTCTCTAAGTACCCCTCTCCTATTCCTATTCCACTGTGGTAAAAAGGTTTTAAATATAGTTTCCTATTATACAAAGATGTGTTTTGTTGGCTTTTTTTTTCAAACAGACATGGAGAAATTTTTGCTTTGTTCAGAGCATCAACTTTTTTTAATCCAAAGCATCATCTAGAGTTAATCTTGGATGGTTTATGTGAGGTAGGGCCTGCCTTTATTCTGAAGAAAAATATGTTTGCTACTATATGGTTTAAGTAACTGTGTATGGAAGTTCTGAACCAAAAACTTTTATTTGGACCTCTCAGCTCATATGATTGTTTTTAAATTGTATTTTTTTAAATAGTCCACTGTCCTACAAACAAGGCTTAAAGAAAAGTCAACAAATCTGCAGAGATTAAATTTAAATATGTGTTTATTTAATAGATACATAAATAATTAAAATTTGTGCCCCATGCAACTAAATGAATGACATTTTAACTTTCTTTTCAATAGTACCAACTTCATTAGACCGACAAAAATCAGGTGAACATCAGATTGTCAACATGGACTGTATTTAGTTTTCCTTTTCCTCTAGCTATTACTTCATATTGAACTTTTACATTGAAAGAAATAAAAAAGCCAGATCACAACCAAATCAGATTTTTTCAGCCTAAAAGTACCTTTTTTATGACTGTCCTCAAAGGGATATATATATATATACGTGTCACATGCCAAGGTAATCGTTAGCACCCAGATTGTTTTGCATGTGAAGGAG
The DNA here is from genome assembly GCA_036785705.1 of Acanthornis magna. Lineage (NCBI taxonomy): Eukaryota > Metazoa > Chordata > Aves > Passeriformes > Acanthizidae > Acanthornis > Acanthornis magna. Next base: position 524,330 of record JAWUZG010000480.1, on the reverse strand, counting down.
CAAAACAATATTCTTGATCTGCCATTCTCTCATCCTTTGTACTTTGGTCTTCTGTACTTCATTACAATACTGCCTGGAATTCCTCTTGCCTTTTTGAAAAGAGAGAGCTTTCATTTTGCCTTGTAAAATTACTCTTTCACCCCAATATTTAAAGGAGGAAAAATGTAACTTTGTAAATAGAGATATTAGAATGTCCATTGAATTATCAAAAATGGGAAAAGAGAAATATCTATATTTTCCAGTTGACTTTTAAACCACACATAACTGTGATACCTCAGAACAAGAGAAAACCTGGGCACTGCTGGCACCAATCATTCAGTTAATTTTCACTTTTAACTTGCAATGTCTCTGCTTTCATATGTTCACACACATTAAAAAAGATAAATTTAACAGGTCAGATTAGCACTGTAGTGAGGCCTTAGTTTCAAGTTAGAGTGTTCTTCCCAAAAGAATGCTATGCATAGAGCTGAAGAGACATGAAATCTGGCGCTGTGTCACTGAAATGAAAAATGCTGATTGTTGACACAATATGCTGATAAGAAGCATGGTGTAGCTTTAGAAGAAGCTGAAGCATCTCTCAGTTATGAGATCTTATAAAATCATAATGCAAAACTTTTCGAAAAAAATCAACCCCAAAACTGACAAACCTAATCAAACACAGAATCACAGGATCAATTAAGTTAGAAAAGACCTCTGAGATCATCAAGTTCAACCTACGACCAGACACCACCATACCAACTAGACCATGGCTCTGAAGGCCACATCTAGCCTTCCCTTAAACATCTCCAGGGATGGTGAGTTCATCACCTCCCTGGCTAGCCCATTCTAAAGTCTAGTCCACCCTTCTGTGAAGAAATTCTTCCTAATGTCCAACCTAAACCTTCCCTGGAGCTGCTTAAGACTATGTCCCCTTGGCCTGCCGTTTGCTCCCTGGGAGAAGAGACCGACCCCCACCTGGCCACAACCTCCTTCTAGGCAGCTGGAGAGAGCAAGGCAGTCCCTGCTAGGCCTCCTCTTCTCCAGGGTGAACACCCCCAGCTCCCTCAGCTGCTCCTCATTAGACTTGTGCTCCACACTCTTCCACCTTTCTGTTGCCCTTCTCTGAATGTGCTTCAGAACCTCAATGTCTTTGCTGCCAAAAGGAGCCCAAGACTGAAAATAGGATTCAAGATGACACCTCAGCAGTGTCCAGCACAGAGGGATGGTCACTGCCGTGGTCCTGCTGCCACACCATTGCTGATACAGGCCAGGTGCCATTGGACTTCTTGGCCACCTGGGCCCAGTGGCCTCATGCTCAGCTGCTGTTGACAGCACCCCAGGTCCTTTTCTGCTGGGCCACATTCCAGCCCCTCTGTCCTGAGCCAACCACTTTTGCTTTCCAATACGACCTGACTGAAATATGGCCAAAATGGTTATTTTGAGAGAGTGGTTTGGGAATGCTATTTTTCACTGCTCAGTAGCTGCCTGGAGCATGATAAAACATGAGTCTTAGAAGAATTAACTATAAATTTTATAGGTATTTATTAATGAAGGAAACAATCTGTTATTTTAAAATAGGTGGTAATGTTTTCATTCTCTTCTGATTTTTGTGCTGAATATAAAATAAAACCATGTTTGAGAAGGAGGGAGATGGCAACATCGTTTGCCAGGTAAGGGAGCATGAAGAAACACATTTCTGTATGAAGATTAATTAAGTATTGTAAATTTCTGTAATGGTTGGAACAACATGTGACTAATGAATTGAGGTAGATATTTGTCTCTTGGTATTTAAAAATTCATTCAGAATTGTAAAAAGAGTTCTTTCTTCTGTTGAAATAGATGGCGTTATGCTAGGTGGTAGTCTTGGTTAATTATCCTGGCCCTACAAATTTACCAGAGAAATCCTTTACCTTGCTATAGATCTGAATTGCCTTGAACACTACTGAGAAGGCTCCGTTCAGGAAGGGAAATGGAACAGTAGTGAGGCTTCCTTCTGAAGGAAACTTACAGTGACAGTACAAACCCTCTTGTCTGTGTCACCTAAGCAAATACCCAGATTCTTGTACATTGGGGTGAAAAAACTTGCTGCAGACTTCATAACATTCAGAAAACATGCATTTATTGAACAAGTTCCTGTATTTTTCTAACTCTGTTGCTGCTATGCTGGATATTTCTGAAGTTGAGTGGGCTGAGGAAGTGAGTTTTAGCTACAGAAGAATACTATTTTTGCAGTAAAATTTGTAGACAAGCTACGCACACTACTACTATACTAAAAAATGATGCTCAAATAACCTATGTGCGGTGATTAACTAACTCTTAGGGGTACTACATATGTTTATATATATGTGTATATTTGTGTATCTGTATATCTATGTGTATATGTATGTGTACGTATGTCTATATATATAAATAAGGGTGTATGTATAAAAGTATATATAGGGGTGTGTGTATATATGTATGTCTATGTATGTGAAGTAGTCATTGTCTATTAAAGGCCTGCAGGAGAGGAAGGTACAGGAGAGAGGAGCCTCACTCCTGCCGTACTCTGCTGTGTCCAGCAGAGGATGGTCATGGACTGTGGGGCTGTGCAGGCCATGTGCAGGGCTCTCTGCCTCTGCAGCTCTGCCTCTGCCTGCCCTTGCCCCGTCCATGCTTCCTTCCTGCTCCTACTCTTCTTCAGCATATTCAAATGGTCGTTGGGCCATAAGAAAGGCCTTCTCACTGGCATCAGTCCGTATGTAGTGTCTGGCATCCAGCCACACCACAGCATCAGCTGGGGGACTGTCTGCCTCTTCCGTAGGGATGACACATCCCTACTGTGCTCCAGATCTTGCTGTTCCATGTGCCCTCGGTGCTCTCCAGACAAGCTTCAGCCATCTCCTTCCAGCCAGGGTGTTGATGATTGTGAGTGCACAAAGCCTTTGGGCACATCCTTCAGGACTTTCTGCAGCTGTTCATTCTTCTGCGCTTAGTTCCTGGTCCTGCTGTTCCTCTGAGTATTCAAAGGGTCCCTGGACCATAAGCACAGCCTTCTTAACTACCTCTCTCCGGTAACAGTCTTTTGCATCCAGCCACAGCACAGTGTCTGCTGCTGGGTGCTCCTTCTCCTTCTTTCCTCTGCCGGAAGTGTCAGTGGAGGCTGAGTGCAGAGCCCTCAGTGCTCTCCAGACATGCCTCAGCCATCTCCATCGAGCCGGGGTGTTGATCACTGTCGGTGCAGGAAGGCTTTGGGCACGTCCTGCAGGTCTTTCTGCAGCTCTTGATTCCTCCGGGCTCAGTTCCTGGTCCTGCTGCTCCTCTGAATATTCAAATGGTTTCTGGACCATAAGCACAGCCTTCTTAACTACCTCTGTCCAGTAGTAGTCTTTTGCATCCAGAAATACTGGAGCATCAGCTGTGCGACTGTGCCTGGTATGTCCTGGGCTCTCTGTCCCTGCTGCTGAGGATGTTCTTCTCATCCCTTCATCAGGGCCTTGTTCCACATCCTTCTGTTCTTCCACATGCTCCTCAGATCCCTGGATCACAGTCACAGCCCTGTTTGGCATGTCCTCTGCGATGTACTTGGCTGTGTCCGGGACAGCCAGGCCATGATCTGTGGGTCTGGCTGCCCAATATGCCCGCCTCACTGCCTCTGCTGCTGTGTCTGTCAGGGCCCATGTTGCACCCCTCCTGCGTCGAAGGTACGGTCGCATACGTATCAGTTCTAATCTGTGTTCCACAATTGCAACCTTGCTCATGACCTCCATTAAGGTTTGCTGGGCTGCCGCCTGAACCATTGCAAGAGCTATGGGCTGCTGCTCTCCTGCCCCATGTGTTGCACTGAAGGCCCTTGGCAGAGCCCTTGGGACGCTCTTGATGAAGGACGTCCGTCGCTCCCGAGCCAGGGCATCGATGACTGTAGGGGAAGGAGATCTGAAGGCACGTCCTGCAGCTGTTCCTTCTTCTGTTGCTTCCTTCATGTTCAGTTCCAGGTCCAGCTCTTCTTACGGCTGCTGGCCAGGGCCCTGTTTCACAGGTTGCTCCTTGCCCAGGCCCTCAGCCCTGGCAGACTGGGCTGCCTCTGGCAGAGCCTCTTTGCAGCCTGTTGGCTGCTGCCTCTTTTGCTCTCCTTTGTCTTGGGCAGCAACTAAGGCATTTAGAACACTCATTGACTTTCTGTGCCACATCTGGTTCCCTTCAAACAGGGCATCCAGGAATGCAGACAAAGGGATGGTGTAGGAGTGGGCCTGGCCTGGTTCTGGGCCAGCTGCTACCAGCTCCCACACCAAAGAGGGCTCTTCCTGAGCTGCTGGGGTGACAATGGCTGTGCCATCTTCTCCTTCATGGCCTTCATCTAAGGGATATTTCTTGTCCTGAAAGCCTTCCGGTGTTGCACTTGCTATTGTTCCCTCATCTGTGGGGCAGCTGGGACTGTCCTTGGGACCAGTGTAGGAGTCATTGTTGTCCTCCAGGCCCAAGGAATTGATCAGGTAATGGACAGGAGATGACCCAATGTCATCTGACCCTAGGCACAGCTCTGATTCTGTTTTGTCTTCCCATTCCTCGTCCTCAAAAAGCTCATCATCTAGGCAATCTTCCCGTTCCTTCTCCTCAAAAAGTTCAGTATCAAGGGCATCCTGCCATTCCTCCTCCTCAGAGAGCTCAGCATCCAGGGCATCCTCCCATTTCTCCTCCTCAGAGAGCTCAAAATCAAGGGCATCTTCCCACTCCTCTTCCTCACACAGCTCTGGACCAATGGCGCCTTCACACTCCTGCTCCTTGCTCAAGGCCATTGGCTCACTGGTTGCATCTTGGGCTCCCAGCCGCTCCAATGTCATTGTGTTGTCTATGGCACCCTCAGTGAATCTCCTAGGTGTCACCTGTGGCTGCTGTGGTGCAGTGTAGCCAATCGTCCATGGGAGGCTTGTGGCCCTGCCCTGTCCTGTCGCAGGCCGTGCCATTCTGGCGTTGGCACTCACCTGCCCAGGTGTGTCACGGAGCCCCCCGGAGCGCCTCAGGGAGGAGCCCTGTCCTTGACTCTGTGGCTCTCTGCCCTGCAGGCTATCCTGCTGCTGTGGCAGGGTGGCTTCCCAGGAGCCGTGGGCCCGGAAGCTCCTGTGTGGCTCCTCTGAAGGTCTCCTCTTGAAGGACACAATGACCTCCTTCAAAACAGGCCCGTGACCCAAAGTGCTTTGGTGGCACTCAACACGCACTCTCAGTCCTGCCTGGTCCTGCTGTTCCCCTTGGTGCTGGTGGCCTGTCCCTGCACCTGCATCCCTGCTCAGGGAAGCTGATGCAAACATGGTACTCGCCTGTGCCGGCTGTGCTGCCGGCCGCTCCTCCACCGTGGTTGTCTTCAGCGTCGTCTGCCGCAGACCTGGCGGTGTTGCCCTGGAGAGCTGCTGCCTCCTGAGAGAAGTGCTCTCCTAGGACTGGGAACACCAGGGCTCTCTGCTCCTTAAATACCCTCACTGTCACAATGGCCCCGTGTCACAGTGGCCTCTGTTTTGTAGGGCACTGCATCACAATGGGCCACTGTCATACAGGGCCACGCCCGAGCTGTGCCATTCTGCTGTCTAGTGTCTAAGTCTTCAGAAAGACAATGAAGATTTAAATGATACTTGAACAAGCTGAGATGAGGAACAGCTTTTTTATTTTCTGGATTTCAAAATTGTTGGCCCAGCAAGAAGGTCCCCAATAAATAACCATCCAGAAATATAAGAAAGGGTAAGGAGGAAGGAGATGCTGTTATTTAATTATGTGTTTGTTCAACAAACACTCCTCATCTACAAGCAGGAACTTAATAAGTATTATTTGGGAAGCAAGAAATCCTCAGGCAGAGTTTGAGATCATGACTGCCTAACAAGACAACTCTTCATCCACATGCTCCCAGCTCTGGACTTCACTTCTTGCTGTGCCTTTTCCAGCCAGTTCCAAGGTTTTTCTCTGATTGTCCCTGACATCCATTCATCCAAAGTCCTGCCACAATTCAGGCTGTCTTCTATATTTCTGTAAAGGCTGTTGTAGGCTGCACTATGCACTCTGACATACAGGACACTGACCTTTGAAGGACTTCTGTAACTATTCATCACTCCCTTCTGCAGAATTCTGTAATGACAGCTGACTTCAGTTCAATGAGCCAGCCTGAAGTGGATATGCCTCCAATTAACTGAAATCCTTTGCATTCCAGTTTCAAAACTAAGGCAGTTTTCTTTAACACACTGAAGAAAGCACAAATTCTTCAGATCACAACACAGGGATTTCTTTTTCCCACTTGTCCTCGAGGATTTAAAAAGAAAGTCTAGGATCAAGGCATGCAGGCACTGCCATGACACATTACAGAGCCAGCTCAAAATATGGGGAAAGCCTTGGAGAGAAGAGGAGGGGCTCATTCTGGGCAGAAGCTAAACAAGTTATGTGGCTTGGTGCTTCAACAAAAGAAAATCTATAAAGCTCCTCCTCATTTGACTGAAAACTGTGTTGGCCTTTGTTATAAATAAAAATAAAGTGATTTTTCGCATGTTGGAGTTAATAATTACTGTTGTATTGTTATACCTGTTGAATAAAGTTGAAAGTTTGGATTTTTGATAAAGTTTTAGATTGAAAAGTTAAAAAGAGACTGTTTTAAAGATGTTTTAAGAGTGTAATGTTTCTGGGTAAAAGCATTGGGATATTAAAGTTATTTGGAGCAAAATAAAAGGGATTGAAGGTACTTTAGATGGAAAAGCAGTTGAACCCATGTAACCCTGAGTTCAGAAGTTATGTACTTTTTTAAAAAAATCGTTTATCTTTGTAATTTTATTTATGTAAAACTCAGTTTTTATGTTGTATTGTAAATCTGTAAGCCCATCACCCATCCCAATATTAAAGGCACCCTGCAGCACCCGAGCTAAAAATAGAAGGTTTGCACCTCTCCGCCCACCTCAAGTGGAATACTAATGAGGCCCTTTCCCGCCTTTGCAAATTACCCCTAGACAACGATCCATCTATTGGTGGGGAAGGCCACCTCATTAATTAGTATTCCCAATCACCAGCGAGCGAGAGGGCGGAGAGGCTAATTCGGACCAGCCCATCAAAAACTTTATAAATTTGGCCCTCTTCAGGAGCTGAAAGGCTTTTTTTCCAGGTGCCTTTACCTCCAACAGCTGCAGACTCTGGTCTGTGCAGGGTGCCTGGTGTCTCTGTCTCTCTGACTAGCAGGGAGTCAGAGACTGGGTCGGGTGCTGGGCCTCTTGCCCATTTTTATGGGCTATACTTAAAATTTTTTTTTTTTGGACTTAAGATTAGCTTAAGTTCGCCACCCGGCCTGAGGGATCTCCTTGCCCTTGACCACCAACCGGTGGCCAGGAGAGTCTTATTGCCGTCCTGGGACCTTCCTTTTTTGTGCTTTTTTTCTTTCTTTTTCCTTTCATTTCTCCCTCGGGAGATCCTGGACCTCGTGGGTCCAGCAATAAACACCTTTTGCTCTAACCCACGAGTATGAAATTGTCTTTTTTTATGACAGCCTTAGCTGTATTTTCAGCTCTCAGTCCATGTGCTAGCCTCAGATGAATGAGGTGCTCAGGGGGATCCTCTTTAAGCTCAGGGAAAAAGGCAGGGCATGATAGCATGGCTGTCAGGAAAAGAAATCCCTCCTTTTATCTCAAAACAAAAGGGACCAAAATGTGACCTTCATTTCAGATGAAAGGTTTTGTATAACTTACATCTGTATTGTGTTATCCGATATATGTTTTGTACCACTCCACTAAGTCAGATTTCCTGTATAACATCAACTATCTCTGTGACAGTTGAGTGGATCAGTGGTGTAAAACATTCTCATTGAGTTCATTAAATGAGCATAAATATCTCCGTAATTAGCCAGCCCAGCACAGGAGGAGTGAATATGAGACTCAGCTGAATGCAGAGCATGAAATCCAGAAGACTAGAAAGGAACTTCAAAGAGAGCAATGGGCTCCAGCTGGCTTCAACCATTCTTTCAGCTGGCGTGCCTTCCCAGAGACTAAAGTCACTCAGGGTTGTGATGGTGAGTAGCTGACAGGGAACGGTAATGGGAGTCACACTGGTATGGTATCTCACCTGTGCCTTGCCATTGCTATCTTTTGCTAACAGTATTGTATATTTTTATGGTGTTTTTTGTATCACTCTGTAAAATCAGAAATCCCCCGAAACAGCCTGCCGTGGCCACGGGCACGCTCGGGGAGCAGCTGCGGCTGGCAGGCTCGGGGCGCGGCTCTTGGCAGCGGCAGCGGCGGCTGCTCCCCCGGGGAAACAGCAGAGCACGAGGCTGTGGCGGCCACGGAGCTGCCTCGGGGAAACGGCAAAGCAGTGCAGGACAGGGGCGGACAGGGAACACAGCCCGGGAAGAAGCAGCACCGCCCGCCGGGAGGAAAAGGCGAGCGAGGGAAGGAGGGAGCGAGGGAGGGAGGGGAGCCGAGCCGAGCCTGCAGGCGAAAGCTGCTCCCTCACAGAGCCCGAGAAAATGGCGGCGGCTGTGTGGAGCTCAGTGCTGCTCTGCGCTCAGGCTCCTCCCTAGCTCGATTTCCCGCGCGTTTCATGAAGGCCACACAAAGCCGTACCCTACATGCAAATAATAATGTGCCCCATGCCACGCCCTGTCAAGGTTTGTCACCTCTATTGGGTACACAGTTTCAAATCCTGCTGCTATGCAAGAAAAAAGTAACTTTGCCAAGCCCTTGCAGTTCTCAGTTTTCAGCTAGATGCCTTGTGTTCTCAAGCCTCCCTTTGCTATCCTCTTTAATAGGAAAAAACCCTTCACACCCAGGCAGAAGATGGGGCCCTACTGTGGATGATTTCTAAAAGAAATTGTCTTATCTGATGCTGTCAGCTATGCAAAAGTCCTCAAGGGAGACTTACTTAAGGCTCTGTTAACAACCTCTCCCTCCCGTAAATCACGGTCGATTTTGTTGGCTGTTCCTGACCCTCAGATTGCCTCTGCATTGATCAGATCCCGAAACAGAGCTCCTTAAGAGTAGAGAACACAATTTTTATTCTAATTGAGTGAAAGGGACAGACTGTGCCACAAGGATACATGACATTAATGACAACAGCAGAAGAAATGATAAGGCCCTTTGTAAAGTTCTATACCTTGGCCTGCATAGTCCTCTGGAGAAGAAAAAGATCCTAAAATCATGTCCCATGACAGGGTCTGGGAAGGTGTCCCAGCTGAAGATCCCAAACCCTCAGAAAGGTGCAGGCACATGTGCTCCCTGCCCTTACTTATCGTGTGGAAGTGTCTGATCATTAGTCTTGGAAAAGGAGGCAAGCCAGTCTTGGCATAGGCACTGATGGATGAAGAAGAATGATCTACCAGATCTGAACTCCATTTCTCACTCAGTTTCTTGCAGACTATCAAGAAGGTGGTCATCTGCTGGCCTCCTCAGTTCCACAACTCTGCTTTTTGCTTTCCAGCTGTGAAAAATCCACAGATTACATCACAGCCCTTCATAAGATCAGCATTTGTACAGCGTGCTGCCCAAGGTGCATCTGGTAGGCCCTGGGGAATGGCAGAAGGCCTGCTGGGATGATTGTAGAGCCATGCCAGGAGAAGCGTGCCAAAGCAGCACAACCTTATCTATTCTAGTAATTGAGAGCATTTTAACTGCCAGATCGTACCGGGGGGACATTGGGGAGGGCTTTGGATGGCACAGGCCAAATTCACGCCAAGAAGCACTCTGATTCTGTATTAGTCCAGATGAACATGGGCCAGTGCCAGGAAACATTAATGGTGCATTCAGAGCCACTTGCACAGACACGACACACAAATAACTTCAGCCTACACCCATCCATCTTGTCTCATCACCTCGTTTAAACTCAGTCTTCATGTTCCAGATTTGCTTTCCAGGCTCTTATTTCTTTGGTTCATTACACACAAAGATCCCAGAGTTTTTACTGATAACATTTATCTAATTACACTACTTACCCAAAACTTCTCTTCTTCATGACTTTTGTACATTGATTTCTGCTGGTAGAAGCTCTGATTTCGCAAGTCTTACACTGATCTAAGAACGTACCTAACATTTATATTTTTTTCTCCCAGTGTAGGAGCAGATTTTGAAAAAATAACTATATCTTTCTGTTCATTGTTTTTTTAAAAGGGAAGAAGTCAAAGGTGCAGATGGAAGGACGAGGTAGTTGATGTCTCACATGCGACTGACAGCAGGGCGCAACCAAGGACACTCTACCCTCCAGAGACATTCTGCAATCGGATGGTGAAAGGTCTCCACAAATGGACTGCAGTGGAACTCTGGACTGGGCCAACAGGGCCCTGCCAGCAGGCAGACTTTGGGAGGAGCCGGGGGCATAAAAAGTAACTTCATCACAAGTGCTGAAGCTTTTTGGCTTTGGTTTTTGAGACTTGTCTTTTGTGGTTTGGAGCTGGGCTCGTTTGCTTAGAGCCTGGGAGCTGGGGCTTTTTGGCTTTTGGGGCTTTTTTGAGTCTTGTCTTTTGGGGCTTTTTGAGCTGGGGCTTTTGAGTCGGAGCTTTTGGATCTTGTGTTTTTGCTTTGGCTCAGACCTGCTGAGGTCTGCTCCTCGCCCTGGCCCTTGCCTGGTTTTTGGCCTGACCCCAGCCTGCATTTTGGCCCTTCTGCCCTCGCTGGCTCTCACTCATCCCCACTCACGTGTCCTCCTTCCCTCTCGCTGGGCACCTGGCGGGACACGGGCTGACCTCCTGCATCTCCTGCCCGATCCCTGCTCCCCGCGTTTCCCAGCGCCCGTGGCCGCAGGAGCTGTGCGTGCGGAGCCTCTCCGGAGCCGCACGGGCTCCCGGCAGGCAGCGCACAGAGCGCCGCACCTGCGGCCATGGCGCTGCGCAGCCCTCGGGGGTAACGCCCGCTTTTTCTCTCTGTCTCCCCCTCCTGTTTCATTTTCCTTCCTCCTTTTCTGTCTTTCCAAGTCCTCTTTAGGAGGGCAATTACTTCTGTAATCTTTTGTTTGTTCTTTTCCAATAAACGGTTGTCAGATACAATGTTGTCTCAGTTTACTTAATTTCATGCTAGACCATCTGTTGTTAAAAGAACTCCTCGAGGCTCCCCGCTGTGGAATGCAACAAGTCAGTACTCCTAAATAACTTTTTGGGGTTTTTTTCCTCCTAAAAAGACTTCAAGGAAATCAGTACAATCTGTTTGGACACTGATTTATATACCACTAAGGTCAACAAAGTTGGTAAACCTGGTTTTTTAGAGGAAAGAATTTCAACCCTATTCCCATGAATGGTCCCTGAATCCAGACTGTGTTTCTACCTACAACTAATTTATTTAAAGAAACAACAAAACACATTGAAAATCTTAGTGCCTCTATGTTAATTAACTCTATAGATTCATACAGCCACACAGAGGTTACCATAAAGTTCAAAATTAATAGTGACATAGCTCTAAAACTGTAAAATAAAAACTGGACCTTCAAGATTAATGACTGTGAATAGATCAATGGTAAATTAAAATACTAGAGGTCTTATTCTAGGTGGCAGAAGAAATGTTTTACTGCCACTTGAATGTATTACACTGTTTCCTTTTGTATGCACTCATTAGATTTGAGATCTTTTTGTTAGTCAAAAAGAGCCATTTAATTCACTTTTTGAAGTGCTGAAAATGCATATATAGCTGATAGACCATAATTAGGCCTTTATTCCCCCCTCAAACTATTATACTTTCCAGAGTAAATACACATTTTCAAAATAGGATCTAAATCCTTATTTACCTGGTTGACCTCCAGTTAGTGTCCAATCAGTTCAAAGTTTTTGTTCTTCTTTTTCAAGTGACCATTGGTACAATGCTTTCCAAATGAAAGAAAACTCAAAATTAAGAAATCATGCCTATAGTACACAAGGCAGAAAAATACCCAGCCTATTATATACAGGGTTAGGGTTGGGGCTTTTTCAGTCCTTAGGCTGAACTGTAATATAAGAATGTCACTCCTATGTCATACAATTACACTTTTTCCTATTTTGAACTTCTTCACATTCAGAGTTATATTCAGGGTTCCCATGTTATGTTTTATATAGCTAGCTAAGCAGCCTAGAATTTTTAGTGCTATTTGATGGAATTCTGCCATCACCCTCAGATCCTCCTCTCATTTAACCTCTGCACCACAATCATAGAGAAGTGTTTTCTCTCTTTCCTTGTTCTTATCCACAGTTCTGTCTAACTGTTATTTCCTTTAAACTACACAAACTTCTTATTTACACTCATAAGGATGGGAACCTAGAGTATCATCTATGACTTTACTGACTTTTTGCATGTGGCATGCAATATCTACTACCATATTTTGCTATTTGTTTCCAGATACAAATGGTGTAGAAAGGCAAACATTTAGAAATATGTCTTATCATCAGTGGAAAAATATTTCCAGGGAAAAATCTTTCCGCTTCAAGTTAAGCATGAAAGCCCGACTGGTTATTCTTCTTCGAACGTAGTTAGCAGGCATGTGTCAAAAAGCTCAGGAACTCATGGTTTTGCAGTAACTGCAGTTGTCCGCTATAGTACTTTCTCCTCTTTTTTAACACAAACCAACTTGAAATGTCCCAGAATCATTTGCAGTAACATAATGAAAAGCACAGCAAATTGCAAAAATACAGAAGGAGCTACAACATGTTCCTGTCCGTAAATTTCAGGAATTGCTGGTAACAGTTAAAAGCATTCTCAAAATCCACGCAACTTCACACTTGATCATGCACCTCTGAGTATTTCCTCAGCTCTTGGACCATTGTCTTCGGGGCCACCAGTCAGTTTTCCTCTTCTACCCTGGCTGAAATTATTCACAATTTCTAAATTTTTTCTGAGCAAAAGGTTTGTTATACTGATGAGCTAACAAGGCCCATTGTAAAAAGTTTTCATAAACACGCAAGCCTCTTACAGGCCCATATTATTTTCATATATAATAGCACAAAGTAGAACTCTGAAGAGGCACCTGAAAGTGGAACTGAATTTCTCAGAGGCCTGGAATTAATATTAAGCCTCTCCTCCCCCACTAAGCATAAAGAATTGATCATTCCAATTAAAACAAAGGTATCCATCTATAAAAAAAAAATTATTAAAACATATCCATTCTTTTTCTGTCTAGGGAAATTGCAAGTTAACAAGAACTATATTCTCTTTAATCATCAAGGTTTGTAATTCCATAGAACTGGAATATTTTACACTAAATTTTAATTGTACTTACCTTTCATCACATGGTACTAGCACTTCAAACTTTGTTAGTTATTGTACTAGTTTACATGTGTGAATGAAGAAGTTTATAAACATTGTGGTGTCTCTTTCAGAATATTTCTCTCTAGGCCCATTCTACTCCAAGCTCTCAGTTCTGCCCTTGCTATGATGTCTGTTACCTCGGTCTTCACTTGGTCTAAAAGGGAAAAAAGTCTTCTAAGATGTACTACTGTCTTTAAATAAGATGGAAAATAAATGTGTGTCCCCATTCATAGAAATGTGAGAAATCAAAACTCTCCATAAAGAAGATAGCAGAAGTGAGCTTCAGTTTTCAATGACTGACTGACATGAAGATATAAAACCACATTGCATAAAAACATGGAAGTTGCCTAAAATGAGTTGTCTTATTACACCACTACAACCCTCAATGTTCCTTTTGTAGTCTGGATATTGGCAACTGTTCAGAAAAACAAAATAGAGCTCACAATGCTCCTGGTGCAGTTTACAAGGAGAGGTGGAAGAAAGACAGAGGCACTTTTATCTTCACCTTTCTTTTCTAAGATTGTTTTTAGCAACTAAGATGCATATTCCACTCTAACAGTACTGTAGCTCTCCTCATCTATTCTTCAGTCTCTTTTCTAAAGATCTTACTCCTTTACATAGTATTTGTAATCCTCTCAAATAATTCATCTTTCAATGAATTTTAAAATAAGGACCCTATTTTGGAAAAAAAGAGCCCAAGATACATATGACACACTAGGCAAACTATATAAAAATTTATTTGCAAGTGTTTTTCCTGCAAACACCAATGAAGATGCAAAACATACCTGCATTTTTTACACCTAGACTCCTAATTCCATTTCTTAAATTAAGCCCTGCCCACTATCAGGAGGAAAAACTGCAACTGCAAAGCTATAGACAGCATGTTCAATGCATAGATTATTTCCTTTACCTCCTTTTCATTAGCATCTCTGCTTTTGTTCCTGAAATAGAGGTCTTCAGCTTTGTTGTTGGATTTAAGTCTCTATTCTCTTTCATGGATTGATAGAGGTTTCCTAAGGCTTGGAGAGAATTCCTACTGTATTTGTTCAAGTAAGGAATTGATAGCAGTGGTTAAAGATGCCAGACATGGTACTAGCAGATGCTACACAAACTTCCCTGCAGAGCTCTGTGAATGCATTTCAGTCGTGATCTGTAACAGCCCTGCTGTTCTTGATCTGGACCTCTCCTGTGCAGGGCCTGACAGAAGTTATCTGCTATTGCAGCTCTCTGATTCAGGCAAATAGCCACAAAGGACTGAACAGGATAGCCCAGAAGTCATCTTCACTTGTTTGATACGCCAGTTTTATTGTCGGATCTAGATGATGCAGAAGTTAATATGCATTGTCATGAGTCAGTAAATATGCAATTGTTTTTCTGCATCTGGACACAGCAAAGTGGTAAAAACAAGGTTACTCAAAAAATACAGGAAGAAAAAGAAACCTGGAATTAAGGCATACAAAATGAGTATTTTTCTCCTGGAACTACATGGTGTCCTTTAATTCTACACATAGTATTCCCAGTGGAGAGTTCAGTTTGTGCTTACATCTGAATCATCCTGAAGAATCACTGGGGTACCAGTGCTGTTTACTCAACGTGTGAATTATAAAATGTTTCAGATTATTTCTCAGTGATAGTAGAAATAAAAAAATAAATAAAAAGTTTGAAGTGCTAGAAGCTATACATAATGGTTATTTAATGAGAAAGCCTTACTACAAAAAGAATACTGCCAGGAGTGCTAGTTTGAAGTGAACTGGAAGGCTTAGCATTTCCTGTCCATTCTCTGTGAGACTGTGGAATCTATCAGGAAAAGCACAGTTAATATGTAGAAAAAGAGCAGCAGCATATCCTCAGTACTACAAGCTTTCCTAGATCTCTTGATGTCAGAGCTAAGAAAGTTTACAGCTGCTGAGGATCTGTCTCTGGAGCAGTAAGAAAACCACAGAGCAAGTCAGGGGAGAAAGGAATGAATTCCAGATGCTTGGTTTGTTACCGCATGTTGATATTATTTCTTGAAATGCAAATTAAGCACGTTTAACCTTTTTTTTTTGTTATCTTTGTACTATGGCACAGTCTTGCATTTTAAGATGTAAAATTTTAAAAATTATTTTGCAGGTTTCAAAATCTTTAATGAACATGTTGCTCTTTCTCTTGGGAATAATATTCTATTACTTCATTCAAGATATGGATACTTAATTTCCTTAGCAGTTGTGTTAATGACTAACTTATTAACCTTTGCAGATAAAGTATTTGCCAAATAACAATATACTTACAGTTATACTAGTGTGAACAGCATCACTGAAACACAAAATATGATTTTAAGTCCATTTATTTCAAAACAAAGTAGAAAGCATTAAAGAGATATTTGAAGCCAACACTTAAATGATGAATTTAGTGGATGCCGCCATGAGCAATAAACGAGGTACCAATTATCAGTTATCCGTTATCCTGAAGAATAACAGCAGAGTCCATCAGTACCTAGAGTTCTTGGTCAATCAAGACACTTAGACCAAACACTGTGAAGTGCATCAAACAAATGCGAGGAGGATGAGGGAACAGAGAGGACCCATTGCGCGCTGACCACAGCCCCCATTCCTTGAGAAGCTGAGAATGAAGCAGTGAATGAGTTTTTCATTATTGTTATAATTGTTATATTGTTATATATGAGTCGTTTATTATTGTTCTGTTATTGACAGGACACAGGTAGAGTTAAAACAGGTTTGAAAAACTTCTTGTATTTCACATTAGTATTGATGAAGTGTCACAATCATAAGCTGTCATACAGTGACAGCAGTAAAGAGCCTTGCTGCCATCAAAGCCATCAGAGAGGCACAAATCAGGAACTGTACAGCGAGATATAAATATGAGATCAATAACAGGAATACATAGTTTGTCACCTACATAGAACTGAATTTTACTGCCAGCATCTACAAGTCCAGAGAAAGCACAGATGTACCATACAAGTGAATCCAAGCTATTTTTCAGTTTATTAAATAAATTTATTACCAAATTCTTTTTATTGAATTGGTTATACAATTTACATCACTCTTCAAAATGATACAGAACCCTTATTATCTTTATACAGGATTTCCATTTAAAAAATTTTAAAGCTAGAAAAAGCACACTGCAATCTGTGTTTAGACCTGTAAATGTTCTGTAAGATGTATCTTTTGCCATTATTTTTAATTTAGAATGGTCTGAATCATAATCTGACCCATTCTAAAGGCTATGAAGTATTATAAAAGCAACAGTTAGATAACTGGCAAAAGAATATATTTACCTGCCTAGCAGAAGCACCTATGCACATATTTAGTTTTAAATAGCTGATCCACTTCTGAACTACTTCTCAAATTCCTTATTTTCAGTAATTTTTTTATCTGTCTAGAATGAAGGGTGCTACATTATCTGTGTACACATTATTTCAATCTGATACTGTGTCTCACTTCACTACAGGCTAGATTAATATGATCTCATCTTACACATTTCTTGACCTCAAAAGAGAAATTGTTGCTTCACAATGGAAGATCTCTAACTGAAAAAAGATTTCCTAACAGCTTTGTGATACAGCATCCTTGAAGCTGGTTTGCTTCTCCTTTTCTAACTTAGTTTTGGATGTACAAAAAATCTCGCTTGTATTTTGTCTGAAAAAGAAAGCAAAACTCATGGGAACATGAAGCACACAGCTTATTAAAGTCAAAACATTAGTAGAAGCTACCTGCTAGCGTGTCTGAGAAGTAAGTAAGTGTTTTCTTTCAAAACTGAATTTCAGCCTTTGTGAAATATGCTGTAGGGAGCCCAGGAGACAAATCACCCACAAACTGTCCAGATTACACACAGCTTGAGAAGCAGCCACGAAAAATTTCCTACATATCCAAATTCTGTTCTGGACAAAGTGAGGTCTTGTTATTTTAAGACTCAAGGATTTTGATGGAAGTGTAACAACAGGAAGAAAACTCAATACTCAATAACCTCATGGAATGCAGATGATTAGAAATTTTAGATACAGGATGGTTAGTAAACAATATATTCTTAATATTCACATTAAAAATCTAAACATTTCAATGACAAAAGAAAAAATCCAAATATCTTCACTCTTGGTGAAGCCGCTAGACATTTCAGAATTCTGAGGTTAAAGAACTGGAAGGCCAAATTAATTGACTACCCTCCTCAATGATTTCTACATTACAATAAACAGCAAAGAAAAAACCTCTGAAGACTTTCAGAGCGAAAGAGAAAACTCACGTCTGAGGATGAATGTAAGAAAACCCATATACACAGTACTGCAAAGCAGAAGGGTAAATGTTTCAACACCTATCAATTAAACTCATGTCAAGTCTTCCCTGGACTTTAATCCTTCGTGGGTGATTTTCAGGAATTATTTAGCCAGAATTCTTTTGTACAGTGTCTAATGGGCACTGTAAGAAAATGTTGATTTAATAATGCTGAGAAAGATCAGCACAGGGAGGCGTTAGTAGGTGTGGTGGTTCAAGCCCCAGTGGGTCATTAATTATCATGCAGCCACTCAGTCACTCACTCCCCTTCCCCTCACCAAGTCAGGATAGGGAGGAGAATTGGAAAAAGTAAAAAAACCTAAAAATCCACATAATAATAATGAAAAGTAATAAAAGAGAGGAATTAAAACCCAAGAAATCAAATGAATGCACAATACAAATGCTCACCGTCTGCCAAGTGATGCTGAGAGTGTCCTCGGGCAGCAATCAGGACCCCCACTCTCCGTATGGAGCATATACGGAATATTTCATACCTCATTCTGTGTATGAAATATCTCTTTGGTCAGTTTGGATCACTTCTCCTGGCCATGCTCTCCCCTGGCTTCTTGTGAAGGCACTCACTGGCAGCATGGGAGACAGATTATTTGATTACTTTATTATCTCATAATGAAACAAAACTAATTTTAAGATTATTAGACACTGTCAGTGTTATGAATAACTTTTGACCCCAGACTGTTTCAAAATTAGAAATTCCCTATTGCAGAAATAGCAGCTTTGGCTTAAATTTCTAGGAAGTACAAGAAAAATGTGCTTAAAAGATCTCTGTTTGTATTTCCAGACAAATTTTGTACTGCTGGTGACTTAAACAAACATAGGGATAACTAAGCAATATGTGAAGGGAACTGGTGAAAGTAATGTATCTCAAAAGACAAATAGCAAACACTGCATTGCTTATTCTGTTTCAGTGAGAATTTGTCTTGAAAATCACCTTCTTTTTTCCTTGCTCAGGTTGCTGGTGCAGCTGGAAACTTGGATGAAAAATTAGCCAACAAACAGGCCCCGAGACACATTTGTTCAAAACCTGCTTCATCTCCAATGGACAGCTGAGGAGAAACTAGTTAAAAGCTTGACAGATTCAACACACGGCAAAGCATCTTTTGTGGGCAGTGCTTTAGATTGCCATGAGGGAAGGTGTATCAGTGAATCAGAGGTCAGCAGAGGGAAAGAAAAAGCCACTGTTGCTTCCATGTTAAAAGGAAGTGTTATATACAGAATCTCAAAAATTCAGAAAACCACCAAATTTTACCAATTAATTTTAAACATTTTTACGCAAATCTTATCTATCTGTGGAAACATATGCATTCTAACGGTGATTTTATGCATAGCACTAGTTTCCCATGAGATAAAAGATTATCCAGTTGCTACTCTCTGACCTTCAGAAGAGCCAAATTTAGATTCTATAGATGCAGGAGAGTAAGTAAGTTTGGTTTTAAATTACAGTTTGATAAGGTAATGAACAGGATTCCAAGATGGGCTCAGATGTGATAGCAAAGGTCCTCACTTAATGACCCAAAGAGGGTTTTTAAATCCTGTCTCTTACATCCCACTGATATATATTGATGCAAATAATGTCCAGAACTATTTAAATGTAAGTTGATCAGGTTTAATGAAGTATGGGTTAGACTCCAAACAAAAAGAATCGTATGGCTGAAACGTATCTGAAAGTATAATAGAAAACAAAATAAATCAAATTAAATACAATTGCCTGAATGACTCTACTGTAATGGTAATAACCCCTTAGCAGCTTTGGGGTAGCCTTTCTACCATTTAGAAATGGCTTGCACAGAAGATGTGTTTAAATACTTGCTCATTATACAATCAAAAATTTTGATTATGAAAGGGTCTGTGAGTATGAGGCACTTAACTTCCTTTTCAATTCCCAGTCTTTTTTCTGTAACTCCATTCAGAAAGGCAGGAGAGAGATGATGGACTCTGTAGAGTCCATAGATACAATAGATACAATTCCCTGTAGGTTAATTCATTAGATATACAGTATCAGGTCAATTTCATCCTAGAATGTATAAAAACCATTCTTGTGCAGATGTTCTGAGTTCTGCCTTTTCTCCTGGAGGATACTGGCACATCACCCATCCTGCAAGATGGAATGAATATGTGTATAAAAGCAAACACTCTCCCCTTCACTTCCTTCTCCTGGATCGAAATAGGCCTGTACAGACAAAAATCTGCACAGGAAAACCTCATCTAAGAACAAAACAAAATTTGTATTTTGTTCATTTGGATCAAAGAGCATAAGCCTGCCTGAAGGCCATCAGAAATGAGGAGCAACCAACCAGCTGTGTTTGGACCACCTCCATTCTGTTATTCTGATAGGAAATTCAGATTGTTTTGTGCAGAACCACCTTTACATTCTGGTTTTAAAAGCTTCTTTTTATGGTTAAGCATGGTCATTGATTTCATTATTAGTCAGTTTCATTTCTTTGTATGTGTGAAGGAAAAATCCATATCGCTTGGCAAAAAGGAATGCAAATGTAAAGGAATTATTTATCCCTTTTGAATAATCAGTTAATGAATTTGCCAGGAGAGAAGCGAGGGGAACATGACGTGACATTTAATTTTCATTACGATCTAACTAAAATTATTGCTTGTCTCACAACTGCAATGAGTCAACACACTTGCCTGCATTTCTTTGTACTCACAAATTATACCCATTTATGCCTGATAACAATCCAGCACTCTTTTTGTTCCAAAGAGTAAAAAACTCTTAAGTATGTTTTAAAGATCTTTTCAAGTTTGACTTACTCGTTTCAAGTTCTACCTCCTACTGGACAAAGCTTTGCAAGTTCCCTGAATGCTGATGTACAAGAATGCAATTATTTGATCAGGCAGAAGAGCTGCAGGAAGGGCCTGTGGTGTTGGACAGACACAGGACAGGTGTGCACATATGTGCAGTTACCTGATGGGTGTGCTGCACGCTGGACAGGGCAAGTGATGGACACAACCACACTGCAGCCCATGCCTGGGGAACACACCCTCAGCCAACCTTCTCTGAGCCTTGGGAACACACCCTCAGCCAACCTTCTCTGAGCCTTGGGAACACACCCTCAGCCAACCTTCTCTGAGCCTTTGAACACACCCTCAGCCAACCTTTTTCGAGCCTTGGGAACACACCCTCAGCCAACCTTTTTCGAGCCTTGGGAACACACCCTCAGCCAACCTTCTCTGAGCCTTGGGAACACACCCTCAGCCAACCTTCTCTGAGCCTTTGAACACACCCTCAGCCAACCTTCTCTGAGCCTTTGAACACACCCTCAGCCAACCTTCTCTGAGCCTTGGGAACACACCCTCAGCCAACCTTCTCTGAGCCTTTGAACACACCCTCAGCCAACCTTTTTCGAGCCTTGGGAACACACCCTCAGCCAACCTTTTTCGAGCCTTGGGAACACACCCTCAGCCAACCTTCTTCGAGCCTTGGGAACACACCCTCAGCCAACCTTCTCTGAGCCTTGGGAACACACCCTCAGCCAACCTTCTTCGAGCCTTAGGAACACTCCCTCAGCCAACCTTCTTCGAGCCTTGGGAACACACCCTCAGCCAACCTTTTTCGAGCCTGCATTTCTCTCCAAAGATCCAGGCCTGGCCGCAGTGCAATGACCTGGGAGTGCTCTCCACAGAAACAGTCAGGAGCCAGAGACACATCGTGGAGCTGTGCTGGGAATGTGTTGCAGTCCATCTGTGTCTCAGAGGATGAGCAAGTGAGGTGTGAGGAGCACGTGTCGCAGTCACAGCAGCTGAGCTTTACAGGCTTTTCCTCTGGAAAGAGAAAAGATGAATGGTTACAAGCACCTTTCCTTTCTGGAGGCGAGTCTGAACAATAAAGCTCATCTGTTCTCCTGTGCCTAACTTCAATCTCACATTGCAGAGGAGACTGCAATTAATATTGCCAGTGAGGCTATGAAGGCAAAAGGCAAGCCTCCCTCTAAAAAGCATGATAGAGTAGGCATGAGGAATGATTGGCTCTGTTACAGGTTCCACTATTAACACAGAGCTCATTTAACTTGTTTATATTAATGTTACACTAAATTGTTCTGTAGCAAGTGGGAAATGATTATTTTAAGGCAAAAGCAGGTTTTTTGAAGGCAGTGCAAGAGAAAATATTCATCTGCCGCTTCTCAATAATCATAATGCAATTTACATGCTCTGACATAGGCACTCTTCATAAAAATAACATTAGCAGTCATAGGAATGATCCAGTTTTAATAAACTTTACAATATTTACATTTTCAAATACAATGGATAGCAGGTGTGTTCAGCAAAAATACGACACTTTTTTCCCTATGTAAATTTTTAACTGTGTTGTCAAGAACCTACAATACTTCATCTTGAGACTAATCGTCACAATCTTAAATTGTATATTCTATTCTATTCTATTCATTGGTTCCTCTATTTCAATAATGATTTTATGGATTTTCTGCATAATGATTCACCATAATCTTTTATTCATTTACTATGACCAAAATTTCTTGCAAGCATAAAGCAATTATTTCACTTCTACAGAATGTAACCTAAGGATCTCAAAAAGTTTAAAATTGTCAGCTCATTAATTCTAACAACATTGCCATAATTTGACAAAGGTTATAACAGTTTCACTTCAGCCACCAGCAAAGTGCCTTATCCTCTGATGTGAAATGCAATAGCCTACTGAAAGGTCTCAACAGAATAATATTTTGGGTCTTTTTCTACCATGTGCTCAGCAGGTTCTATTAGCCAGTTGTAGATTGTTTGGGATCTTACAAAGACAGACATTAATGACTTCAGAGAACACATATGCTAATCTAGAAGGGGTCAAGAAACACGTGGTTCTCTGCAGGAGTCATGGACTTACAAAGGCAAAAATTTGGATTTAATCTGGACTATGCACGTTTGGCCAGATGTCCTTTTCATGTCAGCAAAATGAATTAGCCATAGAGTTTGTTCCTATTACATTCTGGGACCCCTCAGTGCAATTACCACACTAGTAATTTTACTGTTATACCATGAATTTCCAAATGCTAGCTTAAGTTGCTAGCACACGGCAATATCTCTATGTTTATAAAAGACGTGGTAAGTCACATGCTTCTGGCAAGCACTTCAAAAACACAGCTTCACTGAGTTTGTTTGGCACAGCTAATCATAGAATCAACTACATTTGCAAAATACGGGAGTGCAACAGATGACATTCTTGAAACATCGTGATCTGCATTGAGTAAAAACCCCAAATGTCTCAAGAAGTATGGTCAAAAAGCCATGCTGTTTCTGGGGAAAAAAAACACAACATTGAAGCACTAAGGAAAGAACTGTCTGCCAAACTGTTCCTAGTATATCAAAAGCATGAGATTTCCTATAAATCTACAATCACAATTTATAATTCTCAGTCATCCTGCAGACACTCTCCAGCACTGCTGTATCCACAAACCAGGCACTGGCCATTTGAAATTACAGGCTAATTACAGCCTAAAGGCCTCTGATCTAATTTACAACTTTCAATTTTGTTCCATGCCTAGATTGGGCATAAACCTGAAACATCTAATCTTTTTTTGACACAGAGGGGAAAAAAAAAAAGGTACATATTGTGCATTTGGTACAAACTGAAACCTTTGGCTAAACTATGGGCTGTGTTTTCCGAAGGGCACGGTAAGCTTTCTGAGAGGCAAAGCATCCAGGTAAAAAGTGTGTGACACCTTTGCTCATGCTGCACTTTGATCCACTCTAATATAAAACAGCCTCTCAGTGGTGCTGATTGGCCACAAAATACACAAAGTCGCACAGGCCTCGCCTTTCATTCTGTCTTCAGACTCGCCCTTTTCGCAACTCTCCGATTTGGAAGTTATTGAGAAACTGCACAGAATAGACGGTACACTATTGTATGGCTTACCACGTTTAGTTTATATATTCTAGATACTAAAGGTTTTCAAATTTTAAGACTTCTATGCCATTTAGACCTCATACTATTTAGGGATGCCAAGCCACAGCTCCTTAGAAAGAGCCGAGAGGTCAGTAAAGCTTCATCAGCTCCCTAATCACAGCACAGTTCACTCTGAAAGAACTCTCTCCTGTTCCCTTTCAGCCCCAACAGCCACACAGCATCAAAATCAGCAGAATGACCTCTCTAGCGCACAGTTCTGACTCAGCTCCTGGGACAATTTTCTAAAGCTCTGTCAGTGTGTGAACCCTGTACTAAAGATCCTGAAAAACAGTGTACAGGGTGATCATGAATCATCGTGGCAGAACTAAGCAAGAGACAAACAGTGTGATGCAGGTGTGAGCAGAAGAAAGATGGAATGGGGAAAAAAATAAGTGTACAAGTATACAAGTGAAAGGGGTTTTGCTGCATTTGCTTCTCTGTTTCCTTTCTCCTAAACCTTTTTTTGGGCAGCTTTTTTCTGTTTTCCTGTTACTTTGTGCCTCCTAAAAGACTTCAATGCAAATCTTGACATAAAAAATAAAAATAAATCAGAAAATATGCAAAAGGACAACCTTTGCCCGTTTCTAGAAGGGAAGAAAAAGTACTTCCTCCCTCTACCCTCCGAACAGGAAGGAAAGCAGAGAAGTGAAGAGTTTTCTTGAATATTCTTCAATCATTTTTTTCTAGCACACTGAAAATGTGTCTCCTGCTTTCATCTTCCTTGTCTCTACTCCTTCCCAATCTTTGCTTTGTTCTCATGATAAAATGGTGCATATCATTAACATTCTTTAATGCATTTAGTATCATTTTGATTTTTTTTCCAGAGCTGTAGTTTGTACCTACAGCTGTTTACAAAGTAATTCAAACAATCTAAAAGAAGTGGCCTGAACAACTGAAGATCATTGGTAAGGGCACAAAGAGCCCTTCAACTCCATAAGATAAATTAAAATGCATCATAAGACAATAGTGATGAAAGCCATATGCAATTATGTCCTGAAGTTTTATGTGAGCCAAATGTGGTCTGCTCAGCGCTCTATTCCAGATCAAGAAACCCACCACATGTGGCACTGGTTAACAGGAGTTTGGCCTCCAAAAATGGTTGCAGAACCAATGCTTCATGAAATTAATTGCTCTTTTAGCCCTGGAAGAGGTGTTTTAGCTCAGAATTTACACACTGCGTAAAGATGTGTTAGGTACAGTAAGCCTTTAAGCAGAGTGGTAAGGTTGTGGACCAATTCCATGACCACTTAACTCTTCTCTGCTGCTCAGAGATCTCTGTGAAATTTAACAGTAGATACATTCCTAGCACCAGATGGTCTGGAATTCAACTACACAGAGGATGGAGGGGGGGGAAAGGAATAATCTTTACCTTCACTGAAATAATCAGACTCTATAACTCAGTTAAGTGAGAGCAGTCTTTTTTTTTTTTTTTTTTAAGATTGTGCTTCCTTCTTTTTACAAAAGGCACTGCCAGAAGGCAGCCCTGATAGCTGGCTCCAGGAAAACAAAGCTGCCAAGTCACAGGGAGAAAACGGACCTGCCTTTGGACTGACACAGCCAAAGTGAAGATACAAATACAACCTGTGTGTGCACACCCCATCTGACCATAGTCCCTTCACAATTATCCTTCCTGACTGCACTGAAGAAGAGAGCACACAGAAATTATCTCAGTCCCAGCTAGTTCCTGCTACCCACCCTCAAATATTGTTGTTCTGACGTATGAGATCCTCTGCAGCTTCAGTCCCCAGCCCAAGGCTATTGGTCTCTGAAGAACACCGTAAGAAAATGAGCACTCTGTAGCCAAACGTTTCACACACCTTTCACCTGGTTCTGGGCTTATGTCTTGCTTCCACCAGAGACTCTTTAATTAGCTGAAAAACAGAAAATCAAGTATTAAAAGCTGCCTGGAATGCCTCATATCAACCAGTATAAAGATCAAAAATCTCTGAATATTTTAGACAGGTTTGGTCCTAATTTCTTCTGTGATGTGTTTCTGGCACCCAAAATGAAGTTCAGAAAAGCAACAACTCTGAAAGAGAAAACCACATAATGTGTACTTGGACACAAAGCAGGAATGAGGATCACACCCTAGAGACCAGAGTAACTACATTCGATAATTCAAATTATACAGTAATTAAAAAAAAAAAAAAAAAAAATTTTATGGTCCACCATTATGGTGCGTCACCTGCTTTTGCTCTTACATTTTTCATTCAACCAATGCTTCCTGCAGATACGCAATACCTGAGCTCCAGTACCTAAGTAAAAATCAGGTTCTTATGGAAATTTTGGAGGTAAACTCCAATCATTCAGTGATTAGTTATATTTCATGTAAGTGCTTACAAAGTTCAGAGAACAAAAGGCAATAATACTTAAAACTATTAAAGTAAATTAAATTCTTCTTTTCTTCTAGTGCTCTCAAAAAGAGTTTAAAGCATATTTTAGGTTTGCGAGAATAAATAGTGACAATTTGTTCTTCAGAGGACTTAAGTAAAAGAGCAATCATTCAATCCACCCTAAGCACAGACACCTGCAGACTCAGACACTCAGAGAAATGTTCTGGGAACCTTTGAATGCTCCCTGAAATGCTAAACATAGGAGGTTCCTCAGACATGTTTTTCTGGGCTCTGGTTCAAGCAGTAAAGTAAATGTAATGTTCCTGTGCACTGTGTACCCTCCAGCGGCAAACCCCCCCCGCAAACCACACATCTTTTTCAATATTCAAACCCTTTCTCAGCTTTGCTGTCAATGCGAGACAGACCTTTCATTAAATACACTTTTCCCTGTTTTCTCAGGGATTTCAGCTTTTATTTCATGACACACAACAGTTGAACATATTTATATGAATTTTAAATACATTGTCGCAATGCAACAACACAACAGTGACTGTGCAGTTTTTATGCAATTTGATGAGAATTCTGTTGTGATCAAGGTCACTCATGCCATCCCCACATTAACAAGATACTTACCCATAACCAATAATGCCTCTCTTAAACACCTGGAATCTCAAAGCTCTATCTTCTGCAGACACACTGCAATGTCCCCTAGTTTAGCACAATTTTCAAGCAGTTTGCACAATATTGATTTGATTTTGTCTGGATTTTCTAATGCATCTAGAACACAAAGTAATCATAACCAGGAAGTTCAGAAGTTACAGAAAAGAAGCAAAAAAAATCTAAACTAACATCTGGCAAAGAACTAACCCTAATCATATAAAGAGGAAACAAACAAACAAACAAACAAACAATGAGTATACCTTAAAAAATATTTGTAAGCAAACACAAGATTCTGGATGAGATAGAAGTACTGAAAGCAAAATTCAAATTAGCGATCCTAAACAGATTAGAGTATTCAGAGCAAATACATCCTGACCCTAAGCCCCAGAGACTAATCCATATCTTGCAGAAGGCTAAGAGATATTTACATTGGATATACACAGAAAAGGCACAGCTGGTCTGCAGTGCCTTTGTCAGACAGACACACTCTGAGATGGTAGAATTTTTGTAACTTCTATAAACCATCACACCAAAACATAGAGAAGCTGATATCCTATTAACTTCTATTCAATACCGTAAGCTGCCACGTTATGCTGTTAATTTATACTAGCAGGACATAAAGGCCTGTTTTTAGAGATCTGTGTACTTAAAATGAGTTGACAGAGAGATGCATGCTTGGCACCTATCCAGTAAAATAAGATTTTTCTGACTGTGACCCACCAAAGGTGTCTTTTTTATGCTATCACCAGTTTTTCAGAAAATCTGTACCATAAACTCCAAACAGTGGTATTTCATTCAGCAGCAAGCAGCACTTGAACTGTTTCCAAATATAGAATTAACTACATTCCTTGCTTTGAATAAATCTATTTTCTCATAATAACTCATTGCAACATTGTCTTTATAATAATTAAAATGGATCACCATTAAAGCTAATGTATACTGTCTCAAGCATTTATATAGAATTTATGGAGAGAGGCCTAATCCTGGGCTTCTGTAAGTAACATTTTTTCTTAAAAGTTCTTTGTAATTTACAGATAGATCACTGTTAAACAGACATCCTGTACTGAATAGTGTTAAATAAAAATGAGCAAGATTTTAGTAACAAGGACAGTATTAACTGGCCTTGTAGCATATGGTTCAAAAAATGCTTTAGCAAACATTGCATGTATTAGCACTGTTAAAGCCATTATTTCAACATTAGAGTATAATGATTTTACGTACCTGAAAATTACCAGTTTTAATTGAATATATTATGGTCATAAAGATAAGCTGCAGTATTTCCTCTCTTATGTGCGTTACAGCATTTCTAAACCTGTACATATGAGAAAAAATAGTGTATGAACTCTTAGGCTCATGAGCAAAATTTCTATCCTTCATACCCAGTTTTCTAGTTCCAATGTCTATTATCCATCTGAAGTGCCTTTTTTGCTGTAAAATAAACATGTTTT
This sequence comes from Acanthornis magna, assembly GCA_036785705.1. Lineage (NCBI taxonomy): Eukaryota > Metazoa > Chordata > Aves > Passeriformes > Acanthizidae > Acanthornis > Acanthornis magna. Next base: position 496,532 of record JAWUZG010000480.1, on the reverse strand, counting down.
GTAAAAATTTAGTGATTAATGCTTACAGCATTTTTTTCTGGTAGTTTTCTTTGACGTTTTTTACTGAACACCTCACCTTTGGAACTTCTCCTGCAGTCTTCTTGTAATCAATGCAAATACCTAACTTAAATACCTTCATGCTTCATGCTTTTTAAGACTAACTGGAGATTATGTGAATATTCAAAAGGTACATTAACTTGGTTTCATCCTGATCATTTTCCTCTCCATCTTCTAGCTCTCCATTTTAACGATAGGGAAGAGCTTTCTCTGGGAATACTGTGTCCAATTTCAATGAAATAAATAATCAGAAGTGACATATCAAAAACAAAACATAATTCAGTATTTGCAAAGAAAAAGTAAATCACACTTAAGATCAGATACTGCACAGGTTCTGTACTTAAGATAGTGTCTTTAGAATTCAGATGGCAAATTTAGAACTAATATATGTACCCAGGGCAAATGCACATCATACATGTGTGTACATAAAGAGACAAACCTCACACACATTTCTTTGCTGTCTTTGAGCCTATTTTGCTTGCTTTGTAGAATGAGAAAAGAATCATTTTTTCTGTATTGTGGATTGTGGTGTCACTACCTTACACATATACAAAACCAAATGTACATTCCCTAGCTTCTGTATTGCAAGCCATATATTTTGTTATAAAATTGAACTAGCACATACAATGAAAAAATTATTTGTTTAAATGCAAAATCCTTTCCCCTATGATGATATTTTTGTTTGCTTTAAGCCCTTTAGAAATCTGAGTGAGCTGCTGGTTTGTACTCTCTCATGTCTCATGAGAACCCTCTAGCGTTCACGGTTTTCGGACCAATTATTAATGTTTGCAACATGTCCCCAAACTTGTCAGCCCTCAGACAAAATCATGATTAACCCTTTTTTCCCCCAACTGATTCACAGCCACTACTTGGTGCTGTGATTCCTTTGACAAAAATCGGCGCTAACATTCAAATCTTCCAGAGATTCCAAACAGCACCTCAAATACACATTGCAACGTGCAGAGCGCAGCACTGTCACACGTGCCCTATTGTGGGTCACGCTGCCAGTGCCACATCAGCGAGTTCAGGCACCAGGGTCTGACTGGAGCCTTGCTCATGACCAGGCAGCTTAATCGAGCTCTCAGGTGTCCTTCGCTGCTGCAATTAGGAGTTTACTAAAGAGTCAGCTATTTTAAAAGCTCAGGAACACCTAGCAGGCAGTGTAAGTACACTCTCCACCTAGTCCAAAACATGTCAAAGAAACAGGCAAAATAAACTTTGTTTTTCTGTGAAAATTTTGAAGTTCCTTAAGGACAACTTTTTTTTTTTCAGATACTTAGTCAAAACAACTGAAATAGCTTAAATCAATACACAGAGCACCTTGCTTTCCCACTTGATATATTTCATGCAAGAAAAGAGTATCTTAGTATCCTTTAATTAAAAAGAAAAAAAGCATTTGTATACTTTTTAACTAATATTTCTGCTTTTTAAATGCAGTTTCAACTCAAGCAAGAAGCAGGGAAGAATAGATTTATTACATGGAAAAGATGCTTTAACTGAAATGCAAATTCAATACCAAAAATCCAAAGAAAGCAGCCTTGCCTGAAATGTGCACAAATCAATTCTTTGCAGTGATTTGAAAAGAGCTGTGCTTTAATACCTAGATTACTAAAACCAGAGTTGATAAGGCCCTGTATTTCTGTGCATAAAGTTTTACTGAAAAACTGATCATCTGTAACACACTTCATTAAATCCTTTTTTCTTCTTCCCTAAATGGTGCAACCACTAGAGCCCCTTAAACTCCTAGTGTTAGCCACATGGATCTGCCATCTACTGAAAACTTCAACAATTTGAATTCAAAACAGAATATTAAGAATCTGATGATACCTTATGAAAACCTTGAAAGAACCCATTTTAGACACAATGTTTCTATATTATATTTTTCTTCTGAATTTTTTCACCCTTCATCTTACTAGGTAAGGTGTATTTGGGGCAGACTGTGGTCTGTACAGTTGAGAGTGTTGGGAAGTCATGATTAGACAAACCAAAAACGTGACCCAAATCGCTTTTTACAATGATAGTGCACTCAAAAACATTTGAGTGTTAACATCAATAAACTCTGCACCAATGCCATAAAATGGCCTGTAACTCCTAAAGACAACGTTCTAACCTCCATTAGACTACCTCTGATTTTATTTTTAACCAGTTTCTCTTTTAAGAAGCACAGTGGCTGCACTCTGCCAGCATAAAGGAGACTTGTAAAGGAACCTCACAATGATGCTTGAGAAGTGTCCCTGGGGACAGTCATCAGCAGTACCTGAACTTGGTTTCGTGCTCTTTGCAAGGTGGATCCTGGAATTCGCTCGTGCTGGAATGATTTTTAGGCTACCCCATAGAAGAAGCACAAGCACACTGAACTTCAGTGATGCCATCTCTAGCTGCACAGCTCCTCGAGGGATGCTAACCACTGGCAGAAGGTTCAGCTGTCATAAATAGCAGTAAATTGCACCAAGGGTCAATTAAGTAAAAAATGAATGAACTTAGCAATTTGCTCTGTAATGAAATGTATAAATGGAATTTAGCACAATTATATGGGAGGATGCCAAAATACAGTTTTTAAGATAAACTGTTTCAGTAATGTTTTTTAAAATTCTTTCTAAAATATCAGCAGATTCATCAGCTTTGACAAAGAGCATTACATTAGCAAAGATATAACAAGTCAGTAATAAAGGCATCAGAATTAACATGGACTGAGATGTTTGCATGTCTGAAATTTTACAACCATACTTATTTTATCAAACTTTACTTTTTTTTATTTTCCCTATTTATTCTTATATAAACTGTATACAATCACACACAATTCCATCTAGAAGGAAGCACAGAATAAGCTTATCATTTTATAAAGCAAAATACAAGCTTTCTTATGAAAGTAACATCATGTTTGCTGCACAAGATACCACTTGAAACAAGAGGTTTGTTCAATCTGGCCAATATCTCATTATTGTTTATCCAAAATCACAAGCCGTAGCTGATATTGTGGTATTTAACGTACCTCTTGCAGAAGAGCTGAGAGTATACAAACACAGCGGATTACACACATCAGAACCGCTGCTCTTGACAGCACTGCCACCTTCTGTTCATCTTAACTTTGTTTCTTGCTCAGTAGTTTTAAACCACCGATTTTGTACAGCTGATTTCACCTAGTCTGTAAGAAAGATATGTAATCAACATTGATTTTTTTTTAACCATTTTCAACACCACTCATTGTTTCAGTCTCTGTTGGCAGCTGATGCATAATTGCATTCTCATGCTTTCTTAAACACAAAGAATAATCATGATAAAAAAGCAATACTTTCTGCCTGCTTTTTGTCAGTGTTTGTTTAGGATGTTTCAACAAAATAAAAATTAAGGATTAAATAATCTAATTACAAATTTATTAAAATTGTGTTGTTTATTTTTTAAGCAAACAAACCTAGCCAAGAAAATCAGAACATATTAAAGAAATAAGTTTTACTATTCTTTAAGAAATAGGCCTAGTAAATTTTTGTGGGATTTTATTTAACTTAGTCCTTCAGCTTTACAGAAGCAATAGACTTCTGTGAATTTAATCAGATGGGGTTGTTAAATAATGAAAGACAGGTTATTACATGTTTCCTTTGAACTGTCTTTGGAACTAGCCTAGGTTTCTGTATAGACAAAAGTGCAGACAAATTAAAGAATAATTTTCTTTCTGAAATTCAAACTTGGCACACATACATACTTTAGTTTTGTGATTTAGGTATAGAAATATATATATATATATATATATATAAAAATATATCTATACACACAGAGATGTATGTTTGTGGGGGAGTTTCTAAATTTAATTACATGCTTATTTATTTAAGCATATAACACAGCCCCAAATCTCCTACTACATTTCAAGGTCAGTAAATAAGCCATGTTATCATGATAATTGCTTTTTACTGCTGCTCAGAGTATTGTGTTGGAAGAAAAATGTTCCTTTCCAGTGCCTGGTCTTGAAGGCTGAATTCCAGTGAAAAAGTTCATCACTAAATTGCTGAAATGAAAAAAGAGGGACTGTGGGATAAAAAGCATTGACAATCTTTTGGGGCAGATTTGAAGATCCAAACTGAGGACTTGTTTGTGTTCCGCATTGGATATCCATGTCAAGGTTTTGGTAGCATGGGGGCTATAGAGGTGGCTTCTGTAATAAAGTAGTCTGTGAGTAGTAGTTTCTGTAAGAAGCTGTCCAACAGAGCCAGTGCTTCCCAGCTCCAAGACAGACCCGCTACTGACCAAGGCTGAGCCCATCAGTGACAGCGGTAGTGCCTCGGGGATAACTAATTTAAAGCGAAAAAGTTACCACACCAGAGCAATTGCAGCCAAAGAGAGGAGTGAGAATATGTGAGAAGCAGTTTTGCAGACACCCAGGTCAGTGGAGAAAGAGGGGTAGAAGGTGCTCCAGGCACTGAAGCTGGATTCCATCTGCAGCCCTTGGTGCAGCCTATGGTGAGGCAGCTGTGCCCCTGCAGCCCATGGTGGGCCATGGTGGAGCACAGATCCACCTGCAGCACAAGGAGGACTCTGTGCTGGAGCAGGTGGATGTCTGAATGAGGCTGTGACCTTGTGGGAAGATCGTGCTAGAGCAGGGCTCCCAGCAAGACCTTTGGCCCCATGGAGAGAGGTGCCCAAGCTGGAGCAGGTTTGTTGGCAAGCTTGTGACCCCCACAGGGGACCCAGGCTGGAGCAGTGCATTCTTGAAGGACCGCAGACATGGAAGTGACCCACGCTGGAGCAGTCCATGAAAACAGCAGCCTGTGGGAAGGACTCATATTGGAAAAGTACATGGAGCAGGGGAAAGAGTTCCTCACCTGAGGAAGACGGCAGCAGCAAAGACCGTAACTCCCATTCCTGTCTCATTTGCACTGCTAGGGAGAGGAGTAGAGAGTCAGAAATAAAGTTAAGAAATTAAGAAGGGACGGATGGGAGAAAGCTATTTTTAAGATTTGGGTTTACTTCTCATTATCCTGCTCTGGTTAGATTGGTAATGAATTAAATTAATTTCCCCAAGTCAAGTCTGTTTCACCCATGACAGTAACTGGCAAGTGGTCTGTCCCCGTCTTTATCTCACCCTGTCTCGGTCTGAAAGACAGGTGTCGGCTAAGGAAGGTGGAAACCTCCCTTAGAAGAGAGAGTATTACCCCCCTTCCCTCCAAATTATTATAACTTTGGAATCAAGGGCTCTCAGGCAAAGATATGGGAAAAGGAATAACAGTTCTTTACTAGTAACTATAATGGGACAAACGAGCAACAACAACTGCAGCAATAACAAACAAAATCAAAAACCCGGTGGCAGACGTCCCTGGGCTGCCAGGCACTGTCCCTTTGGTGCAGTCCCGGTCACAGCCAGCAGGGGCGCTGTTGGCTCCCAGCAGGTGCGATGACTCCTGCACAGCTGCAGGGGGCGCTGTGGGGCGAGGTCAGGGCTGTGTCACGTGGGTAATGGCGGACGGGCTGGGCAGGGATGGCATGGGCAGGATGGGCTGGGCAGGGATGGTGTGAGCAGGATGGGCTGAGCAGGGATGGCATGAGCAGGATGGGCTGGGCAGGGATGGCATGAGCAGGACAGGCTGGGCAGGGATGGTGTGAGCAGGATGGGCTGGGCAGGGATGGCATGAGCAGGATGGGCTGGGCAGGGACGGTGTGAGCAGGATGGGCTGAGCAGGGATGGCATGAGCAGGATGGGCTGGGCAGGGATGGTGTGAGCAGGATGGGCTGGGCAGGGATGGCATGAGCAGGATGGGCTGGGCAGGGATGGTGTGAGCAGGATGGGCTGGGCAGGGATGGCATGAGCAGGACAGGCTGGGCAGGGATGGTGTGAGCAGGATGGGCTGGGCAGGGATGGCATGAGCAGGATGGGCTGGGCAGGGACGGTGTGAGCAGGATGGGCTGAGCAGGGATGGCATGAGCAGGATGGGCTGGGCAGGGATGGTGTGAGCAGGATGGGCTGGGCAGGGATGGCATGAGCAGGACAGGCTGGGCAGGGATGGTGTGAGCAGGATGGGCTGGGCAGGGATGGCATGAGCAGGACAGGCTGGGCAGGGACGGTGTGAGCAGGACAGGCTGGGCAGGGATGGTGTGAGCAGGATGGGCTGGGCAGGGATGGCATGAGCAGGACAGGCTGGGCAGGGATGGCGTGAGCAGGACAGGCACAGCACGGAGCTCAGAGCAGGGAGATGGAGCAGCAGGATGGGCTCACCCGGGCTAGCCAGCAAAAGATTGCAGGAACTCCGCAGTTGTGGCAGTGCGTTCTGGCAGGCAGGGCACAGGGCAGCAGCAGCTGGGCCCCATCCACAGCAGCTGCAAGCGCAGCAGGGAAGATGTGCTCTCCAGGAGGTGAAGATGGGGTTGGAATCCTATGCTTTTTTCCCCAAAATGAAAACTTACCCCAGCAAGGAAAGAGAAAGCAGTGCAGAGCCGGGCTTGCTTTCCACAGTCACTGCTAAAAGGAGACAGCAGTTGCCACTGTTGCCCTTCCCCAGTCAGCGAGCAAGTGAGAAGTTACCAATGGCGAGATGCTCTCCTCGCCACACCCCCAGCCGCATCTTTTGTCTCTTAAGTACCTGGTCCTTGGTTCTCTGGCAACAAAATGGGAAAAAATTCCCCATCCCCAAACCTTCAACACACCCCATGAGCTTTTAATTATATATCCTCTCTGTCCAGTTGATGAGGAGAGTGACATAGTGAGTTTGGTGGGAAACTGGCATCCAGGCAAAGTCAACCCACCACATACTTTTTATAGGAATTCTTTCTTCTTCTTTCCACTATGCTGACTATAAAGAATCCTTCAGCTATACAACTGCCCCTATACTGACAAGGAAGTGTAGATAGATAGCAGAGGGACTCGGCTGACAGAACAAGGACATTTGCAGTGTTAAGATAGTGTGGGAATATAAATTACAGGTGTTAAGAAAAGCACAATAAGAAGTCATATGGTGACAGCAATAAGTAGGTTCAAATGTTTCTTTTTGAGAAAAGACAGAGGAGACAGAGTGGTACTATGAGTGACATGAAATAAGTAAGTGAGAAATAGCTGTTCACTCCATTCCAACTCAGTAGGAATCAAAAGAGCATACTAGATGGCAGGTTAAAAGCAAAAACAACAGCACCAAAAAAAGGCATGGTTTTTCCAAAGCACTTGCAATTAAGTTGTGAAGCTCATTGCTAAAGAATGGTGCAGATGCTAGAAGTTAATGATTTTGAAAAGAAAAATAATTTTTTTAAACCCTTTTCAGAAAGGATCATTGACTGTTCTATGAATGCCACTCTAAAGTATTCTGCAAATTATTGAAAGCAGGTCTGAGGGAGAACTCTTGCAATCTTTAACACCACCATGAGATATGTTTTTAATCACTGCCAAAGAAGTGATAGACATCTTGGACTTAACAAACTGAGCAAACACCAACCTGAAAGCATGTCAAACCATCTTGAAAACAGAAGAATATGAAATGGCAACTCGATGACAGCAGTCAGGACATAGCACCTGGGGTAACTACATTGAAGACATAACCGTGATTTGATGGGACAAAATTATGGAAGTTGTGTAAAATGAGGAATAGTGAGAGAATAATGAGCATGAAATCTGTCATAGGAATCAAGAGTGCAGACATAAGCAGATCCAGGAGATGGACAAAGAGTTTAAGCTGGCAGATACAAAATGTTCCATCATGGCTACAGTAAGGGTGTGTGGAAATGAGCATCAGTGTGTTTAAAGGTATCTGGTCAAAGACCTTTTCCAGGGCAGCAAATGAGAAAAGGAGGAAGAATACACAGGAACATACAGGGAGACACAAACCTGATCACCAAAATGATAAGGGAGATGGTGATGACAGCCATATCTGGTCAGCCATATGACTCAATGAGGAGACATGTGACAGCACAGGAATGTTTATTCCAGCAAGGTTATCTTGATTGGGAATGTGGTGGTTTTGCTCGCCCAGTTTTTGCTAGTGAGTAGGGTGAGGTACAAAGATGGCTCCTGTGTGTCCTGTGTAAAGATTCTGGAAGTTTTTCACCGTGTGCAGCAGAGCCAATCTCTGATGGCTCTGAAGATGATGGACATGCTGCTGGCAAAGCCTGGGACAATTAGAGATGTTAGTTACGCCTCTGTGAAAACATATTTAAGAAGAAATCAAAACAATGTGAGCACACACTTCTTTTTAGCCAGAGGAGGAGGAGGAGGAGGAGGAGGTAAAAATATGTGAGGGAAAACAACATGGAGGCACCAAGGTCAGTGGAGAATGGGGGAGGAGGTGCTCCAGGCACTGGAGCTGAACATCCTCTGCTGGCTGTGATGAAGACCATGGGGGAGCAGGTGGTCCCCCTGCAGCTCATGGGGTCCAGGGGATGCAGAGATGCACCCACAGCCCGTGGGGAGGTGCCCACGCCAGAGGAGCAGGTGATGCCTGGAGGGAGCTGTGATCCAGTGGAGTCCCAGCAGAGACTGAGAGTTGCAAAAGCCTTGCAGGAGAGAGACAGGCATTGCTCCCGGGATGGAAACAGCCTGGCCTCGGCTCGGCCTCAGCTCAGAAGTCTGCACCCTATGGACAAAAACCTCGTGCCACAGCAAATTTGGGCAGGTTTACTGCTCATGAGATTGGACCCATGCCAAAGAAGTTTGCAGAGGACTGTCTCTGGTGGGAGGGACCCCATGGCTAACTAGAGGACTCTTCTTCCTGGTGGACTGACCCTGACCAAAGGAAACCCCATACCCTGCCCCTGCCCCAGAGCTGTTGGTTAGAAGGAGGGAGGGATGGGGGTGAGCTAAGAAATGGTGTCTTAATAGGGAGAGGGGTGAGTAGAGAAAGAGTGTTTTTAGCAGAAGAATTGTAGTGATGGACTGACTAAGAGAAAAAAACCCATATGGTGCCCCTGCCAGTCAGGGCCCCATAGGGCTGGCAAAAGGGCCCAGGATTGGGGCAGGGGCACCAGGCGGGCAGAGGGGGATCCATGAATGTGCTCATGAACCTGGAGATTGCCCCCAGAGCTCTGTACCAAGGACATTCTGACTGCCACCCCAGCCACCATAGGGTGCTGTGCAGTGCCAGCACAAGTGACCAGCCATGCTGATGTCCTCTGTGTGTGCATGTGTGTGTGTCTCAAAAGGGACATGTGCTCAGCTTCATCTCTGAGATGAAAAAACATCACTCTCGTACCTCAGCTTGGACACAGACCCTGGGTCCACAGCCTGGGCTCCAGCAGCCAGCCAGAAAAGTGCCTGGGCTGGAGAAGGCAGCTCCATGCCCTGCATCAGGACATGAGCTGTCTGTTGCCTCACTTGGAACAGACAGCTCTCCCAAAACAGAAATAACCTCTTTCCCTTTTTACTCAGCGGCAACATTCTAGTTCTTTTCTTTCTGATACCACTCCATTTCAAGGATCACCTCAACCTACATCATTAGCTGACCCAGAGAAAGTCCTGCTGGTGGATCTTACTAAGCCAATTCTACTGCTGAAAATGCAAACTACTTCTTTTCTTCATTTGCAAAGAAAGATTGAGCTGAACTTCAAATGTTTCACGTATAGATATAAAAACCCAAATGAAAAGAATCCGAAATCTTGTAATCAAATTTTGAATGTTGCAAAGTAAAATACTAAAATTAGAAAATGTCATAATTAATGCTGGTTTAACTCATTGCATAGATTATAACAGGACACCCATGACATCACCATATATTGTTTTCTCATGGTTTCATTTTTGTTACAGTGCATGTACATTCTCTGTGTTCTGAGAACAAAATGAAGCCCTTTCTTGAAAAGATAAAATAATTTGCATGTTTCCTGCTTCTTTTACTATGGAGATAGATGGTTAATATGATCAAAACAAAGAATTAACCCACAGGAGGAACAGTTTTATGAAACCTGCTTTGGAGATCTAAATCTTTATCCCTGTATTGGTTCCACTATTTCCCATGGAAATATTGAAAGTCTCTTTTTTTTTCCAGAACAAGTAAAACTAGTTTCCTAGTTTTAAAATACATTTTAACGTAAGAAAAGTCATCCTTTGAACTTGAGACAAGCTGCATGAAGATAGTTATAGTTAAAACAAAAAATACTTTGCAGGCATCAGTTAATTTCAGTTTAAAAACAATACTATCAGGTATTTTTAATACCAACTCTGGGCCTCAGAGAGTCTACAGAACACAGAGTGTAACAGCTATTTTAACTCAAATTTCCTGCAAATATGACTTCACTGATCATGAGGAAGTACTTGCAAGACAGACACTGAGAGATTATTAAAACCACTTTTATTAATCAACCCTTATTAAACAATTCAAACACCAACTCAGCCATCACCTCAGACACCTGAGAAACTAAATTAACCTGTCTAGAACACAAGAAGCCATGCTACCACATTCATAAGCAATCAGTTAAACAGAAGTGCTTAACAAATGGAACCAAATCAGAATAGGAAAAAAAACTGAAAATCCAAGAATAATTTGGAGAAAAACTAGAAAATCTCTATCAGCCACAAAGCACATATAATAATCTTAACCATACTATAATAATCTTACCTCATCCCCACTTTAGGCACACTACTTCTTTTCCTGCAGCCTTCACAGTTTTTCAGGTTCTGGAGACTCCAGCAGATTACCACACTATAAACACTCCCTCTCTGGATGACATTTTCAGCTAGGTCATTGAACCTAAGCTAAATTGAACTAAACTTTTACGGCCTTCATCTTTCCCCAGTGAATCAAGATCAAGCAAGTTAAGCAAGGTGCAGGAGAGGAAAATGGAGCAGTGGTCAGGCATTCAATCTCACAGAGGAAGCAGCTGGGACCTTTGATAGCAGTGGTCACTTCTGAAAAACTGCAAGCTGAAAAGGTAACACCTCCCCAGCTGACAGTCCTGATGTTTGTGCTTCTGCCTTCCACACTGTGCATGCTTGTCCCCACAAATTTAACTCAGGCACATTTATTAAGTTTCAGCGCTCATCACTGCCCACCCTCACATCAGCTGTATGGGAAAGAATTGTTTCACGAACCATCACATCACAAACCATCCACTTTTCAGGAATGCATTCTGAACAGATTGGTACTGCTACATGCCTTTTTTTCTTGTCAGACACAGCATGTATTGCAGTACATTCCACAGCTGAAACAAAGTTCCTGTTCAGCTGACTGAATGCATTTTGAGTTGAAAGAACTCTTATTCTCCTTATTCTCCAGACTGCTATCCGGGGTCCAGAGTTTAATATTAAAAAGAGTATTTTGGGGGTTTTAACGGAAATTAACTGATACGTGCAAATAGATTTTTTTCATAATAAATACTCTCATGCATCTTTGTTACAGCTCTTTCCTACAAGAAAGTAAAAACTCCCACCAAAAGGATTCCGTCTCTCCAATACCAAGAGACTCATATTTATACGAATGAATTCTCCGGATCAGGCCCTTTAGCATTTGCCCAATTGTTTCTAGGGAGGACTGCTGGGAAACTAATCAGGGAGATGCTTGGGAAAAATACTAGTCATACTGTCACACAGTCTTTGTTGACAACCCCAAAGGATACTACTATGGAATGCTGAAGTGCCAGATAATGCCGAGTTGTGCTTGCCTCGTAACAGCTTTAGCTCTCTAAATCACATGTGCACCAAAATTTTATTTGGAAGCTAAGAAGTGCGAAAATCGTAATCTATTATAATACACTAATTATAATGTACATAAATTAAAATATTTGACAATACATTTGTTTCACACATCCAGCATCTACTTTTTTCACTTTCAATGAGCAATACAAAATCAGAGCTTCTTTTAAACTTTACCCAGCACATCAGCTCTGAAAAACAGAGCCTTCATGAAACATGAGTGCAATTGAGAAGTTAAGAATGAAGTGGAAGCCCAAATGAAGAGCTAACAAACCTTCTATTCATATTATTACTATTTTACTAGAAAACATTAAAATAGACTATTCTTGTGTGTAATCTAGCCCCAACACTAAAATGGGTTCAATCCAGATTCTTGCTCTAGAGGATCTAGATAATATAAACATAATAATAATGAGATGATACATCAATTTTAATAAATTTATTAACATAAATGAGAGTTACTGGGATCTTAATTCTTTTTCCGACATCTACCCCAGCACAGTTTATTAACTCAAATAAAGAGATTTAGAAGGTAACTCAGGCCAGACAGAAGCACTGTTCTCTCCTTGCAGGCACTCCCAACACTTATTTTGCCCAGTCACTGCAGTGCTCCCAATGGCACTTTAGGTACATTCTTTACAGCAGATGCAAATTTTTTCTAAAGGCTGCAGGACAAAATGAGTAGGGCACCAGGGCATTCAGATATTACTCTGCAACTGCTGTCTGCAGCAATCAGCAAACATTTTGAAAAGACTGCCATGAGTCACTATCAATATAGAGCCACCAGAGCCTCTTTCAGGATCACAGTAAATTTGTGGCGCTGCATCCACTTCCACTGTCACACTGACAACCTCAGACTCCTGAAGCCTTGCAAATACATCTTTACAACCATGCTCCCCACTACTGAAGGGCTAACAGACTCAGTCAAGTCAAATGAATACTGGCCAGTACAGACTATACTTGCTACAAAATTTAAGAACCATGGCACAGCTAAGTCCAGCACCACTTTAACCTTCTCAGAGAGTTTTGCTTAGATTTTGAAAGCACCAAAGCTAAAAACAGCTTTTAAAGCAAGTTACCACTAATTTTTATTCCAAAGAAACATTAAAGTGCTCCTAGAGAATTCGGCTCAGTGATTATCAGAGATCTACACATTCACAAGGATTTGCAACCTTTTATCCAGCAAAGTAACTACATCTGTTAGTAGAAACAAAATATTTTCAAACTCACAAGCTGATACATTGTAATTTTAAATTCACAGTTTTATTTTTTTATTACAGTTATTGGCATGTTAAATAAAGCGTACTACCTTGTTTTTGCAAGGATGCTCTGGAAGAGGGCACAAATCCCACCAGAAGTACTTAAAATTATGCAAGTCGAGGACTGCTGACATGATGTCACGATATGGGAAGTATGTCCTACCATCATCAAGATATAAAATTTCCTTCTTTGTATAATTTATTTCTGTTCATTCACTACTAGCCTTCTGCAGTACTCTTGATTCAAAAACTACACTGCCCTTGAGTAACAGGTTATATAGATATAATATATACATAGACCTCTATACATACATATTTATGTATGCGTACATATCTTGAGCTAAAGCTCTACTGCTAAAACAGAAACTTGATGGACACATTAAATCTTCTGAGACTCATGTTTAAAAACAAGCTGAGGAGCAATCATATCATTTGAAAACAATGATGAATATCTCAGATAAAACATCAAAACAAAGACTCCTATGAGTTAGTTAATCATGTTTAATGCAAATACAAATGGACAACAGGTAAAATGTGATACTGATGGAAGAAGGGGATTTAGCTTAACCTTTGCATTCCAACTTTAGGTGACTGGAAGAACTGCAATCTGTTTTGCAGAATTATCCTGTACGGTATTAAACTTCTATTTTTCACCTTTCAAAAGCTTTTTTTTTTTTTTTTTTTTTTTTTAAGCACTCCCCAGGTGCAAAGGCACTAGAACTGTCCCACATTCCTTTCCATAGGGCTGGTACACCCTCGATTTTCCAATGCTTTTCTCAAGCAGGGCACGCTTCTGGCTCATTACACCATTCCGATTTCCCTGCTAACTCTTCTCCCCTGCCATGTCGCCTCACCTGCTCCACATCCCTCTTAACTCCTTCCGCATTTTGTTGCCGCTACCGCTTGCCTTCTGCTAGCGCGGTGAAGCAATGCTAAAAATCAATCTGATCGCTTCCCTATAACCACCGAAATTCCTGCCCCACAGACAAAATGGCTGTTTGCCCTTTAACCGGGCGATGTCCCCCGGGTACACGAAGCACGCCAAGCCTGGCGGCCGCCTGAGGGGCCGGGCGGGGCCATCGCTTTCGGCCCCGCCCGGGCACGCTCGGCTCCTCTCAGACCCGTTCGGCTGCCCTCGGACGCACTTCGTTTCGTTCGGCCTCGCTCGGGTCCGCACTCGGGCGCGTTCGGCCCCGCTCGGCCCCGCTCGGCCCCGCTCGGCCCCGCTCGGCTTCGCTCGGTGTCTCTCAGCTTCGCGCTCGGACCCGTTCGGCACCGCTCGGCACCGCTCGGCCTCGCTCGGCCTCGCTCGGTGTCTCTCGGGCCCAGTCTCGGGCCCGCTCGGGTCCGCTCGGTCTCTCTCGGCTTCGCGCTCGGGTCCGTTCGGCCCCGCTCGGTCACTCTCGGGCCCGCGCGAGGGCGGTGCTTCCTCCGCAGCGCTGCCGAGTGCGGCGAGAGCGCGCACCGGGCCCGGCTGCCCGCGGGGGCTGCGGACGGTAACGGGAACCCGCTGTTGGGGCCGGGTCGCGGACTTTGGGAAGAGAATGGAGCGGGCCCTGAGGGAATAGAAGCTGTCACTGAGGGAATCGAAGCTGTCGCTGTGGGAATAGAAGCTGTCGCTGCGTTGCGCAGCGGTCCCAGCAGTTGTGTGTGTGTCTGTGTGTCTGTGTGCGTTCGGTCGAAAAATGACAACGTGTTTTTCATGCTCAAAAGAATCTTCGTTTTCATAGCAAAATCGTTCTCTCCTTAACTCTCTTGAAAACTGGTTTTGATTGTTAAGGTAAAGTTTCACTGAGCTTGGAAATGTGTGAGACGAAAATATTTGTTGGAATAGCGGTGTCACCCCAATCACAAGAATCTGAGTGCTGTGTCTGTATTTTTGATGATGATATTGATTGTCTGCAATTAAAGTTCTGACAGCATTAAAGTTCGGTCTTCTGCTCAAATCGTTTTAGTAGAGGTGGATATTCTCACGCATTTTTATTTTTTTTTTTTTTTTTAAAAACTTAGCCGGCACAATGACTGACTTTGAAAAGAACCTGCATCGGGACATGGTTTCTCAGCTGCACGACTTCGCTGCTGCTGGAGACGCAGCCAGGCTGAAGGCGCTGCTCAGGCGCTCCCCGTCGCTGGTCAATGCGGCCGCAGGGAATGGCTGGACAGCCCTCATGTACGGTGCCAGAAATGGACACCTCGAGGTTGTGCAGGTTCTTCTTCAAGAAGGGTAAGCTGTTTAGTAGACCCCGTTCAAGAGGTCTATTTTGCACACCCCTTTCTGCTCATGCCAGTTTTGTCTCAGAAAAGTAAATTGACCGGACAGATAGCAACAGAATTTTCAGGGCTAAAAGTCAGGAAAATGTATTCTGTGTCAGTTTATAACTGGGTTCTGCTGTTGCATCATGCTTCCCGTATTTGCTATGAAAGTCTAAAAGGTAGGAGCATCTCTAAAGTTACCCTTTTGATCTGTTTACCTGTTGATATGTTGTCACTTCTCTCAGAGGCCAACAGAATAGATCAAAGTTTGCATCCCATTCCAACCACTGTATTGAATATTAATTTGGTGTATTTGATTGTTCCCCTTAGATTTTTTTTCTCTAAACTTTATTTGTAATCCACCTGAACCTTCGTTGCAGTATAGAATGTTTGCTGGCTCTTCAATAGGACACGACAGACACACCTTTTCCAAAGTTCCTAATTGATATTTCAGCTGTATTTTAGTTTTGGACAGTACACTTCATCCTCTCTCCCTGACCTCGTCAATGTTATTTTCTTCAGTTGGCATGACACCAAGCGTGTTCATTGCTTGTCAAAAACTTCCTATTTTTAAGTCATCTGTTGTTCTAGTGTTTCAAGACACTCAAAAATGCAAAGAATGCTATTCTTCTTGAGACCTCAAAGAAAATGTATGTCAAACCTGAATGAAGTTGAGATACAAATACTTCAAATGGAAAATACGTCAAAACTAAGTTAGAATCAGATGTGGTTCAACTGAGCTTAGCATTGATCAATCCCAGGCTGTTCCTTTCCGCACTCCTAATTACAGAAACCAGCAGGTTTTGTTCATTCTACAGTTAATGAGTAACTTCAGGCATAGCATTCTGCAGCCTCCAGTAATCATCCCACTCCTTTTTCTTATTTTTTTCAGTCCTACCCAAGTCCTGTGGCCTCTGCTGGGGCTCAGAATGGAGTATTAGATGAACCACTGGGTTGTACTGTAGTGTACATTCCAGTATGAAGAGGAGTCTCAGTGCCAGATTTTGTGTATTGAGGAATCTTTTGAGATGCTGGGGAATTTACCAATTGGTAAATGGGATAACAGCTTTAGAAGTTATGTGTTTCATTTAAAAAAGTGAATATCAGTGAGATGATGCTGTGGCCTCACTGGTCTCGTTTTAGTTAGTGCTTAGTCAGATTAATTATTTAGACAAATACAGTTGCTGATATTGTAAACATGAATCTCTATGAAGATCATATTTCATAGCATTATGGAGAATAATCCTGGAAAGCTAGTCAGTTGTTTTTGTATCACAGAATTGTAGAATCATGGAATATTGTAAGTTGAAAGGGACCCACAAGGATCAACTCCAGCTCAGAGTCCTGCACAGCACCATCCTCAGGGATCACACCATGTGCCTGAGAGTGCTTCTTGAACTCTTATCAGGCTGGTGCTGTGACCACATCCCTGGGGAGCCTGTTCCAGTGCCCAGCCACCCTCTGGTGGAAGAACATTTTCCTGATATCCAACCTAAACTTCCCCTGAGAGAGCTTCATGCCATTCCCTTGAGTCCTGTGACTGGTCATGAGAGGAGCTGCTTCAGCACCAAAAACTTGTAATTAAGTTTTGAATAGTTTTCTAAACAGTATTCAAATTCCCTCCAAAACTACTGAGTTTAATGTAAAATCTCAAAATGCTCTTGCCTGTGATACAGTAACCTGTGTATCCACAGCAATATTACTGGCATCTTCTGGTTTTAAAAACTGATGAGTTTAGCATTTACTACGTAATTTGTAGTTTACAGTGACATTTCTGTTTCACTTATAAATTTAAGATTAACACAAAGTAAAAGTGTGTTTTGTGATCTCCCAGTCAACTTCTATCTGTTTCAGGTTTGGGTTTCTTTGGTTTTTAATATTTAAATATATATCATGGGGCAATGTTCCCTCATCTGTTTCATTTTACAGACATTTCAGTAACTAAAAGATCCCCATAGGAACCGGCTTCTGTCGCTAAGCAGAGGGTATATTCTTGATTCTAATTCTATGGCAAATCATAAACTGCCCTGTGTTAGAAGGGACCCACAAGGATCAGCTGCGCAGGACATCCCAAGAATGGCAGAGAGAGAGAACCTTGTCTAAATGCTTCTTGAACTCTGTCTTCAGGTGCTGTCATTGGTCACCAGAGTGGAGAGATCAGTACCTGCCCCTCCGCTTTCCCTCTTGAGGATGTTGGAGACCCCAGTGAGGTCTCTCCTCAGTCTCATTTTCTCCAGGCTCAACAAGCCAAGTAACCTCAGTAAAATATTTTTTTGTAAATGCTTTGTTGCTGCTTCCAGTAGCTTGTAGAAAGTAGTGCTTATTAGGCTGCTTATTTTTGCCTTTTTTTTTTTCCATTTTAATTACTGGTTATGAGGAACAGACCTGTATCCTGACTTTCAAAGCTCTGTTTTGAGCTTTTTTTGATGATACCGTGTGTGGAATTTTAATCAGTTCATTGCTTTCATACTACTGCATGAATTTTGGTTAATGATAATCTGGAATGGATCGACAAAAAAGTGAAATATGGCCTTAGCAAAAGAAAAATATGTATAATTATATTTCATTACCATGATGCTAAATATTTTGCCTAAAGAGTACCCCAGTATAGACAGAGTGTCCAGAAGTTCTTTTACCTTAATAGTGTCAGATGTACATGCTGTAAGTAAGAACAATACAGCATTAGGACCTTTCCTAAACTTGCTTACCCTGGTAACCACAGCTCTTTTCTGTTTCTTTAGGTGTGACAGGTCCATCGTTAATAAATCGAGGCAGACAGCTCTGGACATTGCTAAATTTTGGGGCTACAAACACATAGCTAATTTGTTGGCTAATGTGAAAGGTGATCAGAGGCCTAGTTTTTTGTCAAATGACGTGAAAGAATATGAAAATTATTTTGGCGTGACGCTTCTGGACAGAAGGAGTGATAAAAGAACAGATTCCAAGTGGCTAAGTAATAAACAAAACCATCCATCTACAGTATACATCCTCTTCTCAAATCTAAGCCCCTTGGTTACTTTGAGTGGGGGAAGAGAGAGCTCGCAGCAACCAGAAGTAAAGCTTTGCAGGCTGTACCACAAGGATGTGGAAGAGTGCATGAACCAAACTGAAGAATGTACCCTGATTTTTCTTGGAGTTGAACTTCAGTTCAACATGAACCTGATGTCTCCTTGCAATGGAAGAGTTCTTCAAGAGGATGAAGACGATGGGTTAGTTGCTTGGTTTGCACTTAGTGTAGATTCTGCTTCCGCTGAAAAATTTAAACAGAAGCACGAGGACTGTTACTTTCTTCACCCGCCGATGCCAGCACTACTGCAGCTACCTGAAAAAGAAGCTGGTAAGATGCATAAAATGCAGCAGGTACCAAATGTGTAATCAGAAAGATACTCTTTAGGATTCACTGAGGTGTAATTCAAAGACAAACCACTGCAAAGGAATCCTGTGGTTTTGGTGGCTTTAGAAAGCCTGCTAGTGGTTTTGTGAAGAATTTTGTATGTAAGAACATGTGCGTTTGCAACAGGCTAATTTCTGCAATGATAATATTAGAGTGTACAACCTATTGATTGTCATGGGTTTTAAACTACTATGTAAATATTCATGCATGAACTTTATTAACATAAAACAAAGGAAAAAAATCTGTCGTTACTGAGTGTCCATTACAAGAAATGGGAACTTAAGTAGTTTATAACAGTGTGTTGGATACTTAACTGACAAAGGCGTGTTTAAAAGTCAGGATCCCAAAGTGAATTAATGTTAGTATGGACATTAACAACAAACGTTGTGTAATGATTGCTGTTTTATCAGTTTTACATAAGGGTGAAGGGCAAGCTTGACTTGCACCTTAAGTTTAAATGGAACAATGCATTGTTATGTCAATACCTGCATTAGCTCTAAAATGGTCATCTGGAAAAGATACATACAATTTTGGCACTTTGCCCAGACAGAGTGACTTTTGTGAGAAACAAGGTATATTGATCTGAATGAATTTGTCTCTGATTGTGTCAGCTGTCTTGGAGCTATTTAATACCATGTTCTATTGCATGTGCTGTGCTACCAAGAAAGAGGTTTGCATAACTCATATTTCTCAACTTCTTTTATAGCCATGATTATGATTCAAGCCACATGTACTGTTTTATAGGAGTAGTAGCCCAGGCAAGATCTGTTCTAGCATGGCACAGCCGCTACCGATTCTGCCCAACATGTGGAAGCACAACCAAGATCGAAGAAGGGGGTTACAAGAAAACTTGCTTAAAAGAAGATTGTCCCAGTCTCCAAGGAGTTCACAATACATCCTATCCAAGAGTTGGTGAGAATATTGGAGAGTAATTTCTCAAAAGTGGCTTATTTGTACTATTATATGCATATAAATCAATTTATTTCTAGTTATTTTATCTGCTTACTTCTGTCTTAGGTCTTACATACTTGTTCCTCCACAGACTATGTGTGTCTCAGCTCTATTTAGCATTAAGTAGTTCAGTTTTCTCTTTCTTGCACTAGTCTGTGATACAGAATTGCTGTGACAATGCCAATCTTCACTGCAACAAGTAATATCAGTTAGGAATTCCAGCAGTATAAATGAGATATCAGCAGTACAATGGGTCACGTTTACTTTCTACTTAAAACTGGATTACTTTAAATAAAGAGGGGAAAAGATCACAAATTAACAGAGTTGATTAGAGCAATAGGAGATTATATTAAGGTAGAAAGAAAAAGACAGATTCAGTGATGAGAAGTGAGAAAATTTGTCAAAGTGCAACATCATTTGAGAAGCTGATAGTGAAGAGTAAACAAAGTCAAAGGTGGAGAGTAGTAACTATTTAGTCAGTATTTGCATTGTCACCAAAGTGTCTAGTTGTTTGGTATTCAGTCTAGAATACATTTTTCAGACCTCTCTGGTGTAGAGAAGGTGATAATAAATGAGGTTGCTACAGAAACTATCGCTGTAGGCTAAGTTATGCATAACTGGGTTTGCTAATACTTATAGCAGATTGTGTGCTTTGATTGCAGGTAACTTCTGCCCTGCATTTCAAGCCTTGATTAGTAAACTGCTTCTACTAAGCATGTACGTTGCACAACAAGACAAAAGAGATACCTTGCGTGGAGAAGCTCCCCAAAGTGAAATGAAATAACAGTTTACTCTGGGCTTGCTCAAAATTATTATTTCAATATCATTTTTGTGTTTACATGCATTGGTGTGGAACAAGCTGGAAGTTTTTACTGCTATAAAGTCCCTCAGATGTTGAAATATATTCTTCATGTCCTTTGCAGATCCTGTTGTTATAATGCAAGTCATCCATCCAGATGGGAACCACTGCCTTTTAGGTAGGCAGAAGAGATTTCCCCCAGGAATGTTTACCTGCCTTGCTGGATTTGTAGAACCTGGTGAGTAATTTCATTTTACCTTACCAAATGTATTTTCTCAATAACAGTATTGTACCTTTGCAATTATACAGAAATATATTTTGGGTTATGTCAAATTACAGGGTTTTGCTTTCTGTTAGATGAGTTGTTTTAAAAATATGCCTATTCTGTACTTTGCACCCACTGATTTATTTTAAAAAAGCAAAAAGCAACTTGATAATAAAACAAAAATTTTAATTGTTTTCTTGTCATGTAGTCTTAAGTCACATACTTAAATGAAAAAAAAATTTATAACAAATCAGCTTGGCTGAGGATACTTAGCAAAGGATTTTAGCACAGGAAAAGTAAGTGTTAAAGTGTAACTTAACTTTAACATAAAGTTAAGCATTTGCTTATGTGTTTAGGACCTGATTGATTATATGGAAGATAAGTAGAAATTACATAACTCTAAAAGAAAAGAGATATTTCAATAGCTGTGTCAAACAGTAATAGTTGAAAAATAGTTACAGTTACAAGTACCTGCAGAACAACTTGTAAAACATTCTTCTATTAGGAATATATCTTAATCACTAGTGAAATTACAGTGTATAAATATATTCAGTAAATGTGTGCAGGTTGACATACAGTGACAGCGTGAGCAAGTTTATTCAGATATCATTTGAAAAAAGTCAAGGTGTTTATTTCTTCACTTTTTTCCTTCTTCTGCTGACCTGATTATTTTCTGGTACTGAATTCAAGTATATGAAGTGACTGTAGCTAAACTAAATCCTCTGTCTTTGATGGACAGACTGTGTGCTTTAATGAACCTGTGGTCAGTGGTTACAGAACTGCACCTGTGTGCATACGTAGGCCTGTGACCATCAGCATTCCACACACATATATCCCCTGTTTCCTGTCGAAATGGAAGCAAAACTTTCCATTGCAGTTTCAGTTTGCAATTCTGTCTGCATGTGTTAAGACAATGAAGAATGAGTCAGGCAAAGGGAATAATACAATGCAGAAATGTGAGCAAGTATTCTAAGTCTCTATTTTCTTACTGTTGTAATTTTAAATACTGATTTTTGAAGTTGCAGTACCTGCTGTTACAATCATATTGAAAATCCAAAAATTAACACAATGCTGGTTACAAATGAGCAGATCAACGTTTCAAGACTGATTATAGGAATGGTGTATTTTCTACATAATTTTGACATTTTAGGAGTAGCAATAATGATTTGTGTGTGTGATGAATTATCAGTTCAGGAAATAAATACTATGATGAAGAAATTATTACACTTTATTTTTAAGGTTCTATTTTGCTTTGGTGGCTGGTTTTACCTTATTAGATTACTATGTCTTGTGCTGAAGTCTGTGCCCTGATCTGTGAACTAGATCTTTATAGATAATTGCCTTGGGCAGTTTCAAATCTTTTGAGTCAGTTCAAAGCACAGGCTGTGATCGTTGCTGGAGTATTTTCATCAGCTGCTTGTTCTTTGCCCTTTTTGATTAGGGGAAACCATAGAAGATGCTGTTCGAAGAGAAGTAGAGGAGGAGGCTGGAGTCAAAGTTGGCCATGTTCAGTACGTCTCTTGTCAGCCATGGCCAATGCCCTCCTCCCTAATGATTGGCTGCTTAGCTGTTGCAGTGTCCACAGAAATTAAAGTTGACAAGAATGAAATAGAGGATGCTCGCTGGTTCACTAGAGAACAGGTAAAGTTCAATTTCATTTCCCTCTTCTATTGATTTGTCTTTGACTACATAGGTGCTGGCATACAACAGACACTTGCTTTTTTCAGCAACTCAAATGAGTTGTATGCTCTTCTTTTTATACTCTTCCTGTACTCTACATGTGTAGTCTACATGTATAGTCTTCTTTTTATTGTATATGGTTGCATTATATTATAGATCAGACACAACCAGAGAAAGACAGATATTCATGGAAACGTCTGAGTCACTTGCAAGCTCATTTTATGACATTTTTGCCAGTTTGCTCTTCACCCTTCCCTTTTGGGAGATAGCCAACTTGTTTTAATCCACTTCCTTAGCAAACCTGTGCTTTTCTTGCAGTAGTAGTATTTAATAGCATTTATTGTCACAATTTCTCCAGACAAGCATGCTGCCTGATTTGGTGGGAGGGGGGAAGTTAAGGTTAGGATGCTGGGAATTCATTAGTTCGAACATCTTTTTTCATGCAGTACTATTTTAGTACTCTGGTATTAAATGCAGCTTAACTATGCATTAATAGGAAATCCTACACTTAACTTCCCTCGGTAGTTAAAATTTAGTCAGAAAAAAAAGAGGCAGAAAAGACCTTCACAGAAAGAAGTATTTCAGTTCATGAGTAGAAGGGAAGATTGCTTGCACAACTTAGTCTTCACAGGTTTTCCCACAGGCAGCTTAGGAGCTAAGCTTTTAATAACACTGGACTTCTGCCTAGCAGTTCCAAGTGTTTTGACTGTAAGTCATCTTGAAGGCAAAGTTAGTCACGTATAATCTCAGTGTGTTTCTGTTAACACTGGGAGCATTATTTTAAATGAGTATCAGCTCTCAATACAGCTACTCACACGCAGGTTGGTGTCGAGCTGGAAATAAATATACTTCAGAAATGTACTAAAAGTATATTCCCATGTTGCCTGCAGCTGCTTCAGAAAACCGAGAAAATACATTTCCTTTGGCCCTACATGTGAAAATAAAATCTATTTTTGTCTTAGTGTAGAGCACCATCTGGTGGTCCTTGCCATAAAAAGGCTTCACAAAAATCTTAAACAGTGTACTAGCAATCAGTCTCCACAGTTCTCTTAGGAAGGAGGTATCCTTTGGGGCACGTCAAGCTCAAAAATGTCATAATTCACTCAATGTGTGACTTTCTCTGCATCTACCTTGGAGAATCTGTTAGTGCCTTTTTAATAGCTGTAGCAATGGTAGACTGATAGATCATTATAGGAAGATAATTTCTGCATTAATACAATCTCAGATTCTGTATAGTTTATAATATCATCTTCTAAAGATAAAAAAACCTTTTTTTATTGCAGGTCGTGGAAGTTCTCATTAAAGGAAACCAGCGTTCTTTCTTTGTACCGCCAAGTCGAGCTATTGCACACCAATTGATAAAGCACTGGATTGGAATAAATGCTAATCTTTAATTCAAATAATTGATTTCTTTAATTTACTACTTCTATTGAATGCTAAATTAGAATTTAATTAGAGCTATTTGTGTAGTGAATGTGCAACCATGTGATTTTCTGAGCCTTTACTTTGGTTCCAGAACTAAACTATGCAAATCTTTATAGGTGTTTCCAGGCCTAAATTAAATTTGGACAAAACCCAGTAATTAACCCAAGCAAGCAAGCAACAAATAAGTAGAATTGATACCTTGTTGTGTGCAGACCGGGGTTTTTTTTCTAGGATCAAGTTGTTAGGCCTTCTGCTCTTCTGCTTTTAATGTTTGATTTAGTCCTTCCCCTGCTGGAAGGAGTCACAGCGTTACAAAGAGGGCTGTCTGAACTTTGTCTTTATTGTCTGCTGTTTGAATTCTCTACTTATGTCCTTCTATTTGGCCTTAATTTCTTTCTCATTTTTGCCTATCTCCATTCTTTAAATTCTGCCTGTCACAAAAATCTACTGGAAGTCTTACCAACTATGGTTATTTTTAAGTTAATAGCATATGTAAATGGTGAATATGTGGTACTTTGTATCTTTTACGTTAATAACCTAATTTACATTAATGCTTAGAGCATTTACTCATCATTCTGACTAGGCTTGCACTTACCTGATTTTATTTCAGTCTGAATTTAAAGGTATAAACACAATACCTTGTGAAAAAGGTGTTGGGAGAACCATCCCCAAAAGCCTAAGTATTAGTGTTTTTATAAGATAATGATTGACACTTATTGACACTAGGCAATGAATTCTTTCATTCTCTGATAATTAGAAATTAAATTATAGAGTAATGGAGGAGGAAGAACAAGACATATGATCTCTAAATACACAAATGTTCTTTCGGAAATAGAGATGCTAAGATTGTTACTGCTATTAAGAATCTTACAGTTGAAAGAAGTATATTAACTGCAGCTGTAAGACTGGAAAAGCAATACATTAATTAAAATATTTACTTATGTGTATTTAATGCTACAGTTCAGATTTGTGCCTTAATTTATCAAGTTGTTTAAGATGTTAGTATTTTAAAAATAAAAGTATACTGTTTTATTATTAATTTTATTGTGCAATGGTTTGTAGTCTGTCATTCTGCAGTCATTGCAGTGATATCAAAAGAAATGAAAATGACCTGAGGAAAATGCAATTATATTGATAAATATAAACTTAATATTATATGGTGATTTGTTTATTTGGAGTAATTTAAATTTTTTTTAACAATGAATGATGTCATATTTTTTCCAAAATTCTTAGCAAACTGGAATCATTAAAACTGTTGTACAAATCCTAATTGGTTTTTTTCCCATCCATGTCACACCACAAACTGTTAAAGTAGTTTTAGTGGTTTTTTGGTAAGGCAATGCCTAAGAATCTTTAAAGCAAGAAGCATTCCTGACTGTCTTGGAGTGTTTGCATGCTGCATTGCTTTATTCTCTCCCTTGTTTCAGCCATACCTTCAAATAAAGACCATCAGGTTATCTCTTGAGTTGTCAGGAAAGGAGAAGGAAGCAATACACTGCTTGCCTTAAAAATTGCTTTTAGAGAGAAGGGGAGTTGTGGAAAGCTGTTGTGGACCACACCAGCAGGACTGCATCTTTCCAGTGTCATTGGCCTCTTTTAAAAAATTGTGGGACAAAAGGATGCCTGATTGCAGGTTACTCTTGGGAATAAAGAAGAACATAGGAAAGTACGCAAACAGTGGTGGAAGCTAAGCAGTGTAAGGAAGTTTCAGCTACTGTGGTGATTATGCATTTAGAAAGATGAGCAAAAAAGGAATAATGAGCAGATGGGAGAGGGAGGATAAAGCATTGAGCAAATATAGGTAGCATAAAAATAAATGGTTTATCACTTTGAAGTAACTAAACATACATGTCTAAGACCCATTGGAATTCTAGTTTTTTGTGCAGAAAACTACTGTGAGTTGCTATAGAGATGGACTTGTAACAGTGACACTCCAAACACAGTATCCATAACCAATACTGATACTAATAATCTGCCTAATTTTTTGAGAATCTGTATAAGAGTATATATCTGCAATTACAGTGCTAATAAGTAAATTGAAAATTTTCACTTTTCTGCATAAAGAAAAACAGAAAAAGAATCATATGACAATGTCTGACAAAATCAGACATTAATCTCTGAGAGTAATATTTTAATCATCTTTCAAGTCTAATAACTTCCAGTGTGTCAACAATTTTCAGTCTTTATACGTTTTTAAAATCTCAGCCAGGCTTTTGAAAAAGCTTTTGAAGCTTTCCTTTTTCCCTCACCAACAGATGAACCATTTGCAGGGATGAAGAAAAATCTCTCTTGTTTAAGGAAACTATTCTGATAAATTTAATCTAATTAAAGGAAAAAATTTTCCTGGCATTCTGTTGCCTAATTTGCCCTGTTCATAGGCCAAGGCTTCAGTTTTAATTTGAAAATACCTGTACATTTTCTGAAGGACAGTTACTGTTTGCGGTTTATGTATGAAATGTCAAATTGAAGAGCCAAATACTGTGGTTATCTGGCAACTACAGCAACCTAAGAAAGTACCGAATTAAATTTAGCAGCAGTTGAACAGTGTAGTGGTTCTGACTGGAGCAGGGTCAGGGTAACACCTCCAGAAGATCTCACTAGTTCGACTTACCCAAAAGCAGCAGCTTTGCAAGCAGTCTGTTTCTTGCCACAAAGTTAATGCAGTACATTAAGGGAATAGTATTACTTAAAACACTAAAAATAGAGTGTTTTTTTTCTACACTGTGTAATAATGATCTCTTTTCTCCCTTGCTTCTGCAAAGGTACCAGAGCAAAAAGAGTACTCATGACATTAGATGTACAAGGCAGAAAATTCTGGAGACGCCTTTTATTCCAGTTTGCCTGTATACTAAGGAGAATTACCTTCTGTTCGGTATATAATTTGAAAATATTATGTATTTTATCTATTTTTATAATAACTTACAAAAATAGAAATAGTAGCTTAATAAAGTCAAGAAAGATAATTAGGTCTTTGAACACAAACCAAAACTGATAATTTTAATGAAGCTGTAATCTCATGCAATGTAATGACGTTTTATGTAAGTATAATACTGGAGGTGATATTTTTACAAACTTTGCATTTGTCCCTATAAACATAGTTGTTTTAACTCATTTTTCATACTGAATATATGTAAACATGTGAAAAATAAAATCATTCCAGTTTTCATTCTGTAATATGATCATTATGTTTTGTGTAGGAGCACTGGCAGGTGGGTAAAATGATTACCTTGAAGTCTGCAACTTGTGAGAGAAAAAAGGGTGGATGTCAACAGGCTGATTAAAGGTAGACCAGTCATGATACTTCATGGAATTAAATATACTAATCAGATTCTGAGCTTAGCAGACAGAAATAGAAAAAGAAGTGGAGCAAGACCGTGAACATTGCTCCCTCTTTTATCTTTAATTTTAATTAGGTAATCTGACTAATTAAGACTTTTCAGACAAAGCTGACACTTTGTAACTGCTGGGTAAGTTTAGTTGTTATTTTTATTATCTGCTTTAGCTGTAAAGAGTTAAATAACTGGTAGTCCTTTAGGTCCTGTATTGCTTCAGTGATTTGGAGGATATGTATATACTGCGTATCATTGCTGACTGGGTTTGATGGTACAGAAGGGGTAAGTCTAAAGGGAAAAAAAAATTGAATTTGTTATCCTATTAAGCCTTAGCAAGACAGCCAACCCATCCTTCATGAGCTTAGAAAAGCAAACTATTCACGGATAGTCCATTACATCAAGCAAGTATCTGAGGAAAATTAATATTGGCTCATAGCAATAGTAAGTATAAACATTTTTTCTTCAAATTAGACTCTTAAGTACTAGTCTGTAGATAGTTACAACTTACCATAGCTTTTATAAAAGATTTGGCAGATTTTTTCACAGTGAGAAAATATGATAGTTTTCCTGAATGAGAGAGGTTTTTAAGATGGCTATTTGATTCCTAAGGCTGTATTGATTATCTTATTTTAGCATGTAAGTACTTTATATTTAGTGGTACATAATTTTGGAAATTAAAGCCTACCTGAATTAACTTGGACTTACTAGAAGTATTGTCTTTCTGCAACCAGTATTTCACGGTGGAATATGGGGAGTGCTGTGATAAGGCATTAAGAGTCAAGAAGGAATATTACATGTTGTTGAGTAGAGAAGCCTACAAATTCAGTTTGCAGGACTTAAATAAGGCTGGAAAGTAATTTTTTTTCTCCTACAATTTCATCATCCTGGAAACTAAGCTGCCTTTGGTAAAGTATGTCCTTATTTCTTTCTAAGGAGAGAAGCATTCTAACATTCAGCTAAGAAATGTAGGTATTTTCTCAAGACCTCTGCTAAAATTAAAAGAGAGTGTATGAAATAAGCATCTCCAATTCTCTTGTTATTCTAAATGCCAGTTACTCCTTATTTATTTTGTGTAAATTGATCATCTGGAGAAAGTGACCCTGCAAACAGCATGGTCAGAAAATAGGGTGTCTTATGGGGTGAGTTTCCCCATTTAAAAGACCAGAAATCAAAACCTAGAAGTTAGGATAGGGCAGCGGGTTTTGCTCTTATTGCATTCTAGGAGCAATGGAAGATTTTTCTTACATAATTGTAATACATCTTGTATAGTCCCAGACATTTTGAAGATGGAAAACTACCTTGTTTTCAAAGAAAATTGTTACAGTGTAGAACTACTTAACTGGGTTTTTTGGTGGGGTGAGTTTCAAGTATAATAAAATACTTTGAATGTACACAATTTCTGTTGAGATGGATGAACAATTCTTGAGCTCAAAAAAAGTGAAGTAGTTCAGAGACTGAAAAATAATTATAATACTTCATTGAAAGTAGCATCTTTGACTATTGAAATTATGTTTCATTATTGGAAATGGTTGTTTGTTAAAGTGAGATTTCTGCTAATTTAATCATCAATGGCTGCATCAAATCTGAAGTCACATCTGCTGTCGTTTTTGGTACTGACAAAGCGTGAATTCCACAGATAGCACTCTTAATATCAGAATGAAAAACTCACTGACATGAACAGGCTAATCCACATACTATTCAATTTAGGAAGTTTTCCTTTCATCTACCAAAACAGGAACAGCAGAGGTCCAACAATGTAAACAGAAATGGCAGTCTATGTGATCCTTAAAAAATATTTTCAGAGCTTTTGATGAAGAAAAGTTATTTTATGCAGTAGAAAAGAGATACAATGCACAATAATTCTGTTCTGTATTTATAAATATGTTTTTACTTATAATAAATACATGAGCATCTATTGCACTAAAGTTAAAATATTTGTTATTTAGTACTTGTGTTAAAACCATGATGGAATCATGTATGGACCATTTACAGCACAGAGGCTGCCTACTAGTCTCTTGCAGTGTAAGGCAGTACACATTCTTAAGGTAAAAATGAAAAATTGTGCAAAAATTGTGCAGAAATTGAATATCTGCACCATCTGAAATAAATGCTTATCCTTATTAATACATTATGTCTTCTTTTGTTGGAAAAGCTCAAAATGATTAACCAAAAAGCAAGATTATGTAATTAGTAGGCACAAGCTTTACAGGAAAGGAGTTTTACATATGATTTTGTAGAATTTAAGAGCTGAAACCTATGACTTCACTTCTCCGTAAAAAGGCAGAAATGCCTATAATATACAGCCTATTAATGCTGATCTATATTTTACTACAGCTTTGCTGGCACTTGGATTCTCAGAACTCAGCTGAAGTAATTTTGAAAACATTTGACTGACTGCTACTGTAGTATCATTTTCCAAATCTAAAGTGAAGAGTATCCTGCCTGCAGGGAGGCAGCTTTAATGTAATGGAGAGAATAGTATACCTATTATTTCTTTTCAAAAGATTTGTCAAAATCTATTCAACATTTCGTGTTGCATCCCTTTCTGCTTATAGAAAAGTTAAAAATAATGCAAAATCTAATTGCATGGGATTTAGGTTCCCTAAATATGCTGATTTATGGCATATGTGATAGTTGCTTAGACAGCAACCTTCATTCTGACTCAGAACTGAAGAAATATTGACTTGTGTTTGCAATCTTTTTGTGATCTGAAAAATGAAGACCCTGATTTGGTGTGCTCATTGAAAGCACCACAGCACATTTTGGGAAATAAAATGGTTGATCAGTGGGTCCTAGCACGATGCCTGTTGCAGATTGATTTCACTGCCCCATGTTTTTTTCTTTCATTTGGGTGCTATATTCTCAGAGCTGAGTATGCCATGTATCTAGTGAATTACTTTTGATTGGAGGCTGATTCTTTGCGAACATACAATTCACATTTTTATTAATTTTGCAAAGTGCTATATGGTACTGTTACAGTCCCTGTAAATGGCTGCCTGCTTCCTTTTTTCTACGCATTTAGCAGACACCTTTTTAAAGACCAGTCTTTACAGGAAAATACGTAGATGAAACTATAAGCAAGTGAAGAGAAGATCCATTCCAGCTGAGTGAGAAACATTGCTAAGACAGGCATTTTTGATGACACGTCATGTATATGTTTGACATGAAAAATGTTCTTTGGCTACAGTACTGCAGAAGTGGATGTTCAGAAATTATTCAAGTACAATAATAGTGGCAGCTGGATAAAGAGAAAAAGGCAAGACCAGGAGGTACTTTAATAAGATACACTTCAATGAGATAAGTAAAAGGTAAATCAATGATGAGCTCTTTTTGCCGACTCTTGGAATGACAGCACCCTCCTACACACCTCGTTCTAGTGACATTGTAAATTATCTGTGGAGCATCTACCTCAGTGTATGAAAGCCAAAGTAGGGAATATGCCACAAAACACAGTACAGAGAAAAAACAGAAGAAATCAACTAGTTAACTTTACAATTTGCCTAGACATGTTTGAGAATCTCAAAT
Organism: Acanthornis magna; assembly: GCA_036785705.1. Taxonomy (NCBI): domain Eukaryota; kingdom Metazoa; phylum Chordata; class Aves; order Passeriformes; family Acanthizidae; genus Acanthornis; species Acanthornis magna. The sequence continues at coordinate 466,002 of JAWUZG010000480.1, read as the reverse complement.
GAATTGGAAAATTCCATTTAATTTCTGTGCTTTCAACTGTGTCAGTTACTTCCCTCTTAGGCACTGAAGCAGGTCACCCAGAGATGTTGGGGATGTCCCATCCCTGGAGGAGTTCAAGGCCAAGCTGGATGCGGCTTGGAGCAACCTACTCTAGTGGATGGTGTCCCTGCCCATGGCAGGGGGGTTGGAATGAGATGATCTTTAAGGTCCCTTCCAGCCCAAGCTATTCTATGATTGTATAATTCACAAGGAAAATTCACACTTTAGGTAGAGGAGAACTAATCAGTGAGAGACTGGGCCAAACATAGTTGGTAACTTGAGTAGCAAAGTCAAAGCAATGATTAGTGTGAAATAGAAGAATATCGTGAAATACCAAGAGATACAATGGAAATAAAGGAGAACCAAATTCAGGGTCTAGGGCAAGGGGGACCAAAAGTAGGATTCTGTATCCAAGGGGAGGAAAGAGATCAGAAGGGTTTAATATTGTTGAAACACAGCAGGAAAGAGAAGTATAATATTTTTGTTTCAGAAAAGCATGTTTTGGTACGCTGTGACATCATTGTTCTTGAGTCTGCGAGCACTATAGTATTCAGTGGAGGTGTATTCATACACCATCTACAACATAAGATACTGAATTATAAAGAAGAGACTTAAAATCTAAAAGGGTAATTTATATTATCCTGAAAGAACTTTAAATATTTTGCAAATATGTCATCACAGCGTTCCAATTCAGCATTAGCAAATATATTCTCCATGTTTTCCTTTCTTTTTTTTCCTGACAGTCTCATCTTGATAGGTTCACTGAACATGCTCATTTAGAAAACTTAAGAACATGCATATTGTCACATAAAATCTCCACTATATAAATTTGTAAATGTAAAGTAAAATAACTGCTGTATTTTCAAATTTACTTCCAAACTGTTTTTAAGGCAACTTTTCCTGCATAACAAGATGAACTCAAAGGCATTCATTAGAAAAGTTTTTCTCTTTTTGCCTTCATTATCATAGAGTTTGTCATCACCTGCATTAACCTGAAAGAAACAGCATTACAGATGTTATCTGCAATGAAAATGAACACATTCTAGACAGAGCTTTACCTGCATTTATAGTGTGATATAAATATAAATTCAGACTTATTTCTAGAGTGATCTTTTACTCAAAATTAAGATGTTGTTATTCTGAGCTCACCCAAGCGCTGCTCATTGTAGTAAGAATAACTTATCACGTGGAGAACTATGTCAATGGACATTGGCTTCCATCCAGGCAACTGCTGAATGCCTCTATTCCCAGCTAAGCTAATTTGGCTCGTGTTCATCTAGCATCCAGCAGTGGACAAAATAGTCCCTAAGATAAGGTCTTAACCTGCAGTGGACGAAATAGTCCCTAAGGCAAGGCCTTGCCCTGCAGTCGTGATCCGTTCAACTAATCCTTGCTCAAGTCAATAGGTCTACTCACGTGAGTAGGCTTGAATGTGATGAGATTCCTAATTCTGTCAGCACATCTCAGCCCCAGGACCAATGAAATGAGAACAGGCAAAGACAATACATGGATGAAATAAATGAAAAGGTAAAGAGCTGGTGCCTCTTCTGATGTGGTAGACCTTAGAGAAGAAAGGATAAATTAACATATGGAAATTAGTATGGACTGCAAAATTATTTACATCATAAAGTTCTTTCCATTTTTTTTTAAATTTAAGTTATCAACAATTAAATACACTGCAGGTACAATAAAAATCAGTAATATGTAAATATTATAATTAATATCCAAAAGCTGATTGATTTACTCATATAAACATTAGAGCTGGTAAACTTAATCACAAGTGAACAGTGCAAATAATCATTATAATTGTGATCTACTTACTACCAACTACAGAAATTACTTTAAAAAGATATAGCCAAATCATCCTGTTAACATACATCATCTCATCTTTGACCATAAAGCAAAATCTGTAATCCTACCTCTATAAACTACTGTGACCAGTGGCTGTTTCTACTCATGGTTTCACAGCTGCTTGCTCAGACTTTTAAATTTTAGAAGGTATTGGATCATTTCCCAAAATCCTGTCATGCAGAGAACCAACACTATACCCTCAGTACTTTCAGAGTGTCCCATGACACCAAATACACATAAATTTGAGTAGAAGTACTGATCATCTCAGACATAGAATTTCCTCTGCTAAGTCAAATGATATTTTACCATTACAAAACCTGGCAAAACAGACATTTTAATTATGAGGAGAAACTGAAATGAATATGATTTTCTTTACAACTGTTCTTTATGACTGTAATGCTTTCTGTCTCCTTAATATTCAAGCATCTTTCTTGCAGTGATTATTTTTGGTATTTTAGGTGCTTTTTTATTCTTCAATCTATCTTGTACCATGCGAACCTTATCGCCAAAGCCATAATTCAAATCGACTGCTATCTGATTACAGATACGCCTATTATTCTTCCCTAAAAATAAGACCTTAAACACTTCATGTGTTAAATGTATCTCTGGCCTGATGTTGCATTCAGCATTCAGTAAAATTCAGAATTTGTTTAATCTGGAGTGCATACAACTGTATGTAAAAAGAAACTGAAGTAAATGAGGCAGCTGGCTTTGATCTGCAGATAGTTTTTAACAGCATTTTAACAGTGACAATTAGAAATCACATCTCCTATACTGAGATTAAGCATTTAATTACTGACTATAGAATAGGGGGAAAACCCCACGAAAATGGACTTCCCGGGGAACAATAAAAAGTAGTATAACAAATGCAAGTATTTTGGAAATACAACCATGAAGGTCAAGAAGGTAAGGGGAGAGATAAAGAGAAGGGGAAGGAATTGAGTGTGGAGCACCTTCTTTAAGCTGAACTGAGGGAATTCCTGAAAGTAAAAACATTTTCTCAGTTGCAACTTAATGAAATATAATTGAAACCTAAACTGTAACAGTGACATTACTGTTCTCTGTTACACTGCTGTTCCTAAAGTCATAGATATATGCATCAGTCTGCAAATCTTACATACCATACCTCAAATAGGAGGTTGATACTCGTGGTGTACTTGCATATGTAACTCTTAAGAAAATACCTATTTTTATCTGGAACTGATGGGCACTCTCTCTTCCCCTGCTCTACAAATAAATACCAGTCCCAGTTCTTGCCTCTGTGTCTTTTAAAGCCTTTTATTTGATTTTAAGCTCATTCTTCCCACTGAGAACAGAACTCAGTTGGCAGGTTTGCTTGTCTGTCAAGCTTCCACTAAAGACTTCTGCAAAAAGTAGAGCCATAGCTTCATACTAAAAACTGACAATGTAAACATTCCAAAGTGCCTGCTGTGAAATAAGTACACAACTTTCACAGTCTCCCTGGAGTGTCTTCCAAAAAGGCAGAGAAGAATGCCTGCATTCTGCAGCCACCTAATGAACGTGCACTCGCATGTTCAGTCATTTGGGCTTCACGCAAAATTTTTCAGAAGCAGCAATGTCTGTGTCTCGAAGGAATTTCTTCCGGTTGTTTGGCTAGCTATGCATCGCTGCATGCAGTGACATGTAACATGAGTCTTATAATGTCAACGTAATAATTTAAAGTGCTTTAGCCTAACACTCAAAACAAGATTCATTCATCCTCATTGTACCTGGTAAGTTTGTAGCCTTAAGAATTCACTCCTGCTCCTTCCACAATGATGTATTTCATGTTCTGATAAATAAACATCTAAAAGTGATTACGGCTAATAACACTTGTAATCAGTTGATTTTTCCCAAGGTAACTCTATTGATTTTGAAGACCACGCCTATGATGCATTAGTTGTTCAAATACTTCTCGCTTCAAAGAATCCCGTCTCAAGAGAAGAAAACAATTATTATTATTTCATTACATATATACATAAGATTGAATTCAAAATGAATGCTTAAAACAAAGTATTAATCTCTAAAAATCAGAATTAGATAAAATCTAATGATCTGTGAAAGGTCACCCACCGCTCAAATCTTCCACAGACTTCAAAGAGTATTGGTTCAGGCCCTATAACTGAGACCATGATATCTTGATTTTAAGCTATTATTTGAAAATTTTTAAAATTTGTTCCTAAATAACCAGAGGAAGAAATAAAGGCATTAGTACCTGCTTTAGAACTTTTCTGTTTTTTATTATAACAAGTTAGAAAACCTGAAAGAGTTAGAGAGCAAAATAATTCCAGAGAAGCTTTCTCATTGTCCAATGTTTTCCCTCCCACACAGAAAAGTAGAACACAGATGCCCTGGGTTCTTAGAAATGAGTAGGAAAAGAAGAAAAAGCTGCAAGAGCAGAAAGAGCTCTGATTCCAGAGAATGTAAGTTTACAGAAATATTTACTATAAAGTCATCAGAAACGTAAGTGGCTATTCTTCATTGGCTCATCAAGACAGAAATTCACCTTTGTGCCCAAAGCTGTTTAATTTACACTTAAGTGTGGGTGCCTACAGGTAATGTCTTGGTGAGGCTAGTTTTTTTTCGTTTTAGTTAAGCTGCTATCCTAGCTATTTCTGGCAAAGGCTTTCCAAACATATTGTTGTTCAATTGCTGCAAAATTTCTTCATTCTTGGTGTAAATGTCAGTGTTGTCTTAGTTTAATAGCTTGTTCTAATCTTGTTTAGGTAGATGTCACTATTAAACTGTTATCCTCTAATGCACGTGACCTATTCTAAAAAAAGACCAAGCAAGACAGAATTTTATGTCATTGTGTGAATGCCATGAAATCTTGCCTAGTACAGCCAGGAAACATTATTTTCTTCTACTTTGAACACATAGCTGTGGCTTAAATCTCCTGGCAATGTGCCACTGATCAGTGTGATTGTGATAATATTAGTCAATCCCTTTGTTTGCTCATGTGTAAAAGGATTATAAGAGCCAAGTTCCATAGAATTCACCCCAAACTGCAAGCAGGCAGTGGGATATTGATTGGCCCAGTGTGTTTGCAGGAACAAAGTAAATACTAGGAGGAGTAAAGAAATTTAAAATGTAGCTCTTACTATAAGCAAATAGAATACCTTATCACCTAACAAAAGTAAAACTTTGTTTTAAAAAAGTGCTAATATATTGATTTTCTCAAATTGGGGTGAATTGATGTGGCCCACCCTGTTTATCTGATTTCACATTGCTTGACACAGCTATGACAAAACAAGTTAATATTGAATTTAAAAAATAATGTAGTGGAAAATACACTACATCATAAAGATAACATAGGTAGTTTCTATGAACATTGTCTCAAAGCTAATCACAGATTTATGATACTGCTTACCAAATCCTAGGGAAAAAGTTTTTTCTCTTTTTTTACCTTAAATTAGATGAGCAGTTGTCACCCATTTGTAAATGCCAGCAAAGTGTAAGAAGCCTTGAAAATAAAGCACAAGAGGATCTGTCTCACTTCACAGAGCCACTGGATGTAAAGGGTGCTGAAGAAGATGGAAAAGATCATGAAAACAAGAATCAAAGTGGCTCAGATGCGTCTGAAGATAGAGACCTTGATAATGTATCAGACAGTGAAAAAGAAGGGAAGAAGGAAAAGAACTGCCCTCCTAAAATGTTCTCCCCTAATCAAGATGAAATCCTAGCTACAGTAACTTTTGGTGAGTCAGGGGGCTCGTCCAAAGGAAAAATTACACTGCGGGGCAGGCCAGACTCTTCAGAGTCCATTAGCTTGGCTGCTGGAAAAATTTCTGCTGAAGTAAAATGTGGCTCTTTTAATGTGAAAGTAGAAATTAAGAATGTTTCTTTCTTTGATTCTGGAACAAAAGCCGTGGATGAAAAAAGGAAAAGTTCAAAAAACAAGAAACGTTGTCATGAAAGACAATACCAGAAAAGTCAGTGTTCAAAATGTTCAAAGCACCAGTGCCCTTCAGCTGACCACTCAGCAGAACACAAGGGGAAATACAAGGGATCCTCTAAACACAAAATTCAAACTGCCATCAATGAAAGTGCCTCCCTGGAAATGAACATTGAAACTAAAGAAATTCAAGTGGAATACACCAGCAGAAAGAAAAATCTCAAGGTTAACATTAAAGCTGGTGAGCAGGCACAGAGCAAAGCATGCAACAGGGAACAGGAAGATACCTATTGGAGTGAAACAGATTATTCTGTAACAGAGGCACTGTGTAACACAGATTGTGAGTCATCTTTTAGCTTTCACGAAAAAGCAGATTATACATTCCCAGATGGATATATGCTTCTCCCTCCACCCAAAGAATTTGCTGACTGTGACAAGGTGCACCTGGATACAATTGCAGAAGGTGTATCTTTGTGCCCTGTCAATAGCAAAAAGGAATCCAACAGCCTCACTGCAGCCTTGAGTGTTTGGGGGGAAGAAAATTGTTTCTGTGAAGTTAACGCAGAGGATTATGAAGACCACACCAATGAAAAGGAAGATTTTTCAAAGGATAAAATACTTTTCTCAAAAATAAATAATACTAATTGTCTTGTAGCTATTAATACCTTGCATAACCCAAACAATGAGAAGGAATGTGCTAGTAAGAGCAATGTATTAGGTCAAGAAAGAAATAACTGTGACAAACACAGAGACACAGGGCCAAAAACGGCAAGAAGAAAGTCTTTCCCAGATACTACCCTGGATATACCATCACCAGTTCACCCTAGAAGGGATTCTGGCTTTTATTCACTGCCATCCTTAAAAGTACTGCTTAAGGAGACCAAAGTAGGGGATGTCTGTAACAGGAACTCACATATTCCTGCCAAATACAAGGAACTTTGTCCTGAGTTGACCTCCTCTCTGACAGAGCTTTGCAAGTGTCCCGACTTAACCTCCTCACTGAGAAATTTGAGAAGTCTTAAGTCTTCCTATCAATATGCTTTCACATCATTTGACCATAATATTACCATTTATCCATCTGAGCCTGAAGAAGATGACTGTCTAGGCGGCAATTGTTTACTGAATGACTATGCAGACTGTGTGGGGCAAGGTGAGGAAACAGAAGAAACATTAATGGAAAGTCTTCATTCCAGTGGTACCATGCACGACAAAAGAGAAAATGGCCACGATGAGCCTCTGGGAAACCTAGCCACGTGGGAAGAAGACTCTGAGTCTCCTGAAGCTTTAGATAAAGAGAAATCAGAGCACAACCCTACAGAAAAGCATGTTGAATGGCAGAACAAAGCTCACCTGGTACAAGTCTCTCCACTTTCTAGAGGCCCTTCAGGTGAACTCATTAATGACAAAGAAAGTACTAATTATGCTTCTACAGAAAGCATCCCAAAACAATGTTCAGCTTTAGAGTTAAATGTTCACCCTCCTTATGCAGAGTCTGATGTAAAAAATAAAAGGAGAGGGTCAGTGCTGACTGACCCTACAGTGATACCTGGAGAAATAGAAGGAAGGCTCGTCCAAGTCGACACTACTTTGAAACCTGAATGTTTTGGCTCTGCAGTAAGAAAAGAATGTAACCTTACCTGCAGTATACAAGAAAAATCCTTGCTGTCATCTTTGCTTTTGGATCCCAAGGAGCATGACATGGATAAAGATTTGGAAAGCTTTTCTGAGCTACAGGACATATCTGGAGATATCCTTGTTGAATCTGATTGCCATAATAATTCGGCACAGGCTTCCATATTACTTACCTCTTCAGCATGCAAGGAAAAGAAAGAGAATTTCACAGAGCATTCAAACATTGAGGAAGGATTGGAGAGCTCTTGCAGTAAACAGTCAACTGATGATAGTTTAAGGCGAGAGCCTGGAGCAAATCAACTACCTCTGTTAGTCAAATCCAAGTTTGAAGAAATTGAGTCAGAGTTTGAAATGAAAGAAGATTATTATGAGAATGCAGATATCTCCCCATCATCAGTCAAACAGATTAGTCAGAAAGGTAGGTATTACAAGACTTTTCAAGTTAATATCACTTACACACCTTTTGCATAGGAGCTTTTGTGACATCTGTTTCCATGGAAAATAAATGTATATGAAAAGTTAACAATTATATTGTTATTGTATGATATGTTTGGCCATGGGGTTATAATATGCATTTATTCTGCTGAGGATCCTGGAAACCATCTTGTACAGCCAAGAAGCCTAAATTTAAAGAAATAATAATAAATTAATGTAGATTTAATCAAGAAGAAGTTTCCCTACATGAAACTATGCACCCATCCTGTACATTTAGTGAGAGAAGCAAATAACATTGCAGGAAGTAATAGTGAAAGCAGTTGCCACGTGATATGAACTGAGAGCTCTAGTCAATGTTTAAAACCACATAAATCTGGTTTTCGTATCCAAGTGATCTATATGAGTACTGTATTCTAAGTACACGTCAGTCTTAATTATGGCTGAACATTTTCATGGAATGACCATAAGAGATCCTTGTTTTTCTCCTCTCTTTTATGTATTAGAGAAAAACTGCATATGAAATAAGCTTATTTTTAATAGTTAATGTTTTACAAAATTTCTTGTCTTCCTGTCTATAACCCATCTACCAATATCCAGAACTGGTCATTTAAAATGAGTGTTTTGAATTGTAAAAATGTTAAGCCATCCTGGGACATTGCAAACTACAGTGTGAGCATTTTACTTTATGAATATGTATGCAACACATATGTCTGTTTTTGAAATATCACTCCAAACACTTTTTTTTTTTTTTTTTTATATTAATCGGGCTATATGCAAATATATCTCAGATTTACCTCTCCAGAAGACAATGTTTCCAGCAGATTTGGAGGTTAAGGGGTTTATACTGTTGAAAAATAAACTTTTTCCTATGGAAAAATGTCTTATATAATCCTAGTTAAAAGCATCGGTAGTTTTTAAAATATCTTTTAGTTCACTATACCTGCAAAAAAAGACTGGTATGACCTCCATACTGTCTTATTTGGCATTGCTAATGGAAAATAAAAAAAAACTGAAGTCTATATATGCAATGTAGATATACTACATAGATACATATTGCTATATGGATCAATTTCTCAATATCAATATCTCAATACCAATATCTCAGTATCAATATATAAAATAGAGAATTGATGAAATGGAAATCTCTATAGAAAAAGGTATAGAATGAAGATATTAAAGGAAAACTGCATGCCAAAACTCTTGACTTCTCAAGTGGTTAAGGCCACAGCATAGAAGTGAGGTATAACTCTTTCTTTCATTTTTATTTTTTCTCTTATTTTATTCTCTCTTTCCTTTTGCCCCTTGCTAAGAATTACCTACTTGTGTTCTTTTTCATGCCTATCATCTCACCTGGTCTGTAACTTTGGCCCTCTTTTGGTCCGGGGTCATATTTTGATTTTCCTTCATTCCTAGCAATGCTGTGGAGATCCTACCCTAATTGAATAAATGTATACATCCAGGAAGTAGTAACAGAATTTAAAGTTTTACAACTCATTAATATGAATTAAAATCCACTTTTAGTTTGAGAATACCAGCCCACTTTGCCAAGACGTTGGGCAATGTGGGGCTTTCCTGAGCTTAGTAATCCAGTGATACTGGAAAGCAAATGTGGCATTTATCAGCAAAGAGTGAGAACATCTGGAACAGAGGAGAAGAGATGCCACTGTGGTAAACAGAATGGGGGAGAGGCAATCTAGAAGTCTCTTAGTGTTCTGGGGGCTTCATGATTTTCAGAGAGGAAAGGACTCTACAACAGCACTGCAAGAGATAGGTTTCCTGGCTCTCAGGATGGTCTGGAGCGGTGCCCTGGAATGCCCTGGCTCAGTGGTGTCTGTGATGGAGATCTGGCTGGAGCCAGGGAGAGGCTGGACAGCTGTGAGCCCACCTACACAGTCCTCCAGGGAACCTGTGGAGGTTGGATTTTCTCGCTGTCTGCCCTTGCCAGTGGCTACAGTCATATTTTCAGAACAGAATATAACACAAAGTCTGTTTTCCAGTTGTTTTACCTGAAATAATAATATGACAAGTAAGTTTATTCTGTTTTAACTAGAGAGAAATCTAAATCAGAAGAATCTTCATACATGTCCTGTGAGATTCTTCATGTTCAAATAGGACTTATATATCTACCTACTGACCACTTCAAAAATGTTTGAGCACGTTGAATAGCATCCATGAGCAATTTACAAATTTGTGCATTAAAACAGTGATGGACATATGGCAATGTAGGTATTTAACTAAAGACTCTTGTACTTCTCTCTGCGTAAAGGCCTCAATTAGTCAAAAATATATACATTCTGAACATTTTAAGTATTATTTGGTATTTTCATTTACATGTTGTCTAGATTATTCTTTTATTTAGAATGTGGAAATACTAAACAGTAGAACTGCTTATGTAAGTTGTGTTATATATTCCTCACAAACAACATCTGGTTATAACTTAGACTTGAAATCAGAAATGAATAAAACCAGAAAACTACCTTTGAAGAAAGACACCAGAGCGAGTGACAGCTCCCAGGAAGATGCAATAGACCAGTGGGCCAGAAGACGGAAACAGTTCAAAGACAGCAAAAAATGCAGTTCAACTGGAGGAAGCTCCATAAACAGCACAATCACGGAGGGATCAAGTGAGTACTTTAGTCTTACACTTGTGATCTTTCCCCCCTTTGTGTGATAGACACTCTGACAGGGCTTTCAGCTAAGGAAATTGATCTCCAGTTCACTATCTGAGTGTCTGTGTTAGTCATTATCATGACTAGCAGGAGAAATCTGCTCTCCTTGGTTAAGTAAAGAATCTGACTAAAAAAAAATGTTGATTCTACCATGCATGTTCGTAGTAGAACATGTCCAAATAATATTAAGACAAACTCCAGGCACAAACAGGTAATCACATGGCAGCAGGTTTGAGGTTATTACAAAAATCATAATCCTGATATCTACTTATGTCAAAGCCATGCTGAGCTGGGAATCTTTCCTCGCTAAGGTAACCACCTGCTTTAACTTTAATCTAGACTTGTTGCCTAGATTGTCGTTCACTGTGACCCATATCTGTCTCTTTAAGAAATCTGTCACCTTCCCACATGCAAATTCATCAGCTTAAACTGCATGGGAAGGAATTTTTAAGATGAGCTGCTTAGTGAATTTGCATTTCATGCAGATGGAGCCACCAAGCAAGGACTGCACAGTCTAGGGGAGGGACATATGTGGTACTTCTTACTTGACACTGCCTTGCCTCCTGTTTTGCTATTTTAGTGGTATAAGAAGTATGTTGTAGAGATGAAGAAATGTGCATTTCCCTGTAGAAATATTTTGTACTACAACGATTTCTTTTGGTGCAGGAAGTTTTATTTGTAGATATCTAACCTCCTCTTTGAAGAAGGGTAAATGCAAACCTATAGAAGACTCTCAGCTGTTAGACTTCAGTGCAGGTCCAGTAAATGATAAACTGTAAATCTGTTCTGTCCCTGTACCAAAGAGGTAAGTCCTACATCAACAGAGCCTCAATTCACTGCCTAAAAATAGATTTCAGCTGGCAGTTGGGATACTAAGAGGGACCTGAGATATGTGACCAGCAGGGAACCCAGGCCTTTTTGAAGCAGTAATCGAACAGCAAGCAGGATACACTAGTGTCTAATATGGTACTGGCCACCTATGTTCAGGTCACTGAGCCAAGCCCTAAGGCTTTAATGCCTAATAACAAAGCAGCAGCAATAACTGACATTTCGCATGGAAATTAAAAAGCTCTTTATTGGTAGCAGTTTTCATTGTTTGCCCCTAAAACAGATTCAAAGCCATAGTAATAAGATTAGAAAGTCACCATGTCAAACCATCTGAGTTCAAAAAGCCTACCAGAAGCTATACACATCAGGGTAAACTGTTCCTTGATTTCAACTGTTACGTCTCTTGAATAGAAAGCTGGATCATGAATTTTATGAAGTCAGGCATGTGTTGGTTTCATAAAGGAAGCATATATGTATATTTAAGAAATCAAACAAGTCAAAAAATAACAAATTGCAAGAGCTAGAATTGCTTTCCTTGAGACAAAGCCTTGGGTAGCACATGGCATAAACCCAAAGTGGTCTCCAGAAGTGGTGGCTGTGTAGACAATTCTGACACAAATTCTCACATCTAATCATTTTGAATACTATGCCACAGGTCTGAGACTTCTGTCTCTTCTGGTTTGATAGGTAGATTTTCCCTCATGCTGGCAGACTTGAGACAACTCTGATTGACACATGGAAGCAGCAGCTCCTTACATTCTTACTTCCAGCATCTGGGAGGAGTTTCAGTGTGCTTGTTTGCGACACCCCAGTTTGACATCTGTTCCAAAAACTCAGGATGAAAAGTTTTGGCCTAATTCCATACTGTCAGCATGGCAATGTGTATTTCTCTAGTTTTGCCTATTTGTCACATTTTAATCTATACTACAGTTATAAAAATTCAGCATTAAACTGGCAAAATGCTGTGCTGTACTGAGTTGTTTGGTGCTAGTCTAGGTTTTCTTAATTTATGCATTCATGGTAGCAAGATAAAATGGACTTTAAACATATGAGCACAGTAATATTTACTTATTTGTCTATTTGCTAGTAGCTTCTAATGCAGTTTAGCATATCATCTCATACTTTCTGCATAATAAGGGAGAAGCCAGTGGAAGTGGAGAATTTGTCTAGGTAGACACAATAGAGCACATTTTCTAAGTGACAAAGGACTACCATTTAGATACATTCAGGAACAGACTTCCCGAACAAATAAAACCTTAAATAAAGGTTAATTTTTATCTTCACTGTTTTTAAACTGGGAATCATTTTACATCAAATGGGATAAATGAAGCAAACAGATCCTTCTTCCAGCTGCATTAAATCTAGCTGCATTATACCAGGCATTTCATACTGAAAGGTACATGATGGGTTTTTTTCCACTTGGAAAATTTATATTTTCAGTTTCTGTTAGCACAGTGTCTGATGATATATACTTATATGTGACTTTCACCTTCCAGTCTTAACTTTGAAGTTCCAGCTCCTGGTCTGCTTAGGATGATGTCATGCTATTACACAACCTTTTTCTTGACATTCAACTTGCTGTTTCTATCCTGTCACAAGCGAGCTGCCTGACATCCTATTGCCTTGTGAGCCTCAATTTTAGCAGAGAACTAGAGCTCTCCTCCATCTCCATGTGAGCTCATTGCAAGACATGGTGAATGTAAATTAATATAAAACATGAGTCTGAAAACCTTCAGGGTAACACGTCATACAAATATTCCTATTAAGAAGCTAGCCAGAAATTCTATGTTAAGAGAAAAAAAAAAACACCACCAAATATTATTTCCTCACCTCCTTTTAAAAAACTTTGCATGTCCGGAAGAGCTAAGATTAAGCAAACAGCAAAAATGGTCATCAATGCTCCTGTCATGTTGGATACTTTTCATCTCATCTTTTGTCTTCTGATATGCACAGAACTCATGTTAAATTTCTAGATTTGTTTGATTTCCTAATAAAATGGACCACATAAAATAGCTTAAGAACTAGCTAAAGCCAGATTTGTCTTAAAGAGGTACAGCTCCTGTTTTGACCATTAAGATTTCACTTCTTATTCAAGTCCAGCGTGCATTAGCCTCCAGTACAGTGATCGTATATTTAGAAATCGTTGCAGACTTCTCCTTTAACACCAAAAAAATTGAGGAACTAAGTGGAAACATTACAAACAGTTCATTAAGGAGCATGTGACACTTTCTTCCATGCTGACTGGCTGAGGTTTCTTATTCTTCATGCATTTTCCCTACTGACGTAACTTTTACTTGTTTTATCATCATTACAGTAAATTCAGAGGATGCTCGATCAGTAGATCTGGGACTATATTCTGAAAATGAGGACAGAGGTTTTTATACAGAAAACTTTCATTCTGCTTCCTGGGTTTTCAGAGGAGATGATGTCTCTCCAGATAACAGTCCTAGATGTCTGAGCAAAAGACCAAGACCAGTGGCAAGTAAGTTGGCTAGAGCAACAGGTAATAAATGTCATGAAAATCTATTTCTTTTGGGCACTTGGAGAATTTCGGGGGTTCAGCATTTTGGAGAAGATACTGGTCACTTATGCTAAAGACAGGAAAAGGAGCAACTCAAGAATCTAAACGATTATTTAAAAAAATAAATACATAAGTAGTTCTTATTTGGCTATTGTCTTGCAAAATGTCATCATTATGTGACAAAATTGGAACTGATAAAAGGTCATAACTAAACCTCAAGAGACAAGCATAGAGGCAATGTAGTTCCGTAACTTCTTCAAGCACGGCAAAATCCCAAAATACCATCAGTAGAGTAGAATATCTGAATATTTTTCCACCTCATCATTACAAAGTCCAGGCACTTAATATAAACTGCTGTCTGCCTGTGCCCTAACATGAATGATATTTGATTAGTCACAGTGTATGTCACTCTCTGAGCACTAAACAGCCCAGAGTGATACTGAAAGCATCCCAACCCCTTGTAGAATCAGTAACGGCCTACAAAAAGTTTTAAAAACAAGCTGCTGCTTGTTAAACTGAACTTGCAGAGAAAAAGGGTGTCTTTCTTCATATTTCCAGTTCGAGAAAGAACAGTGAAGATCGCTAAAGGGACTGGCAATTACCCTTGGGGTTTCAGGATCCAATTCTCAAAGCCTATCCTTGTGACTGAAGTTGACACAAGTAAGTTGTGTTTTTACTGTTTAATTTTTCCTGTGGAAATGTATAAATATATAATAGTATGTTATATACACTGATAATGATGCCTTAGGATTTTTAGCTTATATATTTTTCGTGTATCTTGTTTTAGTGTGTAGCTCTGGACTTCATACAAAGTGCTAAAACTTCTGTTCCCAGCATCTTTAGACAAAACAGTTCCTCTAAGCTGGGAATCCAAGGACACTTTCACTGTCTCAGGGCCCCAAAATATGTAAACAACAGTGAATTGGGGGGAGCAAACTTGGGGTAATTTACATCATCACCTGAAGGTGTAATTGGAGGATTAAGGCTGGATATATTAATAGACAGAACTTATAAAATGTGAAGAGCTTGTGACTCATTGTCCATTCTGGGTGTAGCCTCTCAAGTAGGCCTCATCTGCCCTGAATGCACCTTAAAGGCCTCTAATAAATTAATCTCCTTTTTATTCTCCTAACTTTGTCTAGCCTCTGTTTTAGGTAAGCCCTGTTCGGGCATCAGCTTTTTGGCACCCCAGATGGGATAGAACCTCTGTTTTATATTAATTTATAATATAGATGTACACAATCATTTTCATAATTAGTGGGTGCAAGGTGTTTACTAGCATGAACTGCTCATGAACAGCTGTCCTAGGGCCCCAGCATCCCTGGAGGTAAATCAGAATCCACTGCTCTCTCTCCTTCCATGTCAGTTCATACCTTGTCATTCAGCCTCCCTCTGCATGTAAAGTCTAAAACTTTTGTGGGCTGGCATCCATGAATGGAGACAACGGGCCTTTGTAAACGAAAAGGAGCATTCTAGTATTTCCAAAAAATCTAATATTTCCTTCAAATATTTTCAAAAATCTTATTGACTGGGTTCACTTCTGATTGGATCTCTCGAGCCGTCTGACAGGTGGACTGTTAACTTCTTCAGGGAATTATGATGATTCTGAGGAGCACCAAAAGAAACTCCAAAACCTGAGAGAGCAAAAAAATGGCATATGAATTTCAACAAAGATGAAATGTAAGATACTGCCTCTAGAGAGGAATGAGCTGTACCATGCTTAATAATGGTGTTGGCACTTCTGCTCAGGAATTCAGAGGCCTGCCTGTGAATTCAGAGGCCTGCAAGATCTGAAGTTCTTTACCTAAGTACAAATAAAATCACAAGTCACGCATACAATAATAGCTCTGACATTTACCAATTTATCCCTACTAGTTAAAATTAAGTATAGCTACTCACATTTTATATCACACCTTTGTTTATTTGTGCGTTGCTTTCAAATGCGGTTGCTTTAAAACAGTGATGACATGAAACAAAGAGGGTTTTTTTCAGATGAACTTACAGTAAAATTGTGTTTTCGCAAAATATAACTCATTTCATTAGGAAAAAATTCTTCCCTGTGAGGCACAGGCTTAGGTTGCCTAGAGAGGCTGTAGATGCCCCATCCCTTCAAAAGTTCAAGGCTGGCTTAGATGGGACTCTGAGCAACCTGGTCAAGTGGAAGGTGTCCCTAATTGTGGCAGGGGATTGGAACTATATGGTCTTTATGGTCCCTTCCAGCTGAAACTGTTCTATGATTTTATAATGAATACTAAAATAATATTTTACAGACCACTTATGGCCATATAGTCTGGTATGAGATGCTCAAGGCCAGCACAACCCAAAATCTCCTGACATTTGCAAATTATTTGTAATACACATGAGGGTGGACCATGGCTTTATTGTGCCTGTTGGTTATTAAGCTTTTACTAATCTTATCCCTACAATTTCTGAGCATTCTCAGAAATACACTGAAAGATCACATTTACTGCATCATGGCATATAAAATCTTTAAAAGCATACATTAAATGTTAAGGACATGGAATAATATTTTCAAAAAACATTTTTTCACAGTACATTAGTAATGCTTACTTATAAATGAGAAGCTAAATACTGTATCTGAGAAATCTGTAACTGGGATTTAAGTAACTGTGTTTTGGTGCCCATTAATGGAGCATATTTATCACCTCCCTAGTTTTCTTCTGTTCCTGGCTGGCATGTGTCTGAGCACTGTTTTATTAGGAATGCTTGTGCTTTCTAATGGTTGACAAATAAACAAAAGGTTTAACTTTTTAACTTACCATGTAATTTCTTCCTAAAGCCAAAAACCCTCAAAGTGCTATATCTAAATTCTGTTAACCAGCAAAGACAAACATCAATACAGAAGGTCAGAAGGTATTGTTTTGGGCTTAAATTCAAAACTCATCAGAATAATAGATTTCTTTTTTCCTGCTGACTCTACTGAGTTTTGCATCAGATCTATCTTTGCACTTCAGGCTGAAATTCTCAGCTACTGAAATGCCTGTTTGCATCTTAAAGTGTTTAAATCCTAATGGCATTTTAAATTAAATTTCTCCACTGCCAGTGATTTTCTAGTGCTGCACCAGCATCCAAATCCTGAAGCTTCATTTACAGATGAGTGACAGATTGCTCGGTAAAATTTGTTCCACCTCCAAGTCGACATCATGAAGGCCCTAAAAAAATAATCCTTCATTGGTTAAACACATGCTTGTTTTGATGGAAAAGCTTCATCATATAGACATGCTTGATATCCTAGCCCTAAATAAATGTTGGTGGAGTTTTCTTGTTTTGTTTTGGGGTGGAGGTTTTTTTGTTTGTTTTTGGTTTTGGTTTAGTTTTTGGTTTTGGTTTTGTGTTTTTTTAATTCCAGATAGTGCAGCTGAAGAAGCAGGGCTTCAAGTCGGGGATATTCTGATAGCAGTCAATGGAACTGACGTCACCAGCATGCCACATTCAGAAGCTGCCAATCTGGCAAGGAAAGGTAATTCTGAGATCACAATAAATTAAATGAATGGGTCAGGTTTCCTGCTCCAAATACATCCAGACAAACTGGGTGATGTATGCAACAGAAATCTCAGTTACTAGGTTAATTCACTGGTATTTAATACAGTAGTATTGCCAAAGTCACTTTCTAATCTAGACTTTGTTTTCTAGACACATAAGAAAACAGATACACAAATTATTCCCCAACAAGCATATGTGACATTAATGGTTTTGGCTCTCCTGTTATAAAGAAAGTGACTCTGAAAGCCCTGAAAGTGACTGCAGAGACACAAATTCCTTATTTATGCCTTATACTTCCTCAGGGAGAGACTTCACATCTTCCTTCCATTTCTGTGTCTCCAAGACTTGAAGTCTAGTCGGTAGATCAGAGAGTTTATTTAATAAGTCATCCTTTTACACCACCACAGAAAGAGTCAGCGATATTAGTAATGTATATTCTTCCTAAAATTGTGATGACTAAAACCCAAAGATAGCCACATTTGCATGCTGAAAATTACACTAGTGTCATTCTCTTATTTATCCAAGATAAAGTTTTGACAAAGGCTCATGGGAAATTCAACATATTGAAATACTTTTACAAGACAGTGACAAATTTAACTTGACACATACCATGTTCTTTAATTATAGAGGTGCCACTTACACTGTTGTATTGAAGAGAATGTTGAGTGTTTTAGCAGATAAAACTCTGAATACTGGTATTTTTAACTCCTCAGAGAACACCCCCTGGATTAAATCTTGGCACACAGGCAGCATTCCCAAAGTCAAGTGTCCCCAAAAAAGAAATCCAGCAAATGTTTGGCAGACGAAAATGTGTTCTAGTCAAATTTCTCAATCCGCCTTCAGGCATTACCAATTGCTCTTTAGTATTTATATAAACAGAATTTCAGGCCTTTAGCATCAAAATCGTAGATATATTGATACTGTCAGCAAATATTATGATGTAGCATCTCACTGATTATGGAGGTAATGTATTTTTTTAAATCTTGCAATCTATGATCTCTTCTGAGTGCTTACTTTTTGCAAATGACAAGTAGATGCTTTAGCATACATTAGCCTCTAACAGCCACCCTCCTCAGTGAGGGGCACAGAAAAGGTTAGAATACTCCAAGGCATGGAAAATAAAGAATTCTCAAGAGCTTATGTAAGATGACAGAGACTGAAGGTGCCCCTAAGAACATTCCCAGGAATTTTTGGATAAACCTCAATTTATGTACACCAATTTGAGCAGTGAAATTCAATCATTTCTCCTGTCTGATAAAATACACAAGTGCCAAAGATGCTGCTTGCAAAGATAGAGCAAAAAACATTGTTTCAGACGTGTCTTCAGACAGCTGGCTCCATTACTAGTCCTCAACACAAAATCAGTTTCAATCCTAAATTTGTGTTAAAGAAAGGCCAAATATCGCTTGATTTAATTTGCTTCTTCGGCTGCTCTGCTCCTTGTTGCTTCTAGAAGCTCCATTGGGAGGACATGGGCATGGGATAGAATACTGCCTTCCCACTCCTAATGGGTATTCAGAAATATTGAGAGGATTATAGTTTTGACCTACGTTTTCCCATGTAATATTTCAGGTCCCGATATCCTGACTATGATAGTGGGATCAGACATCAGCCGTTACCCCAACACCCCCAGACCTACCTGCCGAGGGTATCTGCACAAACGAACGCAATCCTCGATCCTGAAGGGCTGGAGAAAGAGGTGGTTTGTGCTGAAACACAATGGCTGCCTGCACTATTACAAACACAAGAAGGTAAGGAGCGTGGCTGGTGAGGAATCAAACTGTGTCCTGAATTACGAAGTGAATCAGTCTTGTACTCAAATTTGCAGATCATTACTTTGGCTTGTGGTAGTCAAAGAATAACACCAGCGCTACAGGGTTTTGTGAGATGTCTAAAGGAGGCTTGTGGAGTGTTCTGCAGTTCTCCATCCACCTGACATTTCCAACAGAATATCTGTTAGTATTGTTTCTCTGCATCTGTCATGGGACACACACGAGCCATCTAATCAGGAATATGCTGCAGAACCACTGCACATGCAAAAAAAACAATCTGGCCAGTACTTTAGTTCAGCACTAGCTGTTCTGGTGTCAAAACAAAACCAAGTGAAAAACTTCACGCTAAAAAAGATACAAGCATGTAGGAACATTCTTTTGGAGAGAAGATTTAATTTTATCTTAACCAGATCCATCACCAAACTCCTGAAGTGTAAAAGTGGATATCTAGTTATACTTTTTGAACGCATTTCAGTTTTCAATCAATTAAATATCTCTGATGACAAAGTGTTAAATAAATTTGAGTGAGGATTAGAAGGTGCCCCATAAGCTTACATTCACTAAGATTTACTTACATTTTAATATCTTTCTTTCAACTAGTAGGTTTTTTTAAATTCATTTGTTCCTCAGCTAGCTTATTTATCACACTGAGAAAATAAATATTTCAATCAAGCAAACTATGTGCATGTGCTTTTTCTTAAAAAGAGTAAATAAACTTAAAGCACTGCATACATATTTTATAGTAATAGCTAACTATTGCTTATTTTCTTGCATTATCCAAGACTAGTGCCATTCAATTACTTTTAAAATTATTTCATACCTTTTTTTTTCCTCTCTCTCTGTCTCTGGACTCCAAAGAATACACTGAAATATTGAGGTGCTATTTTAGCAGATGAAAGCACAAGGACTTTTTTCACTGCCTCGTGCTTACAGAGGACTCCAAAGAGTCATTTAATAAGAGAGAGAGAAAGATATGTAAATATAAATACAGTTCTTCACTGGAGAGATCCAATTCCCACATAGAATAAGAGGGATCTCAAGTGTACTTGTTGGCACTTTCTTTTGGTATTTCTCTCAGGACATAAAAAGAAGACTGCGCATCACGCTTTTTTTCTAAGAGAATTACAAATAATGTTCACAGTTTTACTCAGCTTTTATGTTCTATGTCAGCTGCAAGATTAAATTGACAATGTTATGTCCCAGGCCTTGACTCATTCTGGAGGAAAAATTTTTCCATTTATGATATCTAAGATGCTCTTTGAAACAGTTAATTGAAGGCAGGAATAATTCAAGAAGAAAAAAAAGTTCAGGATAAGCTGTCTGTCATTAGGCAGCAAACCAATCAGGGTAATCAATTTACTCATCTTCATTCTGCTGTTAAGAACATCAACTTACATTGGTATATTTCCAGTGACTCCAGCGAGGTCATGCCTGAATTTCCACTCACATAAGAAGACAGATAGGCTTTTTATTTAAGCCTGAAATGTTGCATGTAATGTTTGGTGGTGGAGAAAGGAAAGGGTGTTTCATCTCTGCTTTAGTCTGTACCAACAAAAACAGAGAGCTAGATTTCCTCATCATTGCAGTCTACAACCAGAAATTATTCAGCCTGAACTTTCCTCTTCCCACCTCCCTTGAAAAGAAGATTTCCAGATCTTCCTACATTTGACTTTCCCCAGTAATTGCTGCTCTTTTGGAGTAATCTCTAGCCAATCGCACACTGGAGAAGTGATAGCTGTTGCGAGATATTCGGTTATTCACATGCAAGATCACTTTTTTTTCCCTAAAAAGATGCTTCCACTGTCCTTGATTCTGCAATCCACATAAGTAGCTAAAACATATTTTTCAGCTCAGTGGTTGTAGCTGTGTTTGCCACCTCAGAGCAGAGATATTTGACGCATTGTGTTAGAACCCTGTTTTTACTTTTTAATTATTGCTGAGATCAGCAGAGATAAATGATTTATAATACATTTGCCTACACTTGGCAACCATGGAGTTCCACTATACATTCTACAGTTCTGATTCGCTGCTGTCCAGAACACCGGATCTTCTTAAACATGGTATTTCCTTACTTTTTAACATGCTCAGTATTTCTCTTGAAGGAAAGATATCTGGAAATTATGAGGAGACAGACAGGAATGTACACTTAAATGCTTCCCTAAGGCAAGTGTGAGCAGTCAAGTTTTTTGTGCTTGAACTTAACACATTTTTTCAGGGAAAGCTTAAAGCACATCAGCACAGTCAAGCACTGATCCTTTCTTTACAGATAGCAATGTTTGCTCCTCTAAAAGTACCATTTGCTGCATAGCACTGTAAAGGGGCTGTGAAGTCACCACAAAATGTCTGTGGTGAAGACTTCTATCAGCTCTACATGAGACCAGTGAGACAATCTACCTCACAGCAGCAGAGCATCACTTCAACATGTCAAATCTCTGACCTGTCACCAGCAAGTCACTTTTAGAACACAACAGCTAAATTGAAAACCTTAAAATATGCTGCAGTCTTCATGGTAAAAAAATACTGGTCTTGTGAGTTCATTAAAGAAAAGGAATATAATTTCTGGGACCCAGAAACAAATGGTCCATTAGGGGGTTTAAAGAATGTGGAGAGAATTAATTTATCATTGGGACACACCTGCTAGAGTGCTAACAGTGTTCGAGGTTCAGTAGGAAAGCACAAGGATTAAAAAGGCATTGTAGTCAAAAATCTGTTTCCCAAAATTCCTCATTACAAATATCCATCATGTGTGGACTTCAATTAATATAATACTGGCTTTTACAAAACCACTAAGAGAGCCAGTGAAAGCCAGAATTTCCTAGTTTCAATTCATCATTGCTTTCTTGCTAAGTAAGACTGGACAAATTACAAAAAAACATAAATAACAAGCTCCTCTCTGTTTTTTGTCTTGGGATATTTCTAGGAATTATTTCCAGCCCCTTTGACCTAAGTAGACCCTGGTAAAGAGGATAGCAAGACTGTTAACTAATCTAGTACCTGGAAAAGAAATTAAGAAATAAATATTGTTGTTATCATCTAGGAGAAACTCCTAAGAAGCCTGTCTCCAGGAGGAAAGTGTTATCAATGTATCTCTGCTGCAGACTTCCTTTCCAGAAATCAGAGACTTCTGAGTTCTTGTTAAACCAGCTCTGTCATGTCCTTGTAATTACATTTGTCATTTATTCCATCTCACTCTCCAATTCCTTCAGCTAAGAATGACGTGGAACTACAGTAGTTAGAAATAAAGGCCTAAAGAGTATGAGTTTGCTGCCAGCATTTTGTGTGGACTCCAGGTAGGAAAGTCAAAAGAAGAAGCTGTAGTAGGTAGGAAGTAGGAGCAGTTAAACTGGAACAAGCAATTACGTTGGAAACTGCTGTCCTGACAGTAGGAAAGAGCATGCTTTAGAGATTCAGCTGTAGTGAGAGACGGAACTATGAATAAAGAGCAAATAAACTTTCATGTGTAGTCCCAAATCTCAGCGAAAAGACCTTCATGATAGCTCATGTTTGTAATGCTCTGAAATATGTTTTAGGAAAACTGCAACGCATACTCTTGAGAAACACTATTAGTGTGGCGGCAGTGAAGGATAGGAATGTGCTTTTTGTTAGTCTTCATTATAATTATATATAATACTGTCAGTTTTAAAGATAATTATGATTTGCATTTCTTAAGCTCACAAGCTTAATGCCTTTAGGAAGCCCTTAGGGATAGTGTGAGTGACTAAGAAAAAGTATCTTAAAGCTGAGGGAAGGGCAGTGAGAACAAAGATACACATTTTTTATCATCCAAAACAATTAGACGCCAACCTGGTAAACAGCTATTATGTCACCTAAATCATCAGATGTTGGGCCATATCCTTATTTCCATTAGAATAGAGGAGAAAAGGAAAAAAAAATGCTTTTAAATTATTTTCATTTCTGTGGTATATAGAGTCAAATTGTTGCACCATGAAAGAAATCCCCTGCCTCCCATGTACAGAGCCTTGACAGCATTTCAATCTATGACAAACATTCAGTCCTTTGTTCTCTTGAACAATCCTGTGTGTTCGTTGCTAAGCCTGATCACTTTATATAAAAGGCTTAGCTAGAAATAGATTTAGGTCTGAGCCATTGCTCATAAGATATCACTTCTATTTGTTCTTCATTCTTGCTTGGAGCTTCATCGTCACAGTCTGGATGCTGCCACCTTATATAGAGCGTGTGTATAATCTGATTTCTTTACATTTTCTGTGACTCCCGTGGCTCCAGACAGTATTTTTCAATTTACATTTAAGAACCTGCTGAACCCGCTGAATTCACTGTCTCCAATACATTCTCTGTATTATTTCTATTGATAAATGAGAAATAATGCTAGCTGATAATATGCATGTTAATTTTGGCCTAAAAGATTTCACACCCTGACCCCGAGAAAGTCATACACAGATAAACTATTTGTTATGATTCAAGTCGTTCAAATCAATAGTTCTTCCTGTGAGACTTGGTCCTGCAAACTGTTCATTACCTTTTGTACAATTCATTGCAAAAAATTACTCAACCTCAAGGAAAGAACCAAATGGAAAGTGAGGATTAATCATTCTGTGAGACCATTTGGTTGTACTTCATCTGACAGCCAATACTGTTTGGTGTTGGATAAATAGATTCTCCAGATCAGAGAAGCTTTTAAATCTTTTTCCCATGTTGTTTTGTTCTTCAGTATGTTTCTACTCTCTCTAGTTTAGATGTAAGTTGTCTACAGGAAAACAAAATTAAAAACTAAGTCAATTCATCTCTACTGGCAAAAAAAAAGCCATACAAACAGTTCTGGAGTCTAGAGCTCCCTGTTCTCTGGTAGATGCAAGCCCTTTCCTCAAGGGAAAAGAAAATAGATGTAAGGGGAAAAGACATAAAAAGCCTTAGTCTAATCCCTGCACTGATGTGCCCAGCTCAAAGAAGGAGAAAATGCAAACAGGCTTTATCTGTTATTTCCTTAAATAACAAAAAAATGAGCGTACCACAAAGTACAGCTATTACAAGAAAAGAGATACGGAGAAGATTTTAGTGATATGCTAAGCAAGCAGCACCAAAGCTCAAACAGGATCTGGTCAGGGAAAATGAGAAAATAATAGATGGCGAAAATGCTGAGTGCCAGAGAGTGTTGTGAACACATCAGCTGTGATGGAGAAAGCTATGCAAAGAAATAAAAAAGAAAGAGAAGTTCAGTTTCCTGTCTCATTTAAGAAATGTCTATTTTAAGAACGCTGGAGCACATCCAGGAAGATATTTTTGAAAGACAGTAAAAAATTGGGTCATGCCACTGCAGAGCTTAAACCAATCTGAAGCAGTGACCTTGGGGCAGCTGCCTCACACTCCTACTGCCAGAATTCCACTTCTGCTTTACAGCACTGCTCCATTTTCACATTGTCTTTTAGATTCCTTCTAAGGTTTGATATTGTTTTCTGTAAAGTTACTTTCATTCCATTTTACTAGAACTTGCTGACCCTTTTGTATCTTAATTTTAATTTCGTTTCATAGTTCCTGTTGTTACTTTTTTTAAAATTGCAAATAGCATAAAATGTGCATCTATATCCTCAACTTCTTCTTAATAATAGATGAAGAAGCTTAATTAGGATAGCAAGTATAAGTGTGCTTGAACAAAATCTGAGTACAGTGAATCACTCAGAAAATACTATGAATGTCATTACTGGAATTCTGGAATTACTTGTACCAAATTAAATAGGGCTATATGCACTACCCTAATGAGCATTTCATACAATAAAGGAAGGAGATATCTAATTTTCTATTATTATTTCTTCCTGGTATCAGTTTGTCATCATTATACATTGTTTAATATTCTAAATTTTTGTGCAGAAACATTTAACCTAGAACTCAGATCATCTTAAGAAAACTAACAGTATGGGAAGAGTTACTTCATATATTTCTCCTGTTCATAGAGTAGCATTCACCAAAGCAGCAACTGCTTCCTGCCTTCTACCTAGAGAACTTCACCCATGTCTGATACTGCAGACTGCCTAAAATTCACGAAGTAGCTGATCACAGCTGTTGAGAAAAGAAAAAAATATTTTCTTAGTTTAGTGCGGAATGGAACAGTATTAGCTAAAATATGAGTTAGTTCATTTAAAATATGTGCAAAGCATATGATCATCTCAAGCAGCATCACATAGGTGCATCAGGTTCCATATGGGCAGTACCATCAGTGGGTTGCACTTCAGTCTCAAGCACAAGAAATTACTTTCGTAATTCTTTTCAGAAATACACCTTTGGCACTTTTTTGCAGCAAAGGGATAATTGCCAAAGGAATGACCTTATTCATAAAACCAACAAGAGTGAAAAAACCACCCCTTACAAACATGCAGAGGTGGCAGCTGGACCATGGTTTAGCAGTGAACTGGTGCTGGGCTAATGGCTTGACATCGTCATCATTGAGATCTCTTCTAACCTTAATAATTTTATGATTCTGTGGTCTTGGTTATCAGAATTAGGGGAGCACAGCTCTCTATCAGTCAATGAAGGGCATTTGGTCTCCCTTTAAATGCCTCAAATTCATCTTTGTCTCTTCCTAGATGAGAAACACAGTGGACTTAAATAATTCTTAGTGCCGCAGAACCTCTATTTACATTAATTCTAGACACCACAGAAAGTGTTTACAAAATAAGTTTATTGAGATGTGCAGTAGAAGTGGTCAGTCATTTCAGTCAAGTGACCATTGCCTACATGACCCTGGACAGGATCCTACTGAACAGCACTTCATTGTCACAGCACTGGCCATGCTTTACACTAGGAGTGGGATTTGGACCCCGAATACATATTTTGGTTATGTTTGCAATGTTATTTTATGTCTGAAGTCATTATAAGTAAAGTAGTCCCACAGCACCGGCAACTTCCAGGATCACCTTCATCTTCTTCAGTTTTACTTTAAAAAGCTTTAGTTTAGCATTAAAAAAAAATAGGAAGACAAGAAAGCATAAAAATCAAAGAAATGTATTTGTTAATGTTTATTTATACTTTTGTCCTTATTAAGGACTATTTTGTTCCTACAGAAAAATCATGTATGACAAAGAGAAAATTATATGTGCCAGTGAGCATACAAGCAGGTATTTAACTATCGAATTCCCACAGGTGCATTTTTTTTTTCTTGGAAGGCTCTGTATGTTTATTTTTATGCTAAGAAAAAATTACATGGGGCAATTACAATTCAGATCCTACTGACAAAATTTAATTAACTGCCAATAATCAACTAATTTTATTCTGAGAGACCACCATCTGTGTATTTTCCCAGCTGCACTAATGCTCTTCATAGGCCCCAGCATTAACTTATGTTTTTCATTTCATTCTTGCCAAATTTGATGCAATTGTTCGAGCTCCAGTCGCAGATCTTCAAAGCAAAGGGGCTAAGAAAATGTTTTAAAACACAGATAGAGTTTACTGTCCAGATGTGTGCACCTTTATTTTGAGTTAAGATTAATATTTAAGGGGAGCTGGGCTGGGAAAGTGTGGGGATAAACTGCTTGACCTACCCATGTGCATTAAGGAGCTTAATAGCTCTTTATTATAACCGCAGGGAAAGACATTGGCAGAGCCCTTCAGTCTCGAAGAGCTTTGACACAATCAGGAACAAGCAAAAGGGTTTTGGAATGCTCTCCACTGAAGGTTGTAGGAATTGTGTGGGAAGGTTTATGAACACAGTGATATTTACAGCAACTTTGCAAAGGCACTGAATTCCAGCCTTTTGCATTATGCTTACTATTTTCAAATTTAAGTCTCTGTTGCCTTTATCTACACATCTAAGGTGAGGGTTTCAGCACAAACCAAACTGCAAACATTACATTGATTAGCACAGAGACCCATGATCCCAAATTCTTCAGTGCACTTTGAAAATCCCAATATCACTCGGTTGCACCCTCAGTATTTGGAATATCTGTGCATACCTAGAAAGATTTTTGGAAGCAGATACGGCTTCTGATGAACCAAAAACAAGAGAGAAAAAACAGAGATGCAATTTTAGAGGGTGTTTGATTAGTTCGTCCTTTGTGATTGCACTGCTGATTGTTAAATTGTGTGATGGTTCCAAAGCATAAGAGCTTTAGAACTTTGAATATTCCCTAAGTTTATTCCCATCTCACATGGATCAGTTTCATATTAGTTCTGAAATTTGGGGACTCTTTCTTTCCAATTGCAGGATGAAGGGAAGTGCAGACCCCTGGAGGTGACAAAGCTGGAAGGAGCAGAAATTGGTGTTGACACCAGTCTGGGTAAACCATTTGTTTTTAAATGTATACCTCAAGCTGGAAACAGGATTTTCTACTTCTGTGCAACTTCCAACCAAGAAATGAAGAGGTGAGTGATTTTCATTCTAACAGCATCAGTTTTGTTATTGCAGTGTGGGGACAAGGAGTTTGAATTTTTGGAGGATTTTCACAATATCTAATTTGATCCTTAGGGAAAAAAATTTAAAAATCTATCAGCAGCTTAAGGGAAGATAGTGTTTCTAACTCTCAATTGCAGAAGCTTCAAAAACTATTTTTCAGTTTCATAGCTTTTTTTAAAAAATAAAATCTTTAATGTTCATGTTTTTCTACCCCCCTAAATTCTTGACTTATCTTGAGAATAAAAAATTCACCGCTATTCTCATGACTTCTCTTCCACTGTTATGTCAAATGGAAGTGTAAATTTTCTTGTGGATGTAAACTTGCTTATCAGTCTCTCTTCTGCGCAGCAAGTACAGTGCTAGTAATAAATGTAATCCCGTCTTCATCTCCTTTTCTGTCATTCTGTCGCATTTTCATTTTAGTATTTTAAAATGCAAATGTGCTACAAAAGCATGTTGGTTCTGATAAGAGGCAATATCTTTGCGTTTGACACAGAGTTAGACTATAAAAATACTCTTTTGCATTTCCCAAAGACAACAGGTGACAGAACAAAGAGACTAAAATCACCCATGTGAGCAACAGTGTAATATCTTTCAAAAAGTACTAAAATCTAATCTTCCTTTTTTTTAATTGTGAATTTTCAAAAATTAAAACTGTGAATTAAGTTGATATTTTGATATTTATTCACCCATTTTTGTATATCATCTTACTACTTAACATTATTAACACTATTGTAATATCAGAACATTTTCCATTTCCAAATATTACACCATCCATAGCACAACAGAATAATTTTGCCACCAAATGTCATGCTTTAGTCTGTAGTTTCCACTTGCAGGGTTCTTTATGTTTCCCACAAATTCTTGATCTGCATTATGACAAAGACAAGAAGAGTGATCATTTAGCTTGACAT
The DNA here is from genome assembly GCA_036785705.1 of Acanthornis magna. Classification (NCBI taxonomy): domain Eukaryota; kingdom Metazoa; phylum Chordata; class Aves; order Passeriformes; family Acanthizidae; genus Acanthornis; species Acanthornis magna. The sequence goes on along the minus strand of JAWUZG010000480.1, from coordinate 437,580 downwards.
GTAGAACTATATTTTGAACTATATATTTTGATGTATAGGTTCCCTTGCCTGCACTACTGCCTTTATTTATTACAATGTGTTACACAGCAAGCTTCAAGACTCATATTTTTGGCACTCAGCAATGTTTATTTAGATTTAATCCACTGCTCTTCTATCTTAAAGCCTTGAATGTGTCCTGAAAATTGTGAGTTCTTTAAGATGCTGCCTATGTCAGCAAGAATTAAAAGAGGCAGTGAAGCATATTTGTTCTGCTCTACCAATCTAAGCTATTCTCACTTTTTTTTTTTTTTCATATTATAGGTGGCTGGAGGCTATGGATAAAGCAGTGCATCCCATCCATCAGGTAATGCTGTATTTAGGTGAGAAGCCTGTCTACAGCAGATTGTACAGATGATGACGGAGAGACAGAAGCTGTATTTGCACATGGTCAGGTGCAGACAGCAATGTCACGGTCAGGTGCAAACAGAAGCTGAGCACTTTTGCTCTGTTGGGCTGTGAATCACCTCCAGTCGAAGAGCCATATACAGAATTATGACTCAGCTCGTATGTTTTGCTGCCATATGGTGGAATGAATCAATCCCTCTCCAGATACCGGCAGCTTTAAGCTGGTTTGGAAACATAACATGAAATTAATGTAGCAGACAGAAAGAACATATAGGGTGGAGATGACTCTCCCAAGCGTGTGCTGTGCCTTAGGTAAAGCTGTTTGGGGTAAAAGGAGAGAAGGGCCATATCTTCCAAGGTATTCCCCACAATTCTGCCTTGATTGCAGGTAACCCACTTTTTCCAACAGAATATTGGGTGGGGATGAGGCGTGATTGCTGAGTTTTTATTTTCTGTGTTTTCAGAGATCAAGGATGATAAGTAAGCGGATAAAAACCGACTTACCCATCTTTTACACTGTTATGTTATCTGCTGGCCACTGTGGCTGAGGAAAATACAGCCTTAATTGATCTTGAGCTGCTACTGAGAGTCCTTGCTCAGCCCAGCATAAATCAGTATCAATGGTCTCTGGCTGACCCCTGAACTGGGAATTGCAAAGCTAATTTTATTATTTCCAGACTTGGAGCCATAGAGGTCAAAGACATTTTAGTCTGCCCTCTCCTGGCCCCATGAGTCTTACTCTCTCCTACTATAGACAGACCACCTTTATAAAAATAGTCTGTTGATCTGTTGAATTTTTTAAAGAGGTTTAGCTGCTGAACCAACTTGTTTTTAATAGAAAGAATGGGAGGCTGAAATGAAGAGTAAGTATCAAATGGAAAAAATGCAAATGGACCAAAATCATCAATTAAAAACTATGAAAATTGCAAGGTGCAAATTAAAACTTGGGTTAATGAACAAAAAATTTGAAAGTGGCATGAGTGATTCCTTCAGCAGTGTTTAATGATGGATTTCCAAACAGTGAAAGGTGTTTCTTGTTGCTTTAATACCTTTTGCACTAAAGTAAAATTGATCAAACTTTTATTTCTTTTGGCTTTACATTTCAGATGAGGTTATAAGTGCAAAACCAACCTTGTTTCCAAGTATATTATTCCTGAGCATTTCTCAAAAGCTTGTGAAGGAATCCACACACTTGAAAACAGCAAAAATAAATCAAACAATTGATAGTGTGTACCCTAACCTAAAGAAACAATAAAACAGCCTGAGCCAAAAAGGATAATAGAGGCTCACACAGTCAAAACACATCAAAAGAGTCCTTCTTTAGTGTAGCATGAATAAATAACCTGTTGTATAAGATTTCCAACATCAGACATACAGAAGGACCATTCAGGCATTCATCCATTAACAACACAGTAAGTTGTCTCCTTTCTGTGCTACTGCATCTTATTTTTGACCGCTTTATCTTTTTTTTTTTAAATTTTGTCTTTGAGCAAACAATACCCTTTTCTGAAATAAATGTTTGATTTAATAAGTCACTTTCATTTCCTAACCTTCCTTCTAACCAGACTTTACAGAAAGAAAGAGAAAAAGCTTATATTTGCCTTCCTTTTTGTTTGCTGTACTTTCTGTGACTCACATTTTGCAGTAGGTCGTGTGTTACAGGAGACCTCACAGCACAGTGATTTAGTAGACTATTATAGTGACACCAGTGCCCTCCTAACGAATCTGCAAGGATAAGAATGCTTCAAGAATACATCTCTAGTGCTGCTGGAGTCCTCTTCTGCTCTTTGCTGCAATAGCTGTATTGTGCCAGGCCTATTTTCTGTCATTGCCTTGTCAAGGATACTAAAGAAATATCATAAATAAATGCAAAAGAAAGCCCCTGTGGAAACAGACAAGAAGCTATTGGTGTAGCACACGTTGCCCCCGTGGATTTCAAATGACAATGACACTGGTGGGTGGGGAATTCTAAATGTGTGTTGCAGATGGCAAAACACACTAGAAGAGGCTGAGATTCTAACACTGTTCAGATTTAAAGAAATGCTTTAATCTCACATTAGACTACTTGGTCTTATAAAACAAGAGATTATTTTTTCCTAATTTTCTTTTTAGATTATTTTACTATACGAATATCCCATACAATGGCAATGTTTCATGAGTTGAGCTTTTTGTTCACATCTCAGTGACATTAAGGTAATTCTGTTAATGGAAAATACTCTGCTTTCTATGCAGGGAAGGGAAGGAATCTGCAAAGATTTTGTGTGTGGTAGTGCTTTTATCCAAGTCTGAATGCAGTATCATGGTGTCAGACACCATGACATTTTCTCTGAAACCCAGAGAGCAGATAGGGAATTTTGTCTTACCGTATGGTAAAGACTATTGAAGTCAATCAATCAACAAGACAATTTTTTTAAAAAAATTTCTTAATACAGCTGTGAAGTAATCCTGTTTGTACCAGCAAAGCATGTACTGGAAAATAAAATAGATGCAGAAAAGACAAGTCATTATTGTAAGAAGAGAGTAGGCATTGGAAATTTTTTTCCATCACATACAGGGTTTTGTAATTTCATTTTCAGCACTGAATTTTGTTGTGACTTAACCCCAGCAGCAGCTCAGCCCCACACAGCTGCCCCCTCACTATCTCCCGGTGTGAGAGGGGAGAGAATCAGAACACTAAAACTGAGGAAATTCATGGGTTGAGATAAATGTATTTTAATAGGGGTAGCAAAAGCCACGCACAGAGGAAGAGACGAACAAGATATTCATTCACTCCTTTCCATGGCTGGGCAGGTGTTCAGCCATCCCCAGCACAGCAGGGCCCCATCACCTCTAATGGGTACTTGGGAAAGGAAACACCATCACTCCAAACTTTCCCAATTCCTTCTTCTTTGCCAACCTTCATATGCTGAGCATGGATTATGGTCTGAGATATCACTGTGGTCAGCTATGGTCACCTGTCCTGGCTGTGTCTCCTCCCAACTCCTTGTGCACCCACAGCCTCGTGGCAGAAAGGCGCTGTACAAGCCCTGCTCAGCAACCACTGAAACATCCCTGTGTTGTCAACACTGTTTTCAGCACAAAACCCAAACACAACCCCATACCAGCTACTGTGAAGAAAATTAACCCTGTTCCAACCAAAGCCAGAACAACTTTTCAAAGGATTTTCACAACAAAAGCTGATTTCTTGGCAGAAGACTACAGCTTGTGCCTTTTCAGATCCTTTTGCCGGCAGATCCTCCTTAATCTTTTACCAGAACATTTAATTACATCTTTTCTTTACAGAACCACGTGTGGGTAGACGTCACACTGCACAACACCATGCTCCCACCGTTGGCTATCAAGAACCCTGAGTGCTTGGGGCTTCTCCACCAGCTGGACAGGAGCAAAGATGTCTGGATTCAGCACTACTGCATTCTGAAGGACGGCTGTTTGTACTTTTACGCCACTCTCCGCTCCACACCTGCCCAAGGTAGGGTTGGCTGCTGGATTTTAATTGATAATTGAAGTAGAAATGTTGCGTTGCAGTTTCCAAGTAGTACTTTTGACATTAATGAGGGCTTCTTACCAGGAAATTTGTGCTGTTTAAATATCCTACTACATGAAAATTCTTCTATATGGCAGCATTTTTTTCTCATTATTGCCTTTTTTTTTTTTTTTTTTGCATTTTCACCACATATTCTCATTCTCTTATATCTTCTCAATGCTAGGACATTAATTTGATGCTGTTTTGCCTAAATGTGAGACTCCCCAAAACACAGACCCTGTTCTGCAGATCCTTCTGCGTGTTCACCATGTATTTATAAAGTGAACTTACACCTTAAGTTGCACTGAAATAAAGTCTGGAGGAAAAAAGTAGATAAAAAGAACAAAACAAAAAACACCTAAAATGAAAATGTTCTGAAGATCAAATTCTGTCTAATCCTTTTCCTTCACAGCTGGCTAGTGTGCCCTGCAATGACATTTCAGTTGCTAATGGCAGCAGGAGTAACCAAACCTGATTCTAGGAGTTTTTTTTCATATTGAACTTCATATCCTTTAGTTTTTTTCTTTTAAAGGAAAGAAAAAGACAATATCAGCAACAAGATCCCCCCTTCAAAGAACTTTACAGTGGCTTGAGGCAGCCTCATTAATGGCAGTCAAAAGCTAGGAAAAATATTTTTACATGTCTTATTTAATGAAAAGCTAAATAAATCTCTATTGCTCTTCTTTCGTAGACAGGAAGCCTGTTTTGCACAGTTTTGAAATCAATTTTCATAAAATAAAAAGAAACTGCACTTCCACATTTTGAATGCAAATTCTGTAAAACTCTGTCAATATGCCAAAAAGAAGGAATCTGAAAATCGGGTTTGCCAGATTTGTTGGTGTGCTTGTAATCGGCAGTAATTTTGTAAATAGTACCTGCAATATACATGATGCCTTCTATTTTATTCTATCCAGGTGGCCTTTACCTGCAGGGCTATATTGTGAGTGAACAGTCCCTGGGCTCCAAGAGATCTGTAATTGAACTCAAACCTCCATCTGAAGAATTTAAAACTTTTTACTTATGTGCAGAGAATGTAAATGAAAACAAAAGGTAAGCCAAACTTTTTTGTTTGTCTTTTTTAATCCAGTTTTATTTGCCAGACTTTAGGAGTGCAGAAACTCTGTAGCTTGGGAAGATCTAGTGACGGTTTTTCCAGTCTGCTTTCACTTTTCCCCCTAGAATTCCCTTTAGCAGTAGCTTTAGTCAAACTGCAGTAAAACATATCCTGGTACGTGTGAGTCATCAGTTCTGTTCTTGTCAATGCTGGAACAACAGCAGGGCTAAGTTGTAGGGGTTTGGAAATAAACCTGGATAAGATGCCTTTCACAGTTATATGGGGGGGATTATGCTGAACACAACACACCTCTCATTAGAGAGAATGGAGTGTATGTTCTCCTCATTCCCAAGAATTATTTACTTTTATCAATGACCGTTAGAATCTAACTAATTTAAGAAAATTGGCCAATGAAATCACATTCTGAAGGTAAATTCCCTCACCACAATCCAGTCAAATTCCACATCTCTCGGTGGAAGTTTTTTACCAAAAGCCTACTAATTACATTACCCAGGTTTTAATTCGATGAACAAAAGACGAAGATTTTCAGTATGTCGGAAGCTTGGTGTCGAGATATATTTTGTAGCCAACTCCTCCACCTTCTGCTTCTCTCTGATCCACAAATTATCAGTACACATAGTAACAGAGTTGGACAAACCCCACTTATTAAAGGCATGTTTCAAAGAACAGAGAAATTCATGCGTAACCCTTGGACAGTGACAATTGTTGGTCTTTCATTTCTTCTAGATGGATTACAGCTTTGAAAGCTTCAATTAACAAATGGTTACCCCTACACCAGGCAATCCAAGATTTCATGAACAGACCACTGGAGGAGACAAGGATGTGAGAAGAAAGCTCAGTTTTTCTGCTGTTTCTGTTTTGCATTTAAAATTCTATGCTATATCTTATGAGTCATCTCGAAAGATGCTCTAGCAGCAGCTGATCTTTAGCATTGCTATACATTCACAATTTTTGTAAGCATTAGTAAATAAATGCAAAGCAATGTTGCCTTCTTTCTCACTGTATTTTGTGTTTCTACTTCAGACCACATGCAGAGTCTCCTTTACAGCTGTGACCTGACATATATTCCACATACATTTTGTACTCCCTGCTGGGGTTTTTTTGTGGGCTTGTTGGGTTTTTTGGATTTTGGGGGATTTATCGCATATCCACTCTTTGCAAAGTCTTCTGCTTTTCCACCCAGATGGTTCATATGTGAGTTTCCCTCTAAGTTTCTTGGTGTTGTGGTGCTTAAGGTTGCGACAAGCTGGGTTTAGTGAAGAGTTAGCAGCTACATACTCTTGCATGGAATAAATCTGTATGATTTGGATGTGCTGTTGTACTTCTACATTCTATTTTAATGTAAGTTTTAATTTTATGCTCATTTTTGTTTGGTCATCTGCCGTCATATCACAACATGTTTGTGAAGAGAAATCAATTCAAGAATCAAAGGATGGTTTCCTCCAAAGTTAGCAGTAAGAGACAGCAGCATAAAACTTCATCAGGGATATCAGGATTAGACATCTGTGACTATTACAACTGGTGATATCCACACTATTTCACATCATTGGCTAGCATTTAAATAACTCCTCCTATTAATAATTTGGATATTCAGTTTCCAAGCTTCTCAAAACACTAATTCAAGTAAAATTACAAAAGTTAATTCAAAGATGCACCCAATACAAACAAAAGAAAATTGCCAGTTTGTGAGATTTTAATTACAAAGGCTGTGATACTTGCTTTTCTTATCATGATCTTTAGACCTTAAGATTGTTTGAACACACAAGGAACTCAGCTGCTCACCTGCTTCTACTATTACCCTGGAAAATATCAATTGCAATGCTGAAAAAAGCTAAAAAGCAAGTGGTTCTCTCCCAGCCACCACAAATGTATTTTTTTAGGAGACAGATTAATTAGCTTTACATGCTTGAAGCAATAGTACTTCAAAAAATACTGCTTAACTGCTCAAATTATTTGCTACAGTGACTTGAGTGATTTATTTCAAAAATAAGAATGTTTAGTTAAACTGTGCAAGCAATTTTCTGAAAATGGGCTCCCAACCCAAATATGTTACTATGTTTGCTTTGTATAAATTTTTGGTATGAGTTAAAATGCACAATTGTATTTGAAAACAAGCAGTCATCACAGACATATTCTACATTCTACGGTATTTTAAAATTTTTGCGTTCAGAAATGAAGTTCACATTTCCGCTACAACTCCAAAAATAAATAATGAAGTAGCCATTAATTACTTCCTTTTCTTACTCTTTTTCACAATGAGGAAACTAACATTTATGGATCAATTTCAAATACTGTTGACTTGAGACTAATAACTTTTCCTGCGGAACAGTTATCCAATTCAGAGTGACAGTTCAGAGGTAGGAAGCAGAAAAGCAAGCTAACAAGCAACAATGTATTTTTTTAAAAATGCAAACAGAGTTAAACACAACAAATGTGTTTTCCATTAGAAAAAGTAGTGAGCCCTAGAAAGGACAATGAAACTGGAGAAGGATCCGGAGTACAAATCCTACAAGGAGCAGGGAGTATTTAGTCTGGAGAAAAAGAGGCTCAGGGGGGCCTTAATGATTCTATGATTCTGAAATTCTAAGGTGTAGTAAACCCAGGATTTCTCAAATGATCACAAACTTTGAAAAATTGTAAAAACTGTGAATTCTTAAAAAAAATCTATCCAACTTTAGAATGATCCAGTTTTTTGAGGAGGAATTTGAGGAGGAGCCCATGGCAAGCTTGCTGCATTCCTCTGAGTCCAGGCTTGTTCCTTTCTGTCTGACAAGAGATCAGAGTACCCTATGGTTGTTGCCATTTTCCTGGCAAGTAGCTATGGATCTCAGGGAGGTGGGCTGCCATCCAGTCCTTCTTGTAAAACTTCATCTCCTTTTTTTGGTAGAAGAACCCAAAGTGCTCTGAAAAATATACTGAGATTTTTCCCAACATGTATCAGTAACATGAAAATTGTCTCCAGGGAAATTTGCAAATTCTCAAGCCTTGTTACCATAGCTGATTTTACAGTGATTTTTACCAGGTGTTTACACCTCTTTTTGGACAATATTTCTAGCACAAGTTGTAGTTCACTTAGCTGGCTTACAATGTCTACAGACAAATGTTAGTCGTGGTCATCAAGTAATCCACACCGTTATTTTTTTTAAAAAAAACCCTGAATTTGGAGGCTAATTCTACATCCTTTCCATAACAGAACCAGAACCATGGTATTTATTATAATGAAACACTAATGTGTGCATCTCTTGTGTCTAGGCCCAAGAATGTCTCTTTAAGGCAGGAAAGAGAGTAGCAAAAGCATACCCAGATTTCTCACTTTACCCTTCACTATCCCAAACACCTAATCCAAATACATTTCACACCAGAGGAAATGTTATTACCGTGCTCCAAGTGCAGAGGGAAATGATGAAGAAGTTTTGGGTAAGTGGAAGAAAGTAAAGAAACCCCTGGATCTCTTAGGGAGGGAAAAGCTAAGACATTGGATGAGGTGATTTGATAGAGAAATTGCAGTTTTTCAATAGCAAAAAAAGACCTTCCACTTATCGAAAGGCAAATGTGACACCTCTTGCATGAACTGAAGTTACTGAATGGCATGTGGGGCGGAATGTGGAAGTAATTTCTAATTCTTTTAACAGGTATGTTATCTATTAAACAAGTAACCTTGCAACATGCACTATTTCAGTACCATGCAGTCTATGTTTACTGATTTGAGATTTTTACAACGAGAAGTTTTAAAGCCAAATAAATAAACGATGTGCCTTTCTTGACAAGGTAAAGCCAAGAGCAGAACAGCCACATTCATGGCACATACCCTTCCTGGGTAGCTGTACCACAGCAAAAAGCGCACTGGAATGTCCACATTTTACAAAAACAAAAAGCAACAACTTTTCCACTAGTTTTTATAACATAATGTATGCAGTCTGAGGGCTGAGATATGGAATCTGCAGAATACTTCAAATTCAATCCCACCCGTCTAGACGGTCTCATTCCTCTCTCTGTTTAAAAATAGACATATGATTACAAATTAGGAACATGCCTCTGGGGAGTGGCACTTTAAATTCTCATGTCTGCCACAGCAGTTTGCATCCTGTTGATTACATTTGTGACTTTAAGCCACAAAATAACAGCTAGAGCACTAGACTAGAGAGCAATTAACTAGGAGTGGAAACAAAAAGTAAAAAATTGTGGGTTTAAAATGGGTTAGTCTGGATGCAAACAAATGAAACAGTTTTCTCATTATTTCATCTGTACTTTATAAAGGGTATTTTAAGCATATCTCATGTTTACTAATCTTTCAGTATCAAAGTTCCTCATATATAAAGCAATTATCCTATAATAAATCTTATATTGATAACACTAAAAGCACAAAACAAAAGTGTCTGGTAGTTAAAAAAAATAAATAAAATTAACTGAAACACATTCAATAATACCCATAGAACAAAACATGTGAAATTTGTGAATGGAAAGAACATCAGTGTTGAGTTTTGCTAAAAAAAAAGTGCAAGGACACACTGGTCTCGCACCACAATGTCACAATTGGTTATTTATGCAGCAATAAATGGCAAAAGCTGCTTAGCTGTTTTCACCCCCAGGTGCTACTTGCCATCCTCACTTGAGGGACAGACACATACTAAAATGCCACATTTTATGAGCCATAAGACCTGCGCAATAATTTCTCATTTTCTCTATTGCAAAGTCAGTTGGCAGAGTTTAAATGACCACTGATAGTTTTTTACCTTTATGTGAAAAAGTGCTGGAGAACAATGAGAAAAATATGATCACAGCAAAAACCCTGCCTCCATCCAGGGAAAAGAAAGTCTTTTTTGGCCTTCCCACTGAACTGAGAAAGAAATACACTCCTCATTTGAAAGAACATGAAGTAGAACAAAAGTTTTGCCTGTATTCAAGTTATTTCAGTAATGCCAACAGAATGCATTTAAATACTCACAGTGTTTTAAATGGAAACTCAAGAAAGTAGGTTGGAAATATTTTTGAAGTACCATGAAAAGAAGGCCCCTGGAAATTAAACACAGCTTAGATAATACAATTTAAGAAACAAATCAAACCAAACCAAACCAAACAAACAAAAAAATCCAAACCAATCAACCAGAAAAAAAGCAAAAAACCCCACAATAAAACCCCACCTGTAGTATATATGTTGCTATGAAAAAGAACAGAATTTTGAGTTTGCAACTAAAGAAATGATAGTCAATCCCAAACCAGATTTCTCCTAAAACTGAGGGAGTTTAGATTTAAAACTTTTTAAAAGTTCCCCTTTGGAATCTAAGTTTTAGTTCCCTTCTAGTTTTTGTTGCTATTCCTTCAAAAGAAGGTGAAACTGGGGTGATTTACTTCACTGCTGTCTCGGGTTCAGCATAGCTGTGCAATCACGATATTGTCAGTATCCCACTGTGGCTCATTTGCTTGCAAAAGAGACTTTATAATTATTGCTAGATACATCTGCTTTCAAGGTTTTCTTTTCACTACCAGGAAAAAGATAACTGTGTTGAAACCAGAACGTTCCCTTTTAACAGAGTGTGATATTGCGCTGACAAGAAACTGGGTCATGTTCTTGAGGCATGGTTTATTCAGATGGTTTTCTGCCCTCCAAACTGAGCTATTTTTCTGCCCTGTTCAGCAGAAAATATGTACGAAGTTCTGCAGTAGGAAAATCACAGAAGGTCACCAAGGCATTTACTTCAAAGGGCTGAGTTATTTAGCTGGAAAGTGTCTGAGGCCACAAAAACATTTCTGGGAAGTGCATAATTCCCTTTTGTAGCAGGTTTTTGAAGGATAAAGGCACTGGGGTTAGTTTTTTTATCTTCTTTCTCCCAGACCCTGGAATATGAATCACCAGAAGCTGAAAGTCATTTTAGTGGAAAATTATTTTGAATTTTTCAGAGTTAATCCACCTTTCAAACACACCCATGATGAGATATACATAAGCAAAAGCTGAAACATTGCAGGACTCTGGGACAGAAATATTATTAATACCCAGCCTTTGCTGACTCGTGAGCACATGGCCATTCCCTCTTGTCAGCATCACAACCACTCAAAAGATGACATGCTAATTTTATCTGAGTGAAAGGGAAAGATTTTAGCAATATATAGAATTTGACAAATCTTATTCAAGATGATCTTCACAAGGGGAATTTATGCCAACCAAGCCAGACACTTATTAACAAAAAACATGCTCACAGAGCCAGAAGAAATGCTGCTTTCACCTAAAGACTTCATCAGTTAGGAGAAAATCTCCTGTTAATGAGAATACACCTGAAGGAAAAAGACCTGAAGAATTTCTTAATACTGTAGGACAAATCAAAGCTTTGAAAATTTTATTTAATGGGAGGTTCATTTGCAGGTTTGATTAGATTAGACTAGTTGTAGCAATGCATAATATCATAGGTATCATTTGTAACAGTAATTACTTAATTTTACATTGCTGAGTACATCTATTATCCAGCACCATCTGAAAAGCAATGTTTTCGTTACAGCAAGCTGCAGTTACTGTGATTGGGAAAAATATTTGAAAAACTGAAATAGGAGAGGATATATTTCAATAAAAAATAAATTGTAAGAGTCTTTACAATTAAAAATAATAAAATATTTAAATATAAATTAATTTCTACATTCCTAAATGAAAACACTTGAATGGAAGAAAGACATCCTGCAAGACATTTCAAACATACTTGCTCTTGTCCCATCTAGGAATGAAAAACAAAATTCAAAATGTGATTATTGAGAAGAAAATATTGAGTCAATAGTAAAGGATATGCAGTATACAATCAATTGCTGTTGCTTTTTTTTTTGCCTTTTTTTTTTGCTTTTTTTTTTTTTGCTTTTTTGCTTTTTTCTTTGTTTTTTTCTTTTTTTTCTTTTCTTTTTTTCTTTAGATATTTTGTTGGATTTTGACCTGGGTTTTTCAGTAAATATCATTGTTCCACATTCTGAAATAAGAAGACATGCAAAAATATCATTTTCTGGCTTCCCAGTGCAAGTTGTTTGAGTGCTGGGAAAAAATCCAGCATGCCCTTTTCCAGCACCACAGGAAAGGGCCAGCACATCAACTTGTACTCTGTATTTCTGTGTGAGAAAACACAAGTTATGATTCCCAAATAAGGAAGAACAAACTGGATTTTCACCAATTAAACAGACCTCTCTCTAGATAAATAGCAAAGTAATCTGATGAAGGAAGGGATTGAAGCAGTGAGAGCCACTAGAAAGCAAATTTTCAAGCTCAGCCTGCAAGAACTCAAGAAGCAGCCCCAGCCAAAACTACACTCTTAACAATCTACTGTCAAGGAGACTGCATGAAAGCTAAAAAAACCCAAAATACTAAAGGCTACAGTGCAAAGGTAGAAGAAAAATATTAACATAAGTAGTCACCAGAAACTAAATGAAGAGCAGCAGTATTCACAGTGACTGACAATCCTGTGGGGAAAGAGGATTCTCAGAGTTAATCACAGAACATACAGGAGGGGCAGGGAAATCTAATCCTAACTTTGTATATTAACAGACAGAAGACAAGCTGCCACTGGCTGGGAATCAGAACAAATACACATAATTCCCGTGAAACTGAGTTTGAGCCTTCACAAATGTAAATACCTGTGCTAGCAAGAAAAGGTCTATGTGTATCTGCAACATTCACTCTGTGCTGGGCATTCAGGGTGTGTTCACTGCTCCCAGACCTGCTCATCTGCAGTTGCTTTGCTCCATCACCAGTCATTGCCAATTTCATCATGACCGCAAGCCAAGTACGGCACAATCCCAAAATTACCAATAGGTAGTAACAACATAGTGGAGAACATGGCCAGATGCTTTAAAAAGTCATCCTAGGGACAATCCGTGGGAAGAAATGTGGGCTGTAAATAGGACAGGACTGATGTCTTGAGCTGATGGCAAGTGTGGATTTGAAGGAACTCCTCCCACAGCATGGCAGTGCAAGAAAGATAATCCCACAGGACACATTCAGCACTAAAAAAGAGTAAGAAAAGTCATCTCTCTTCATCAAGCATGAAGATAGATCAAGGATCTCAGTATGAATCAAGGATTTTCACCAAGTGGACAGAGTGGGATCAGCAAGAGCCTCTCCTCACAGGCACACAAACAAAAATCCAGGAGTGCCAGAAGCGGCAGAGCATGAAGAGCCCTTACCAAGACTCCACGCACCAATTCGCTGAGATAACAATTGTTTGCTAAAATCAATGAGAAGAAAAGTCTACTTTTGAAGACTTTTAAAAGCGTATTCTGACATTCATAGAACAGCAGTGTGCAGACGAATAGCAGCTGTATATCTTTTGTCACAGGGTGCTATGCAGCCTTCATAGGGAGCTTACTTTGACATCAGGGCTGGAGATGAAATTTCAATGCGTGTTATCAGTTACTGAGATTTGTCAGGAGCACAGCTCCAGCCTCAGAGACTTCGGATCAGAGGCAAAGGATAAAAAAAAGAATTTAAAAAGTCATGTTTCCATTTCTTCAACCTTTCTCTTAATTTCTTGGGTTTTAGCTGGTAGAATGAAGCAGATACTGTATTGTAGAAGGCGTTTTTTACAGAACAGTGTTATTTTCAGGTCCGCGTAGCAATGACACAAAATATTTTTCTATTTTTATCTGCCACAGTCTTGAGCTGTGAAATTTTTTATTATATATTGTTATGTGTGTCATACTAGTAACCACGATATGCAAATTCTTTCCCAGCAGTATAATAGCCTGTAACTGCAACTCAGAGCTGCCTCCAAAAAATTCCTGTGATCCATGAAGAATTGCCAAGTAACAGCTCTGACGAAGCAGTGATTTCTCAACTCAAGTAGTAAAAATAAATACGCAAAAAATGCTAAAGATGCAAAAGAGCCTATGGTTTCTGTCTTAGGTTACATGGAAGGTGTAACCAAAAGTATATATTTTATTACCATATCTATAAACTGTTAAAAACAGGTGGGGCAGTGCTTTTTGTGTTCAGTATGACCCAGCCCTGCTAACACCATCGGGGCTATCTCTGCTCATGGCCATCGAGGGCTCCAGGAGTGACTCATAAGATTCCATCAGCCACTGTGAGATGCCCTGCCCAGAGGGGAGGAGCTGAACATTCCTACCTGCACATAAACTGAGACCTTGGAATACCAAGCTACCTTTCCCAGTGGATTCCCAGAGGAGAAGAGCTTGAGTGCCACCACTGGACCTCCAGAGACCGACAAGACCTTTCCACAAGATCACCATTTCAACAAGAGCACATCCATCACTCCGACGGGACTGCAGCCACCATTTTAACTGGACTGCTAGCACCACCCTAACAGGGTGCAGGTTGTATTCAGACCTTGTTTATTTAAACCATTGTTTCTATATTATTGCCTTGCTCTATTAGTAAAGAGCTGTTATTCCTTTTTTTCCCATATCTCTTGCTTGAGAGCCCCTTGATTTCAAAGTTATAATAATTCCAAAGGAAAAGAGGTCATATTCCCTATTCCAAGGGAGGTTCCTGCCTTCCTTGGCAGACACCTGTCTTTCAAACCAAGACAGGGTCCACACTGCAGACCGTGTGGACCCCCAAGGTGGCTCAGAGCTCCAGGACAGCGTGGCTGGGTGTGTGCAGAGCTGTGGTTGGTGACGAACTCATTCAGGTATATCTCAGCTGTGGAGTGGACCAAATCATATGAGGCTTAACAGTCTGGGACATCCAAGCCCCTGTTGACATAAAATGAGAGTTTGCAAACTTCCCTGTACTGTGCATTTTAGCCACTGTACCTGCAAAACATAATTCCTGTTAACAGAGAGAATAGTGGCTTTCTTTAAATAAATTTGAGTTGCTGCATCCAAAAATAAAACAAACAAACAAACAAACGAAAAAGAAGAAAATTCTTCCAGAAGAAAAATTGAACACAGCACTGTAAGTAAACCTCCTGTGGAGAATTGCAGTGTCAACAGAGAATAAAAAGAAAACTGGTTAGCAAAAACAACTTCTTCAGCAGTCAAGGTACATTAAGACCAGTGATAAAAAGCAAGCTGAAGAGTTGCTTGAGCTGTAGATGTTAATGCAGTATACACAGAACTGTCCCATTGTTTGGATCCTCAGGAGGAAGGAGAGATGAAGAGCAACACAAAGTAATTATAAAGAAATTTAGAATTTATTTCAGGACCTGAAAAATTGTATTTTCACTGTGACAATATTATGGAGCATCTAAAGAACAGGAGAGAACAGGTGAAAATAGTAAATGGTTTAAAATCTTGGAAGGACTGATAAAGACACAGTCTGACATATTTGTAGCCCAATTTATTCATCTGATTAGCTGTTTTGCTTGAGGTTGCACCAAGGCTAAATAAAATATTCATAGTCAACATTATACATGCACATGTGCACAGACACTCTGGAAGGGTTGTACTGCTGTCACTGCCTTTAGTTTTAATCTTATCCAGGTCACCCTGGACCCTGTGGGACTGCACTGTTGTTTACTCTCTAGTAGCTCAGACACGATTTTCTCTGGAGATAACTGCCTGGAAAGAGCCTTTTGACAGAATGGAAACTCTCTACAAGAAACCCTTTAGGGGAACAGTTTAAAGATCTCTGTACTGCTGAGGATAAAAATTTAGAATACAAAACCAGACCTCTCCTAATTGAAAGCATGAATTTTTTTTTTGTTTCAAGTTGGTTTTTTTTCCATCATTTGTTTGCTTAAAGTGTCAAATTGGCATTCTTACAAAAGCAGTGAACCCATAGAAATTTTGGTTCAGAGAGGTGCAGCTGGATAGATAGAAGTGCTTGAGGGAAGTTTTTCTTCTCTTATCCCCTTGCTGCTTCAGTCTAGTTGCTGTTTCAGTGGAAGAACAAAGACTCAGCAGAAATTCCTATACATATCCACAGTTTGTAGCTGCTTAACCTTAAAATATGCAAGTGGCACTGTGAAGAAAAATGAAATTCTTGCATTGTAGGATGCAAAATAAGGGAGGCACTGGGGTTGATCACTGAAGGAGAATGCAATGGTGACAAGTGATGTACTGTAATTAATGAAGATTACATGAAGAGAAGTTTTAAAGCATTTCACATAAGGAATGATCTGTTGGAGGTGTTGCAGCATTTTCATAAATGCCACTGGTCACCTCACCAAAGTATAAAAGGTGCCCTGAAATGTTGAAGGGGCCCTCAAATTGCACTACAGGCTAACAGGAGGAGAAATTTCTTTCCCAAAATGACTTATTGATGCTGCTCATAACCAACAGAATTTTGGTAAGTTAATCAAATTAAATAGTTTATTAATATTCAATCCTAAATAAACTTATATAGCTTATTGAAGATTTTAATGCTTGCAAAAGTCTTCCATGCTAAGGAAGTGTAGAGTGGGAGAACACAGCGTGATTTTACTTACTAGCCGTGAAACAATCTCATGCCTCCAGAGGTTTTTTTCTCAGATTCACTATTCACATACAGTTTCCAATCCCATTATATTCACCACGATATTTTTTTTCTGCACTACCCTCTGGGATAGGGTTGGGTTTTTTTGTTGTTGTTTTAACTCTGCAAAGAGACCACTACTTCTTCTGATTCTTACCCCTCCACATGACCTTTCTTCCTATTACCTTTCCTCCTGCAAGGAAAAACTAGAAAGCATTAAGCACTAAATCAGACTGTAAAATCGTTTCTTCCTAAACAAACAAAGCAGCACTATGGGATTTTTTTCTTCCCCTAGAAATTCTAACCAGCAGCCTCTAACATTCTTCTCTTAAGCATTCAGGCAAAGGGAAAAACAAATTGCTCTGGCCCTGCAAGCAGAAACAGCAAGCAAGAAAGCACGAGGAGGAAGCAATCATTTGTGAACTTCATGTATCAGCTACATTAGAGCCAGGCTTAAACCAGCACATTCCTCCCTTTTTAATCTCTTTTTAATCAAACAGCCACGGGTGACATTGAAAGGAGTGCTGCAAATCGGTGTTTCACAGCTGCTGTGCTGTCCAGCTGATGAAATTGTCAGGACTGAGAGCACGAAATAGGAACTGGAGCTTTAACAGCTCTGTATCCTTGCTGGACCAAGGGTAGAAAAGGCCCTGTGACACTGCAGCAGCCTTCAGTAATGCACAGCAGACTCACAAACCCAGATTAATGTCTTTTCTGTGCCTCCTGTTGCCCCAGGACATAAGGCCAAACAGAAAAGGGAGACAAAGGACACCCAAACAAACTGAGGAACAAACTGAGACTACACACAAAGCAAATAAACCAGAACAGGTCCTTGAAGAAAATTAATTTTAAGGGTTTCAGTGATTAGGATTTGACAGATGCAGGCACCTATCTAGGCCAAAGGGACTGCAAAATAAGAAGCACCAGCCAGAGACTGTAGGGAGACAAAGATAGGAGATAAAATGGAAGGAGCATCAGGAGCTGAAACAGACCAAGGAAGACAAGGAAAACAGAAGTAAATGGGGAACTTTTTCAGTGCAGCAAAACGTGATATTAGTGAAGTATATGCCACTGAAGACATACAAGCAGGTGGTGGTGAAGGCTAAGCCATAAGTGTCTAAGTCCTTTAGCAAAGCTGCTACTTCGTGTGTGCTGAGCGAGTGAGACTGGCGGAAACGCAAAGTAAATAACATTTTGATTCACTGTAAGTCTATGCACAGCACAGACATCTTTAAATGTTATGGGCAGTGATGGGGGAGAGGAACATTGTGTTTTGACACACTCTCCTTGCTCGATTCAAACTCATCTTCGTGCAATAGTGGGTACCACTAAAACCTGAAAAACTGGTAACCCAGGAAGTCTCTTCAAACCTTCCTCTGTACGGCAAGTCTGGAAAAACAGCCATTAAAACTGTAATATATTTAACTTAAATAGATTAGCTCACTGAAATAGTGCCTCAGTCAACAAATGTTTGAATTCTTTCATCTTCCACATGACCTCGGAGTGTCAGTGAGAATACACGAAAATGAGGGCAGGTTACCTGCTACAGAGCAAACCATTTGTCACAGAAAGCTGTCATCAACAAGCCTGGTGAAAGCATAGGACCTACTCATTCATGCCTTTAAATCATGTCTGTGTACACTCAATGTGTCTGCCCCCAGCGTCGTCAACAAATGCTTAACTGTGGTACCTGAGATCCACAGATTACCTGTGGTGTTACCTTTGTTGTGTCTCCCTGACGACAAAAAGTTTGTATTGTGTTTTTTGTGGTGTGTGTCTCTCTCTTTGAGGGTTAAACACAAGATAAACCCCATTTAAAGAAGTAAACAGAAAGAAGCGTGAAAAGAGTTTCTACATCTGTCGTGTGACCAGACAGCTTTTCTTGCCCTCTGTAAAATTTTATACCAAATGCATTTTGCCAAAGAGCCAATGCAGCTGCTGTACCCATTCATCTATTTATATACCTTATAGGTATTTGTGTAGGACGATACCTTTTCTTAAAGGTGGCAGAAAACAGTAGACCTGAACTTCACCTTGGAGACAAAACCAAGTTAGTGAACCTCAAGAAAGCCATGCTATGCACTCTGGTGATGGGCAACATGTTCCTCTCCGTCTTGCAACCGGAAAAAACAGACTGCAATCAGGGAACACTCCTCAGTCAACCTTCTTCCAAATAAATCAGCACTAAAATCCCAAATGTCAAAGCACAGAGCCTTTGTTGGTGTCCTGCAGGAGAAGCACCAAGAATCAGGAGAAGGTGAAAGTGAAACTAGACCTATCCTTTGTGTGCAGTTCAAAATGCACACAGCATTCCCCAGGGCTGAATGTTCCTTGAGATTCATGATCCACATGTCTGACCTCACACTGCGATGTTCCTGTGCACTTTCCAGAGGAAAGCTTGAGTGCAGATTTCACTTACCTTTCAGGGAGTCACATAAGTGAATTGTGGGAAACATGGAAAAAAAATCTCTAAATATTAGCCCAATGAGTCTCCTCCACAGTGTATTGAAATCAGGCCTCTTCTACACGTTCTTTTCAAATGTCACCCTCCTTACCTGCAAATGTAATGAGTTCTGCCTAGCTTATCTGAAGTGTCTCACCTTAGATTTGGATTCGTAGCCATTAGTAAAGATATGAGATACTGGAGGTTTTCCCCTGCCAATATTCTGGCAGCAAATCTAAAATTTTCTTTCCACTCAAGCAAGGGATAACATAATGTAGTTCAAGGCAGTATGTCTTGGTGCAGAAATAAATGACAGAATTTTTGGTCTTCAAATCAGACACAATACATACTTAAATTGACATCTGTTTAATATTTTTAATTCTGATTAAAAGTTTCTGACAGTATTTCCTTACAACTTTGCCTTACTTGCAAAGCACATATAATTTAAATAAGTTTATCTGAATTTTTTTTTTTTGTTAAACACTTGAGGGAAGCAGCATGGCAGAAAACAAAACTGAGACTGGAAGACTCTAAACACCTCCTGTTAAAAAAAGATCTTCAATTTACATATCCCCTTATCACACCAGAATATATTTGTGCAACAGCATCCTCAGCAATAAGAGCAGAGGTTTGGAAGGAAGAGTGTTTGTTTATTAGAAGCTCTTGCAGAATCATAGGAGGGTAACAGATCACAGATTGTTTGCTCCTGGAATATACCAAGCTGATGACCAGGACTTTTCTCACACTTGTGTTCTTGCCAAAAAAGCAATGACTATTCTAAAGATACCTGGCAGGTTTACAGGAGTGCTGAATATCCACCCATCTACCAGGAATCAACAGCACCTGCAGGCATTTGGGCCCTCTAAAAAGCGGATCTATAAACTTCAGTAATTTTCTCACAGTACTACCATAACAAGCTACAATAGGTCACAATTTCTACCTATACCGTCAGTGACCTTTTCTTATTGGGTGTTATTTGTTGTCTTGGCATGATGTATTTGTTTTCCAAGTAGCTGAATTTGCTGCAGTTAATATTGAAAATATAAATGCATAGAGTATGTTTATCTATCTATTTAATATATACACAAAATAATGAAAACAGACGATAAACATTAGCAACCCTGCGGGAGTATAAATATGCCTCATGAAAAGCTTTATAATCATATACCCAAAGCTTTATTTATTTTCAGGAAATACAGGAAACTGAAATAAATTAAACTTAGATCCTGACCAAAGCTAAACTAGCAGTATTCAGAACACAGCGTAGGCATGAATTCTGAATAGTGGCTTGAGATATGCTACTGTTACTCAATACAGCCTGTTTGACAGACCACTTGCAATTGTGAAATGTTGCTCTGTATGGAGAGATAGAAGTAGAAATGTCATGAACAAATAAATCCATGCCTGAGGGATCAGAGATATTAAAATGCAATGCAAGTTTCTCATTGCAGTGGATGAGTACCAGCGACTTGAGCAGACAATAAGGAGCAGCACTGAAGCCATGACTTTGAAAGAAGAATAAGGTATTAAACCCATTGTTTAATATTTCTTCTATTTTTGACCAGCAGAGAAAAGATTTCAGTTTTGTAGACCACAATTCCACACCTAGTAGCCCTGACATTTACCTGTCACTCACTACCATGAGGCAAGGATTATGTACTGCAGGTTTCATAAAACCTTTCATTCCTCTCTGCAGAAATTTTATTTCATCCTTTTTTTTTCAGTTTGTTGTTATGACTGAAGGAGATGTACAAGAGCATGTTTTTGCATTAAATCTATCTTATTAATTGCTTGAATAGCTGTAGGCAGAGTTGATGAACACAAGCTGAATAGATAGGAATTAAATCGGCGGGTGAAGGGATTATGTCCTGAGGAAATCAAAGTCTCACATCGATATATCCTAGGGCTTTGTAGCTATTATTTTGGGAATGCATTTAAAATAGCTCATTCACAATGTATTCACATTTAATTCTCAAATACTTCATGGAAATGTTCAATTCAGCAGTCTGGACATGTTGTAAGTGTCCTTCTCAGGCAGGCTACTGTTATGTTTTTGACCCAGACAGAGAGTGAACTTTGCCAAATCCTTCTCCATTGCTATCTCTTCTGAGACCCAAGTGAAGTGATGTCAGCTTGAAGCAATAAAAATATGATACAAATATCTGTAGGCTTCACACTCTTCGTCTCCTCATATAGATTCATCCCAGACATTTCAATCATGTTTAAAAGAGTTTGAGTACATACCTGTATCAACAGGAAAACTTATGTAAGTCTAAAGCAAACATGTTTGTTTGATGATTTTTCCTTTTCATTAGTTTTTATCTATCATTAATGTATACAACAGAAAGAACATAGGAATCAATAATAATCTGAACACAGAAAGGTATATGGCATGACCACAGATCAGTTTATTAAGAGATTAGTGAAGAGAATCCTAGTGTATAGGATTTTTCACAGCTGGTCTGCTGAAAGATTTTTCAACCAAACTTCTAAATTCCAAAGTTCGTGAATTTAACTTTAAAAGAACTTCAAATATTTACTGGCATTATAGTTGTTTAGATTCAAAAGTGACATTGAAAAAAAGGCCTTAGATTTTTATTTTTCAGTTTGAAAGTTTAGTATTTAATTTATAAAATGTTTAAATGCTATTAAAAGCATTTAAGCAAAATTATCCAAGGTTAACATTCAATTCAAGCAAGATTTATTTTTTGTCTGAGCTGTGATTGGTAAATAAAGATCGGCCCTCTAACTGGGTGCTAAAAGAAGTGATTTATATCCAGAGTACTCAGCACTCTATGAATCTCACACTCAACTTTCTATTATTAAAATCTCAGAATATGCCTTTAAGATTATATTTAAGCTCTTCATATCATTACCTGCTCCACTGGACTTTGATTTAAATCAGATAGGAAAACCTCTGTTCTTAGAATCCTAATGGAAGCAGACAATCCCTACCTAAACATTTACAGGCCTTAAGGAGTCCCTGTTAAAAACCTTTGTGTTGTTTTAATGTCTTACCCCAAACCATAATAAATGCCCAAGGTTTTTTTATACAAACACATAAAATTTCTGAAGATTTGATTTCAAGCAGTTCCTGGCTTTCCACCTAAAGCCACTGCATGTCTGAGCCTAGCTATACAGATGACATTTATTATTATTTATCTTGCTGGGGTTCTGCCTGCAGCCCACACCCATTTCTCTCTTGTCCAGCAGTGATGTGAACAAGGGACCTGTGTGCTCTCTGCCCATCGCAAACTCAGATTCACTTAGTATCTCCAGAAGGCCTTTGTTTTTCCTTTCCTTTCCCCTCCAGTATTTTCTATAAATTCTTCAGACACTTCTTTCTGTTTTTAGAGAACCTCTACCATTCCCAAATGGCAATCCCCCTGCCAGGGCTCACACCTGGGACTCGGAGTGCTCTGTTGCCCAACTTTCAAAAACTGCTGTCTTCAACTTGATCCTCACCCACACGCCATGAACTCTTCCTCCTGTTAGGAATTACTGCCATCCTCCCCTTCCTAACAGTCCGTCACGTTGTTCACGGGCGTGTTCTAGATGTTCTTGCATTTTATATTTGCTTCCATCCCAAAAGTGCCGTTTTCTCTCACACCTCCCCTCTCACTGCTGCCATTGTTTTGGCTCCTGCCTGAGTGAGGACTCCCTGCTCCCAAGACACTTCCTTCCCTCTGGCAGATTTCCCATTTCCTATTTTGTAGTTTATTGTTCTGCTTGGATGAAATCGAAGCGCATGGTGGTGCCAGCTTTCCAGCAAAGCCTCAGCATTCCCTGGTAACGCGGAGGCGGCGGTGGAGTGAGATGTGGTTTCCTGCGTGATCCAAGAGCGTCCCAATTCCCAGACAGACCCTTCTGGGCACTGCATTCCACGGCGTGCAGGCAGACCTGTTCTATCACTTGTCCTGATGGGTAGCACAGACACATCAGATTTAAATAAGCTCAGAGCTTTTAATAAGCTCAATGCGTTTACCAGGAATACAGAGTTTACCAGAGATAACAGAACTCAGAGGGCTCCGTCGTCTGGATCTGTTCCAAAGGCGTTTATTCCTCTGAAAGGATCCAGGGGCAAAAAAGGAAGGGTCACTCTGAGTGACCACGGATATAGGGGTGAAGGACCAATAGGGTTAGGGAGGAGGCGGGGAAATACAATGACAACCAATGGGAAGAAGGAAGGGATGGAGCGTGTGGTACAATGAGAACCAATGAGGGGAAGGGAAAGGCGGAGTC
Source organism: Acanthornis magna (assembly GCA_036785705.1). Lineage (NCBI taxonomy): Eukaryota > Metazoa > Chordata > Aves > Passeriformes > Acanthizidae > Acanthornis > Acanthornis magna. The sequence goes on along the minus strand of JAWUZG010000480.1, from coordinate 414,530 downwards.
AGGGATACAACAACAACCAATCAGCATAGGAGGATTAACACAACCTTAGGGAGGGACCATTCACCCAGCACTCAGAGGGTATTTCACACCTCAGAGCTGTCCCACCAGTTTGCTGCTGCTGTGGGAACATCTCAGCTTCTCCGAGATGGTTTCAGCCACCGCAACACCCTGGCACTGCAGACAACGGGAATGGCGCACGTGGGATGACCAGGCACTGCGCAACGCCCACTCCGTTTTCGGATCCCTGCCAAAATCTTCTGCCACGTGACACACTCACAAACAGCTAGAAGACATTAGACTGACCGTGCTGTAGGTCCTCAGCCTTTGACCACAAACCAGAAGGTGGCAGCTGATATTTTATGCATTAGCAGATAGCAGGGGGACTAATTCAAAGATTGTCATTGAATAATAATTAGGTGCTTTTTTTTAATGATGAGTGCCTGCAGCAAACAAATTTTTCAATGTGACCTTTTCCCTGGATATCAGTAACAACTACATCCTGATCAAAAAAACCTCCAACTTTCAGACTTAATCCTGAGGTGTTTATTATCCAGGAAAGATGCAATTATTAGTTATTTAGCAGGAAACACAAGTTGTACAGAGAAGTCTAGCATTAGAGACATAATTGGCCTGAAAATAATGGTGATACTTAGGCTGGAATAAATGTTAAATTGAAGCAGGCAAATTAGCAGTGGTCTTGCAGATGATTAGTTGTGAAACAAGGAGTAATCGTGAATATATCATTTTATGCAATGTACTCAAAAAGGCACTGTAACACTGTGAGTAGATAATTATATGACAATCTTAAATAATAATTGATCAGAGAAATAATCTAAAAACTCAGTGTGATGTTGGAGAATGACATGTATTATAAGACGAAATAATTCCTTTTGGCAACTTTAATTTTAACTCAGTTCTTACCATATTAGGATTTTAATTCTGTTTGTGCACATAAATTTTGCATGTTTAAAAAAAGAAATAAAAAGAGAAATTTCTTCTTCATCACAACTGAGATGACAAACCATTATTGTTAAAAAAAAAAATAAATTCTAATTTCTGATATGTAAGCCAAAATAATTTAGGCACCACTACAGAAACAACTTTTTTTCACATCTTGTCAATCAAAACAAAATTTATCTTACCTGTATGTTTCCCAAATCCTCCTGCTTTCTAGACTGAACAGGTGAAAAAGAAGATTGAGTGTTCACCTCTCATATCAAAATGCCAGGATGGTTGACTTCCTACTGCCCAGCAAGGCCATGGCGCTTGGGTTCCCCATCCATCCCTCCATAGCTTTGAGAAAAGAAAGGTATTTGTATTAGGAACTGTCAAGCCTTCCCTACGCCATATTGAGTTCCCAGGAAAAACATTTCAGCTCACATCTAACAATTCCTTCACATTTCATTTCTCCCAAGTCCTGACCGAACTTTCCTTCTATTTTAGATATTCTAAAGCAGTGTGGTTTTAAACTGCTTTATCTTAACTGAAGCAACTTTTAGAGAAAAGAGAGGAATAATTGCTTTCTGTCATGAGTTTCCTGCTGGGGTAACTCAGGCAGAAACCATGAGTACTGGTATGACAAAAAAACCAACTTCATCTGCCTTGGGCTGGATTTCAACGCAGCTACAGATGCTGGGGGCATGAGCTGTTGAGCTGCGTGCACACACAGAAACCGTGCAGCGAAAACAACACCTCCAGAGGGTGTGTTTAGACTCTGAAAGTGAAGATGGAAAGTGTGAGACTGGAGCGTTTGAACTCATTTCCTGAGACGGTCTGAAAACTGCAGCTCTGTAAAAATGTATTTCAGCTTCTGGTGTCAAACACAGTCAAGAAAACCCCCAACCAATGACAGAAATGCTGATTTTTTACTGCCTTTGTTTATTTCAGTTTAAAAAATGTTTCTTAGAAACCTTGATATTAATTAGCTGCACATATGAAAACACAGGCCAGCCACAGAAAACTCATATAATTAAAAATTAATACGTCATTAATACTTATCACTGCATCACTTCTCTTCTTCCTAGTTATTTGAATTTTCTCCTCTTACTAATTCAATCCACAATACTTAACATATGCCTCATGCTAGCACACAGTTCACATTAAATAATTCATCTGCCTTATGGACTCATTTCCAGTCAGCATCCTTATAAAATCATGGTATTTATCTTGATGAGGCAAATGACTTTATTCCATTCTATTTTAGTGAAGAAAGAAAACCAAAATGCTCATTGCAATTATATTAGTTTTAGCTGGCTTTATAACCTCCTGTATTTCTAAGTCACAGACTCTTGTACCACTGCCACCATGTGCTGTCCTCTAACATCTGCAGCCACTTGGTACCAGGTATTTGTTATACAGTGCTCTTTTTTACTAAGATAGCACTTGGAAAGCATAGAAATGCATCAGGAATATGTTGTTTATTTCATTCGTAAACTAAGCTAAACATACCTTGGCCTTATCATCTTTCTTCACAAGACAATAGTTCAACAATTCAAATTTTTTTTTTTTTTTTTTTTTTTCTTAGAATGCTGTTGTGGTTTAACCCAGCAGGTAACTGAACACCAAAGAGCTGCTCTCTCATTCCCAAACTTCCACTGGAATAGGGGAGAGAACTTGTGGGGAAAAAAGTGAAATTCATGGGTTGGGTTAAAGACAGCTAAACAGAACAGAAATGATAATAATTACAATTATAATTATAATTACAACAAAACCTGCTCAGCAGTATCCCTGTGTTTTCAACACTAGTCTCATATTAAATTCAAACACAGCTCCTTGGAAGAAAATTAGCTGTGTCCTGGCAAAAACGAGGACAAATTCCAGTTATTCTTTATTGCCCTACATGTGACATTTGGATGCATGTTACATCAAAGTAAGAAAGTGGCTTAGTTTCTGGATTATACCACACTGTTTTAGCAAAACTTAATTCCATTGAGAAATAACAACAATTTGCTATTAATAGTCATACATTGAATACATGATTTGGAGATACAGCTCTTTTAAAGCATGAATCCTATGAGTCATTCAACAAAAAGAGCTGGCATGGATTGTTAATTAGGCTAAATATTACTACAAGAGACATTTCTGACTGAAGGTTTTTGGGTTTTTTTTAACAGATTCCCACCCTTGCATTTTATTCTGCCTTTTCGACGTTGACTTTTTAGAGCTCACATTCAGACACCAAAACTCCTTTTATTCAAGTGCAGATGTGGAACTTTACCATTCTTAATGCCACCTCACTGCTTTTGTAAAGTCTACAATTAAAATTCCTATTACTGAAAAACCAGCAACAGTTTACTTAAAAAAATAAATTTCGTTTTTCTACAGGAAAGGATATTCCTTATGAACTTCTTTAAATCCTAGCATTAAACCAATAAAATTGCAAAGTCCTTTTCCCCACTCCCGTCAACTGGTATAATTTATTTCAAGCTAATTTCACTATTGCACACCTCCTGTCTGTAGTTATTCTGCACTTTATCTTCAATAAATAATCCATTTTAAGGTTCAAGAATAAAAAAAAATCTTTCCATATTAGTACTAACGATTTAAAGAAAGAATGCCATCAAGGTGGAAGACAGGATAAACCTGGAAAAACCTAGAAACAGCACCATCTGAGAACGAAACCTATGATCCATGACCTAATTGCAGCCTTCCAGTACCTGAAGGGAGCCCACAAGAAAGATGGAGAGGGACTTTTTACAGGAGCACATAGTGACAGGATGAAGAGGAATGGCTTCAAACTGAAAGACAGTAAGTTATATCAGATATTAGGAAAAATTCTTGGGAGAGTGTGGAGGCTCTGGCACAGATTGCCTGGAGAAGCTGTGGTTGTCCCATCTCTGGAAGTGTCCAAGGCCAGGCTGGATGGAGCTCTGAGCAACCTGGGATAGTGAAAGGTGTTCCTGCCCATGGCAGGGGGTCGGAACAAGGTGGTCTTTAAGCTCCCTTCCAACCCACACTATTCTACGGTTCTATGTTTCTATGATTCTAAATACTATTATTGTCATCTCTAAGGGTCACAACATCCAGAAAAGAGATGCTGTACAAAGATGCCCAAAGAGATAACAAAACAGAAGTTATAACTTCAGTGAAAAAGAACAAAGAGCAAAGGAGTAACAAAGACAGGGATGGCACTGGCAGGTGACAAGAGAAGTGAATTGGCTCTGCCCAGTTTTGCATGGACTAGATTTGGAACAAATACTTAACTATGCGTGATCTCACTCACACCCAGAGCAGGAGTCCAGCTGTGTTAAGTTTGAGCATCTGTCTTGGCAGGAGGTGTTATTTCAAGCACTGAGCTGCAGGAGTGCAATGAGGTTGCCCCACACTTGCTGTAGATATTGAAGCAATCTCTCCACAATTCTCTCATACCACACCTCTTCTGCAAAGAATTTTTATGGTTTCTGCAAGGTTATACAGGTGGGAGGGTCATAGGTACTAAAAGAATGTAGCTTTGCAGGATGCCCCCTAAAATCATTCCTAGTTATTGCTAGGAGTCCAAACAGTCCCATTCACGCTCAGATTATGTTTTTGGGGACCTATCCGAGAAAACTTACGACTACCTTCCTTCATTGAGAGCTTCCCTTCTGTGGTGCTGACAACGAACCTCTCTAAGCACCATTTTAAAAATTGTTAAGCTGCTTCTCACTGGTTTAGAACACATATGGTAACATCAGCTAAAAGGAGCAGACATTTTGTGTGCCTTGTTTAATAAGCCTAATAAAAGCTGTTAAGAATCTTAACACAGCAAAAGGAGCTTTCACAACAAGATGTATTTTAGCCTGTGTTATTGCAGATGGCAGGGAGGGATGATAGCATCCAAAAGAGAGACAAGTTTCTTATCATCGAAACCGGGAAATTACCCAGCAGCATTCCAATTAGCAAAAGTCATGTCTGCATAGCCTTAAAGTTTTTATAATTATCTGTAGGCATTATTTACTCTTAATATCAAATTACTTCACAAATTTATTGAAGCAACTGATTTCACAAACTAGAAAAGGAAATACTATCATAACTCCATGTCTTCTCATAAACTCTACCATACAAAAAGCCTAAGGTGCTTTTTATTTTATGTTTCAGTTCTGTTTGGTGCTATGATACTAGTTTTTAAAAATTTATTTTATAGGATTCCCAGTGCCACTTAAATATAGCACTGAGAATCACAGTCAGTCATGAAGAGTTTGAAATTCAGACTCTGGTCTTGTAAGATAACCTGTGCATGCAGACCCTGCTGCTCTTCAGAAACTTGTTACTGGGTGAAAACACAGAACTTATCACTTCATTTTTGTAAAATACCACTTTCAACAACGTCTTCATGGTGACCAGAGACAGAATTCAAGGGAATGGCCTGGAGTTGTGCCAGGGGAGGTTTAGGTTTGGTATCAGGGAAACTTTCCCCACCCAGAGGGAGGCTAGGCACTGGAACAGGCGATCCTCGTGGGTCCCTTCCAACTCAGGATATTCTGTGATTCTGTGATTCATTAAAAACTCTTTAGATACTCAGAATGAGCTTGAAAATAGTTTGGAGAATGGCTAAAGGCAATTACCACTTTTTTTTCTAGACCGTTAAAATAATTCTTTATTGTGTTTTAATAAGCATCAACTACCATGTCCAAAAGCAAAAGAAAGAATACCTCCAGTGAGTGTGTTTGGGACCATCTCAAGCTTTTCAGCTTAAGTAATTTTCAGACATGAATTCATAAAATCCCCTAATTTGCACCCATGCTTTGTATTTGGACCTGTTGGCTTCAGTAAGAGCAGCAAATATTCGTATCTGTAATAAATGATCATTCACATTCAGAAGTAAGGGCTAAATTCACACATTCACGTCTTAAGTGCTGGTACTTAGTTTCAAACAGCTTTGCTTTTTCATAGGATATGGGGAAAACTACTGAAAGCAAAGCAATTATTTCTCAAATTATTTAAAGAAATAATTGAGATATTTAATTTTCATAAGTAGAGCAAATTGCAATATCTTCTGAAACCAAATAGATTGGTTGCTAAGGCTGCACTGAAAATAGTTGGCTTCCTCAACTTTCCTTCAAATTTATTTTCATTTTAAAGACCAACAAAAAAAGAATGATGGTTTGCAGTAATTTTATATCAAATAGTATGTTTCTATCAGTTTAAAGTAAAAAATATATTGTCGAGTTTTTGGTTGTTTTTTTTTTAATTCTTCAGTAAGCCAAATTTTTATTAAAAGGATTGGAAATAGATGTTCCACTTTTAAGCAGAATAGACCTGCAAATGTGTCTTAAAATTAATAGTAGCAAGATGTCAAAAGGAAGAAAAAATTTAGAAGCAAATGTATTGCATTGCCTGTAGTCCTCACTTTTGTTATGAATAGGCAAAACACTGTATTCTTTCTACAACTGCTAATGTTTAAAAACAAAAACCATTAAATGTTTATATGTATTCTCTTTTTGCAAATACTGTTCTATTTTTGCTTTGGATTCCTATGAATCCAGACTGAATTACAATACGAAGTAAGACGACAGCATTCAGTATTTCCCAGCTGATTTTATGCTGCTTAAAGCATTTGTGCTGTCAGCAGGAGCAAAATTTACTGCCACAGAAAAGCTTGGAAAAGTCAAATGTGCTCTTCTAAAATTCAACATATCTTGCACATATAAATGGGGCCTTATCTGTGAAAGACTCTTTTTTCTATTTGTTAAAGTAGGGGTCATGTGTTGCTCCAAAACAGTGTGGAAATGGAATGCCAATTCCTATCCCTTTTTCAGGCAAGAAAAAGAGAATTTTTAAAAAGGAAGAAAGAAGGGAAAAGCCCCCTCATAAAGAGAAGTTCGTATAATAAGCAGTAAAAAATAATGCTCGTTCCCCTAGCGACTGTCACATCCAATGGGATTCTGTTTGCCCCCAGGCTCCACAGAACACTACAGAAATTTACTGGGGTTTGATCTTGAGAAATACTTTATGTTCACACAACACAGACACATGTGCACTCCAGAGGGTTAATACCCAAGCAAGGAATGTATTTATGTTTCTGAGTAATGCTTTGTGTACTTTCTAATCTTACTGCTTAGCTCTGAAACCCTGTTTGAGGGTTGATTCCGTAATTTTTTAACACTGAATTTGAGATGAAGTTAGCTTTGTGTTGATGCAGAGAAAAATAGCACTAAGTGGGACCACTGGGGCAAGGGGAAAAGAAGAATTCAAAATAAACGATGTGGATAATATGCACAGGGTTATTGCAGAACACAGGTATATGACTGTGCCACTTTTTCCAGAAGAATTTATCCAGGAGGATAAAGCAGCTCAATAGATGGTGGTGCACTGTGACTGCTAACAAAAAGTGAGGAGTGGGAACATAATGGAATGGGCAGTGAATTGAAATCTTAATTCATGAGACATACTAAGGCAACATAAATAGCAAAACTGTCAATTTTCATAGTTTTGGCAGCATAGAACACCACAGCTTTTGTTGTTCTACCAATTTTATTTTTTTTAAAGAATACGTATGTTAATAAAAAACAGCCTCATTACAGTCAACAAACCAGATGCTGTATTTCATCTATAGTTACTCAGTCCAAATTTAGATTAGCACAGAATAGCCTAGGAACCTACTTCACACAAGAAATGCTCATTAAAACATAGCTGCCTCTCAACAACAGTGAAAACATGAGCCTGGAAGTAATTATTACAGGAAAGCTAGTCAGAACTTTGTCCTTAACTATGCTGTGACAGTAGTTTTCACATAATAGGAACAGGGAGTTTTTGAACATGGGTGATATAGAAGCCTGCTTCTACCCTTTTAGTATGCAGACTGTACTGCCACGTAGAAAACTCTTGGCTACATCCTGCTCTTCTAGATAAACAACAGCACAATAACTCAAAGAAAACTTTTTAATTAAATGCACAGCCCTGTTCAGTCTATGGCTGCAGCTTGAGAAAGATAGGAAGCTTTTAATACAGGCCAATGCCTTGTTCAGGAAAGTCTAAACTCTTTGCACTGCTGTCTAAGGGAGCTCTGGTGACTGTGAATTTTAGATTTTTTTATTATAAAATGCAAATTCCTATTTTAAATAAAACAGAGTTTTCAATTGGAAATTAAAATAATTTCAAGATCCCTGTTTTAATATGCCCCGTGACAGTGAAGTGAGAAGGCATAAGGACACAATGACTAAAGGTGTAGCTCATTTGAACATGAAGTTCCACCAGAAATTATGGATCTCACATGGATATAACTGGATGTTGTATTAAGATCAGGCTCAACACTATAATGGCCTCTCCCAGTCTAAACTCTTTCAGCCTTTGAGAAGGATGGAAGGAAGGATGGAAAGAAGGAAAACAATTCAGAAATTCAATCTGCAGTAACAGTTTCACCAATCCAAGGTTCAGGCCAACAGAAAATACATTTTAACCAATAGACATCTCTTAAAGCCAGTCAAGAACATTATAAACCACTATGAATAATGGACTTACTTTCAACGGAGGTGCTTGAATTAAGGTATTTCTTCCTCTATGTGTAATAACAATTATCAACTGCTCTCTCAAGAATATTTCCTGCATCTTCATCCATTACCAGAGTTCAAGGCAATAACTGCAAATAAACCCTTAGGATTTTTTATTTTTAGGTGGTTTTTTTTCCCTTCCATTTCTAAATTAAACAGCCTTCTAAGTAACCTCTACTTTCAACTAAGTAAAAAGAAATCATTCTTTATAGTTTTGATAACCTGTGTTCTGATCCCTCTGGTACAATTAATTTATTGTGTACACGAGACTTTCCCCAACATCTTCAGCAATAAAAAATGAAACAACGAATTCCGAGTCTGTCATTCCCAAATACCTCCTTGAGATCTTTTCCTCCTGTTATCACATTTGTTCCCCAAATGACTTCCTGCTTTTTATGCATTTAGAGAACGTTTCACTATCATCTTTTGTTTCCTTGGAAAAGTCCATTTTCCAACTATCTTACACTCCTATTTCCAATGGAGCAGTCCATCATATACTGCCTACCTTGTCCTGTGCATTTAAGCAGGCTTTTACATTCTTAACATCGTCCTTTCCCCTGTGATAGCTACCCAGCATTTTCTAATGAGTCAGACATGGTTTTATCTGAATGCTTTGCTCGTAGGTTTCTTGCTTTCTTGACCGCATCATTTTTACCAAATTAAAACATGTGTTGGATTTCTATGGATAAATTCTGTGAGTTACCTGACCTCTTCATTGCTAGAACAATTGTAAATCTAACTGTAATGTGAATGTTATGACAGAGGTATCCCAGTAATTCATCCTGAGGTAAGTGTTCACTGTCATCTGGAACAAAGCGCAGAGAAGCATCTTCCCATTAATTGCCCAAGAGTAATTCTTTGAGAAAGTAGCTGTCTACTAAATTTAAAAAAAAAAAAAAAAAACCTCACTATATTTAGCACACATTCTAATACAGATATTCTTCTTCAGCTATATCATGTAGTTAAGGTTCATATTAACTAATGATGATCAGAGAACTTTAAAAAGGCAGCCTTGCGGTTTTCCAGCTTCAGAAGTTTGCATTTGATAATGGACATTTAATCCTTCTGACAGTTAATAGCATCCTGATGAAGTCACCTTACCTGGATGATCAAAGACAGATTTAGTCTTCCAATCAGAGAAAATACTCAGTCTCAAAGGGAGCTTTAATCAGAACAATTATGTGCTGTGTAGAAATTGCCCCAGCAAACAGCATGGCTGACCTTCCCTCTGCAGGAAATTAAAGCTTCTGCCAATTGATCAATCAGGATTACTACCATTTCACACTAGATAAGGATTAAATGGACTTCTCAGATCAAAAATATGAGAAAACTTTTACAGATACCTACTGTCATGGGTTTGTTTTTCTAAGAGGTCTTTAAAAATAACTTGAGTGATTCCAATTACTGAACAAAGACACTGTCACATCTCCTCTGATTAGCATATATACTTTTTGCCTTTTTTTTTTTCGGCAATATTTCTATAAATTAGCATTAAGCATCAGCTGCTGTCATAAGGTTTTTGCCTTCTTCCTTCAGCTCACTGTCAAATAAAAATAGTGACCCCAAAATTATTTCTCCTGATATTAGCAACTCTCAACTGAGGTTATTTTTCAAACAGACAAACCTAGTTAGATTTTTTTTCCCCCTGGAAAATCGCCGACTTGAGGCAATCTCTTCATTCCAAAAACATCTTTACCTTCTGGATGAAGTTCTAAGCTAATCAACAAGCACTCCACAGGAAACAGGAATGCAGGCAACTGACTGGAGGTTTTACAGCAAAACAGTTATCACTGCTTTATTTTTCTGAAGTCCAGATCCTCTGATATCAAAACCAAAGGCCATTTTCCCATTGACTGGAAGCCTAAATCATGTAGCAGGAAACATGCTAACATTTATACGCATTTTAAAAGATACCTCTTTTTGAGGCCTGATAGAAAAGTTACCCATTACTGCAAAAGCAATTTCAATACTGATTAAAATCTGTGCAGTTAACCATATAAAGCATGTATTATATGGCAATAGTGTGTAAGATTTTTTTTCCCCCAAGTTTTTTAGAACCTACATCTAAGACAGAAGAAGTTATTTCAAGTGCATCACTGGCCTTCTGAAAATGGAAGGCAGATAAAAACAAATGTTCAAAAACATCTGCACTTCAAATCCGGCGTTCAGTTTTGGGCCCCTCACAAGAAGGAAGACATTGGGGTGCTGGGGTGAGTCCAGAGAAGAGAAAGGAGCTGATGAGGAGCAGCTGAGGGGGCTCAGCCTGGAGAAAAGGAGGCTCAGGATGAATCTTGCTGCTCCCCACAGTGACCTGAGAGGAGGGTGCAGCCAGGTGGGCGTCAGGCTCTAAGGAACAAACAACACGACATGGCCTCAAGTTGCACCAGGGGAGGTTTAGTTTGGATATTAGGGGAAATTTCTTCGTTTTCAGCGTTGTCAAGCACTGGAACAAGCTGCCCAGGGCTGTGGTGGCGTAACCATTGCTGGAGCTATTTAAAGACCTGTACGTGTGGCACTCAGGGACATGGTTTAGTGTGGACTTGGCAGCTGGTTAACAGCTGGAATCTATCATCTTAGAGGCATTTTCAAACCTAAATGATTCCATGTTTCTGGAAGAACAGGGTAATTCAGCCTCCTAAACACCCCTCTGAAATGTCAAAACTAATTTCCATTAAGCACTTCATCACCTCTGAAACATGACTGTGTCTCACAAAATATACATACTGGAGCAGTCTTTACAGATCATTGTATCCCACCTCTACTCCTGGGAGTGGGGAATGACTTTTATTTTTCCTATATTTGCACTTCTACTTCAGTTATTAAATCAACAGGATGGCCACTACTTACATTAATGTTTATCTACTATTTTAACTGACACCCCCCATCAGTATTTCTTACTTCAATATTGTTTTTTTTCCAACTATCTCTTTACCAAGACTAATTCTGAAAAAACCCAGCAAAATGTTAAAAGGCTGATAAAAATAAGAATATTTAAGTGATATAGAAGGCCTTATAGATGGATAGGTAAAAATCTTGTATATAGTCAGTTGTAGCTGAGAGTTGTAGCTATTCTGGATATCCTCCAGTATTTCCTCACAAAAATCAGACTATGTTTCCCATAATTAACATTGAGACTTTAAATCAGTGAGGTAAGGCAGAAACAAATGAATTTGCATTAACTACATTTCTCTTTCCATTCCCTCTCACCCACTTAGCTTAAAAGTTTGGTGTTCCACCACTTGATATTCCAGTGCACAATGACATTCTCTCTCCCCTTCTGTTTTTATCCATTTGTAGACTATAGTTCACACCACAAAGCTCTGTGCTGCAACATTCCTGGCCTGAAATAGACTTTAAAGGCATCCCAGTACCTAAATGCTTTTTTTTAACATTTTTTGAGCTTCTGAAAAATCAGTTAAAGCATGACAACGAAATCATGGCTTGCTCCATTTTCTCACAGGGTTCAGGCTGTCAATGCTGTTCTCAAAGTTCTTGCATATTTTAGCACTTGTGTCTCCTTCACCATCACAGAAAGAACAGCTCATGATGAGCTTCAGCAGGCGAGTATAGCAAAATGCCAAAATGGAATGGAGCAATAATCCTACCAGACAGCACAGTTGGTAATTACACCATAATGCATAAACAACCTTGAAAGTTTCTTAGTTTTTTTTTTAACTGAAATTAATAATTAAGAAACTTAACAGACAATAGTTTTGCTCTTTTTTCAGACAGCTTCTCAGGCAACAAAATTGCACCATCTACCTATTGGCACTGTGTAGGGCTGCCCAATATCATAGAAACACCACAGGATTTGCATTAAGGCCATAATCGATTGGAATAAAGATTATTATTTTATTCCTTCAGCACTTGCATCTGAATTTCATCTACACTTGTGAGTATGAGCACTGTGCAAGGCTCAGTGCTTTAATTTGCCCTCCCCTTCTTTTTACTCCAGGCCAATTCTTTGACAGGTATATGCAAGGTGAGAGAACTTGTCTCCTAAAAATGGATGGAATGTGGTCAGTTAACATCCTTACCTTCTCTTTTGCTTTCAGCACAAGACAACTGATTCTGGATTTTTCCCCCAAAACTGACAGTCTTCTTTCCCCAGTCCTTCTAATGTGGCCTAGATAGTTTCTCTGTAAGTTTGCCACAACAGCATTGTCTATTACAAAACCACTAAAGCTAACAGTAAGTTAAGGAGGATGCAAGACAGACTGGGTATTGAAACATTAGGGTAATGCTCCCTTGCTCATTCCAAGAAGGAAAGGAAGTTTTCCACATTCTGAAGACCAGAAGATAGCTTGATCTTCCCAGAGTGCTTTTGTGATGGAACAGAGGAAAAAATTATTTCACTGTCAAAATCACTAGGGAAAAACCATCATATAATCTGTCTGAAGGTCTTCATGAATTTGGAAAGTTGGCATTACCTTCTGGCTAAAAAATGTACTGTGAGACAGAGAAAAAAAGAGAAAAAAATCAGTAATTGCAGCATTACTGTGTTCTTAGAAGGATCTGTCTATGAGGCAGAGTGTTTGTGCCACTCTTACAGTGTTCAGTGTAATCACCCATCATTGAAACTGATGTCCCAACTAAGATCAAATCACAGAAAACCATTTATGTAAAAAGTCAGTCTTCAGAATCATCAATAAAACCACACTTGCCAAATGCTCCAACAACATGCAAAGATAGTTGCTCCTTTACTGTTGGCTGCCAAACCTGACATTGCTCTAAAGCTATCAGCATTGTAATAAATCTACATTTTTCAGTTTTAATCTACATTTTTCTTACAGCAGTTTAACAACTTTGTTATATTTCTGTAATGTAGCTCCCCAATAAAATTAGTCTTATTCAAAGCATTTTTTTCTAGCTTTTACTGACTATATTCTCACTAAGGATTATTTTTTCCTATTGTATTTTTTTAGCACACAATCCTTTAAGGTTAAGCTTAGTAACTGGCTTCAACCAGACCACACTAGAACATTTAAATAGTGATTATGCTGGATAATTTGTTTCCAATTCTTTGGTATCATTGAAACTTAGAAAAAACAAGTAAGTTATCTATTAACAATTCTGTGCTTTGTCTGTATTACAGATAGGGTAAGTAGTATATCCCACTGACAAACAAATCACCAAGTAGATAAAATACCAACACATTTTTTATGTCTGAATCAGCCAGACAGTCATCAACCACTCTCACACAATTACAGCACAGGACATTAGAAATATGCACATAAAGTAAATGCATGGCCCTTTTCCTGAAACAAAGGAACAAACCTAAGCATCTATTTAATGGAAATCCAGGACCTCAACTTCCAAGTTTTTAAATGTTCCTTTGTCTAAAGCTGTATTTTTAAAAAGTCCTCTCTTTCTCCTACACAGCAAATGAATCCACAACAATAGCTGTTTATAACACCCTTTTTATTTTTCAGCCAGAAATACAATTTAATTGGGTATTTCAATAAACAGTGGTGTTTAATCCTTAAACAAAACTCCCATCTCTTTGGCATCTGACCGTATATGTATTTCAAACTAAAGACTATATAGGAAGACTTTCAAGTTCATTTTTCAATACAATAAATTTACACCAGTGTAGTTAACTTTCAAAAATACACATTAGTTTTTCTGTAGTTTCTAATAAACCTAAAAAAAGATAACCAAACCACAAAATGCTCACTAGTGGGCTGCCTTCATTTAAACTGTGGAGTGAGAGAGTAAGAACTCTTCGTTTTCCATAGCACATGCACTAACTAGTGCTTCCTATTCATTCTGAATAATAAACAACCAAAAAAATTTTAACCCTATCAGAAACAACTGATCAAATAATTTATGTTTCAAAGCAATATGAGATTATTTTTAACTTCTGCAGAGGTCATCAGCCAAAACCAAGTTACACACTGCTTCATGAAAAGACTTCACCTTAAAAAAAAGAAAGTAAGAAAACTCTTTTTCATTTTTAAACTGAAGCTACCAAAATGTTTTAAATACATCCAGGAATACAGCTGTCAAAACTGCATTTCATGTCATGTTTGGATAAAAATTTATTAATAATAAAAGTAAGCCAGTGTATTATTCTGCTGAAAAATCCAAGATCATCTCTTCAAAATGCTGATACAGAACTATTTCACTTGCACTCTTGTAAAAAAAAAATTTGCCCTCCAGAGCTCAAACGTCCAATGCTCCAAGCCAACAGAATTTCCAAAGCTATGCGGAAGTTGATACCTTCTGCTACTATATATGAAATGGAAATCACAAGTTAAAATAAAAAACATTAGTGACGTATCAGTGCAGACATTCCAGTCTCTGTCTCAAGACAATGTAAAAATAAAATCTAACCAAAAAAGACATCTTTACTCCCTGAAAGATTTGCTTTAAATAACCCAAATACTTATTCTGAACATGTTTTACAGAATAGAAAGGACAAAGCAATTACTTCCATGCAGAAACTAAAAAAAAAAAAAATTTAATAGAATTCAAGTAGCAAAGGTTTCTTTTAAAAACAAATCTCATCCACATCACCAGTACAAGTGCAGTCTGAAAATGTATGAATTGGATTGTTTAAACAGCAAGTGATTTATCCAGTCAAGCTCACTTTCTGGTCCACGTTGTAAGAAAAACCCATACATTTTACTACAGCAACAGAAAGTAAAACCAAATAACCTCCTTAACTTGAGTACTTATCCAAGAGCAGTTTCTAACATCAAGCCAAAATTAGCAACAACCAAGCAGACATCACCAATTTTTCAGTGTTAAATTACTGTAAATACTAGATCTAACTGTACAAAAAAAAATCCCAAAAATGAAAAGGTTTTTTTTTTTTTTTGTTAAAATGTGTCCAAAGAAATATCCACTAGCTGCAGTCAAATCTGCATCAGAAGCTGCTTGCTCAGGAAAGATTTCTCTCTCCAAGTATTTGTGACACATTGCATTGCCAAGACTCTATTCAAATAAATTACTTTCTGATAACACTCAGCTGATACAACCACCTACGAAGTGGACAGTCATGTACACAGTACAACAGTGGATTTTTGCAGCAACAGAGAAAATACCAGAAATCATTCCTAAATTTGAGATTATAGCTCATGTGCTATTCCTTGCAAACATACGATCCCCTCTAAGAGTAAGGTGTTGGAGCTGGTATTGTAGCACTTCTGTGTCAGCAGGTTCCTTAATGCTCATTTTGTCTAAATTGAGGTAGTCCAATGATTTTGAATGAGCCCTTTTACCTTTCAAAAGGCAGAGAGGCAGGGGACCATGAAGTGCCTTGTAAGGTTCATATGGTAAAGCCTTATTGCATTTATCCCCTGAGCTGGGCATCCGTCTCCTCCTCCTCCCATTTACTGCTGGGATCTCATATGGCTGGTAGTACCTACTTTTGGTTTTGTACAAACGCGAGGAACGTGGAAGTCCTGAATCGAGGTGTTTGGAGCGCAAGTTCGGACCAGATTCCCCTTTATTCTCTTCACTTCCCGTGCACTTCTGGGCTAGTTTTAGCAGCTCCTCTCCAGTTGTGAAGCCAACCAGGTAGTTAGAATCCATGTGAAGGATCTGATATCCTGCAACTGTCCGCCTCATTGGTGAGCAGGGGGTGCTGGAACAGCGGGGCTTTTCTGCTTCCATCCTGCCTGCAGAACTCATCTCTGCAAGAGGCACGGGGAGGGTGGAGAGGGCAGTTCTGGACTCTCCATTCAGGTCAACTTCCATTTTAAACACGATGCTTTGCTCCTAAAAATAAAACAAAGCTGGATCAGAAAACAGAGCCTTTATGCAAGGTGCTGAGAGAGGATCACAGAAATGGGATTTTGTATCAACCAGAAGTTATGACCATTACTTCCCTGTTCAGCCTTGTCTTAGCTCTGCAAGGTGTCCCATAACAGAACTATCACCAACATCTGTCTTTCAAAACTATCTTGGGTGGGCTTTTTAAATAAAAGATACCGTAAAGATAGTTGTATTCTTAATAAGTTAAAAACTAATATTATCAGGTACAAAAACAGAGCATCTCTCCAGATCATTTTTTCAGCCTTTTGGTCTATTCGATTCTTTTTAGTCCCTCACCTCTTGGAGCATCTACATCCATTACAGATCCACAGCAACTTCTCTCATATTTGTCTCCCAACTTTCTCCCATGTAATTTGTCTACTGACAATAATTTTATTAAACAAAGCTTTCAGAAAACGTGCATAACAGCTACCACAGCATTCAGGCATGACCATGGACCAGACCTGATCTCCTGAGTGTACTGAAATGCTTCCTTTTTTCATACGTGCAGACACCTTGCTTTAGGTTCAAGGAATGGCATCCTGGCTCTCCCACATGTCTGTGTACGTCATCAGCAATCCTCCCCAGTCCCCAAGAAAGTTCGCCTATCATCTAATTCACAATCAACCTAACACACACTCTTTCATTCTAACAGGATTCTAATGTATTTCTAACAAATTTACTGTGTTTAATGAATATAGCATTAGATGCTTATAAGCATCTTAAGAATAAGTAATATTTATTTGGTTTTTTCCGATTTCTCTTGGAAACAGACTGTTTTACCCTTCCCTCACAACTACTGCAAATACATTGTTTGGTATTGTTTGGCCTTTACAGACACAAGTGCTCACCACAAGCCATGACCATCGGTAACAAAGAAAGATATAGTCGCCATCACAGCAGAGATACACCAGTAGATGCCAGAACACTGGGAAACCACCTTTTCATTTCTATTTTCAGCATCATGGGAACCATTTCCGTGACACAGCTACTTCGCAAAACAGAAAGGTCACATTTGTTTCCAAACCCATGCTTTCTTCATTATCAGACTCACCTTGCTCTACACTGTAGCTAGTGGCTCTCTAGTCAATATAGCTGACAAAAAAATTCAGCATAGCTATGTCATGTTTAAAAGGCAAACAAGAGTTAATGAAGAAAGGAACGTTAGCATCTAAGTGTTAGGTAGAAACAATTCTGAAATTCATTATCCATGACCATAAACTACATTCAAAAGCTCTGTAATATTTCACAAATAAGACTGGCTTAAAACGTGCTACCGAGATGCAAACTTTTAAAGCTGCTACTTGCTGCCGTTTTGAGGCTTAGAAGGTCACAGGCCAAGCAGCAAAGACACAACAAATATGGAAATACTTTATTCCATCTTCTGCAACCCCCAAAATGCCATTAAGACCAATACCCATTGATTTGTTTTAAAATAAGAGAGGAAGCTGTGTGCAAATATCACTCGCAAAAGAAAATATTCTTCTCACAGAACATAACATCAAACAGGTTTAAAGGTTTTCTATATTCAATGGGCTAAGTCTATGCTGTGGTAAGTGCTTCATGTTGTACTAAATCATTTGACAAAGTTCCTTGATCTTCTATAGTTTATTAGTAAACTTTTGCATGACTTTTTACCTCTGGAAGATAGCTGGTTGGTATTTCTCCTCTGCATCTACCCAGAATAAAAACACCTTGATTTAACCCTGGATTTATGTGACCAGGGTGTGATATTCCTATCTCTGCTGCCCTGCTTAGTCTGCAATAAACCTGCTGTTCCCTATGGTAATTAACTAGAAGTAAACAAAATGCCCACAGTTCCACTGACGAGAATTTTATTTACCATTAACAAACTTCTATTATTGAGAGACCATTACTAATGCTCCTTTAGTCTTAAATGGTCTCCTTTCATTCTCACAGTCAAGGTGTACTTCATTACCAGTTTTGTCTACCACAACTTTTAAAGACACACTTCCTCCAGAGAGCTTTTAAGCGTTTTGGGGTTGGACTAGATGGTCTGGGGTTGAACTAAATGATCTACAGAGGTCGCTTACAACCCTAACAATTCTGTGAATATGTGAATCTAACAATAAAACAGTTAAAGCTAAATAAAGATTTGAAATACTGAAGCAAACCAGCAACCAAAACTTTTCACTGCAGAAAGCCCACATAAAACTCAATAATGCTTCCCATTATATTTAATCGAATTTAATATATATTTATGGAGTAAATTACCACCTTCAGAATAGCAAAGGCAGTTGTTTCCTACTTTAAACACCATATCAAACAGTGAAGCAATAAATTTGATGAGGCTTCAGTTGCTGAAACAAAAATATTAGTGAGAATTTCTTAATTTGAAATGATGCACCATCAGGAACCATGATTACTGGGCACATAGGACACAAAAATTCTGCAACTTTCAGCTACCCTGTGATTTTAGCCAAGAAACCTAAGTATTTATCTGTTCTCACTCTTAATTCCCATGTTTTGCCCTGCACTTTGGAAAGCTCTCCTGGAACCTTCCAGAAAGACTGAATTTGTTCTGTCACAAGAAACTAAAATGTATAAATAAGCTACATGTACTAAGGCTGGAAATTAATCATATTACCTAGTCACATATAAACATCAAAACAAAGAAACAAACAAAAAACAAGCCCAAAACAAATTACTTGCCACAGCAGTACGTGGCCTAAAGAAAGGGAAGGAGGAAGAGATGTCTTCATGCACTTTTGGAGATAAAAACAGCCTTGTGAACATGGAAGTAACACAAAGGCTCTTCTCAGAACACAACATTTAAAATTAATTTACTGCTGTTTGAAACATCGGTGTGTGTGCTCTGGTAACAAAAAGCAATCAACTTGGAAAAGTAACCAAGCAGAAGGGAAGGAGTCAGCAGTTCACTGCAAAATAATTACCCTCTCTGTAAACCAGTACAGAAGAAAATCAGAGCAGAAAACCTTCCCGCCAGCAAGCTCCAGCCTGGCACTTCAGCCTGAAACTGCAGAACTCCCATTCTGTGCTGCAGTATGAAGAACGGCATTAAAACCAAGAAATCTGTCAGATATTTGAAAGAGCAACAGCAGCATCAGAAGCTGGTGCCACAAACATCAAAAGCTCAAGGGAACAGCACTGCTAGCTGGTGACTGGCCAGCTCCATAGGCAGAAGTCCAAAACTCAGCATGTATGTGTTCAGCTGTTCTTTCCCGAGACTTTTAATGCCAGTTATCCAAGCTGCCATATGGCTTCAACATGATTTGTATCCTTATCTGGGAAAAAAACCCAAAAAAGACAGAAAGGCATTATGTAGAAGACCTCTATGAAAGAAAATACAGAAGAAAATAATTTGAGATTCACAGTAAGTGTAGGTACCATCACCTGTAAATAGGTATTTTAAACTTTTAAATGGTATTTTAGGACATTTCTATGGTTATAAAGCATTTGATACCTTGTATTATGTGCACTGCTGTTTAGTAGTATAGCTCATCACTAATTCCCAGTATCAATTATAAAACTAGAAAAAACAGTACTTCAGTTAAAAAAAGATTATTTCTTCAGATCACAGCTGGCTTGTCTTCTTGCCTCTCAAACAAAATGACAGCGATGCTAATTCAAGGCAATTTATAATCAAAGATTATTACTGAATCTAAGCAAGGAAATTAGGAACAAGATGGCATATCCTTTGCTGCTGGTCAATGTATTTAAAAAAAAACAGAAAATAACTAAAAATAGCAGTTACCAAGAGACTTCATTTAACCACCAGAATGGCCTCCAGAATAGAATACACTTCAATGAGGTTTTACAAGATTTTATGCATTCAATTTGTATATTTAAAGCAGACTCTGCATATAAATTAACCTGACCCAATCCAGATAAATACTGAGAAAATTGTCTAAAACACAGAGCAGAGGAATAATGAAGATAAATACTACATTAACTACAAAAAATCACTGTATGACCTCAAAGAATACATTAATATGCTTGGGATAGTTCTTTTGAGTGTAAAACCATCAAAATCTCCACATTTTCCAAATACAAAGGCTTTCTGATTATTGAATCTTTTACAAAGTTGTCAGGTTTCATTCATATCCTTCTCATAACATGGGACAAAAGAAAAACAGACATGCATGACACACTGGTGCCTGCTATCACAATATAGGCTGTACATCATTTATTGTTGAAATTACTTCTCACCATGTGCCTCACTGCACTCAAAACGTTTTGTTCGGGATTTTTTTCCCCCAATCATGTTATTTCTTCTGTTACATGTATTAGTTGCTGTCTTTCTGAGGAGAGAAATGTGACTTACAAAGTATGCACTTTAATTACTCAGTATTTAAAGACAAAGAAAGATGAAGAAGGGTTTTCATTGATACTCCTACACTTTGCAGGAAGTCCACATTATGTAGGAAACACTGTCAGCTACTCTCAACAAAATAACTGGTTCTCTATAATTTGGCATTTATATTGTTACTTATCTCCTCAGCTAGAATCTGAACTGCTTTGACAACATGCCTTTCTTCTTTGAGATAAGCATTAAATTTCTGTCCATCCAGTACATATTTGTGTCTTAAGAACTGATTTTTGCCCCTAGATGCCAAGCCTGTAGGCAATACTATTAGTTAAGAATCACAAAGATATGTCTCATTGATAAAATTATCATAATTGAAACAAGGAAAGGCAGAATGGAGATGGCAGTGGCAATCAGTAAAAAAGTCAAACACATCTAATAGAGATATCAAGCCAATTTTGACACTTTCTCTTCTCTGTGCTGCCATTAGTTGATACATACAATGCACTTAAAACGTTTCTCTGTTAAACATCAGTGAAATCACCCAGCATACGTGAAGCCAGCACAATTTTAACTGTTTCAACTGTCTCTCTTTGTGAAGGAGAAAAAGATAAGGGCTACATCTTTCCCTTGCAGTCTGAAGGGAAAAAAAAAAATTTGTTGCTCCTTAGAAGAAACTCCATACTACCTTAAGCTAAAGAAAATGGAACTAATAGGAAATTGTTGCACCACGTAAAACAACATTCAGATGGAGTAACAACTAAGTGTAGCACAGATTTACTTTCTCAAAATTACATGCAGGAAAATGAAATTATGCATAAGATGCACACTATAATCCTACAGGCCTCCAGAAAACAGATGAATTTATATTACTGAATTAATAAAGCCAGTGCAGTAACTTCAGAATGTAATACAAAACAACAGCCCACAAAAAAACTAGTAAAGGTTGTGTGTATTGGGGGGTGTTCTTGTCAACAGGTAAAATATTAAGCCATTCAGCTATCCAGTATACCAGGCAATAAAAACCACGTGGTTTACATAAAACTAGGATTTACAGAATGTTCTTTTTAAAAACATGATTACATCAATTTCTACCAATATGGTCCTACTCCAGGTAGCAGTAACCAGTTTTTTAGTTCTTGTTATTAATAGAGTTTTAAACAGGAAACTATTATAATCCAGGAAACTACCTTTTAAAATTGAAGACAGTCACAAGTGCACTAGTGAGGAGCTACAACTGGCAACACAAGTGACTTGCTCAGAACAAATCAGCATGACAGAGCACACGATTTGCAAAGAAAAGAGACAGATGGAATGTCAAGAGTCTGACCAGACTAATGAATTTTGTATGAGCAGACTTAGCAAGCAGGAAAAGTGAAAGAAAATGGTGGGAAGGAAGGCCATTTAACTCTAACATCTCTCTGCCAAGCAATACTGGATGGAAGCATTTAACAGATGATAACTTCTCTGAAGTATTTAGTCTTCCACATGGACAATGTGACTCCCTTGATGGAGTGAATCACAGATGAATACTTACACCTCACTCTCTCAGTAAAGTGATGCTCCTGGCCAGCATAAAGGTGGTTGTTTACTATCCTGACTCATCAAAACATGAAACAGTGAGATACATGCAAAGAAGCCGATACATACTGTAAAACAAATAGTTTTTATTCTTTATTGGATTAGTGAGTAAAAGAATGGTTCCCTTATAATTCCATTTTTACTTCTCTGTATTTTTGATCTTCCATCTTTTCATCAACTACCATTTTCAAAGTTCTCTTTATTTTCAGGTTAGCCTGCTCTGGGAAGGCACTCAAGAACCTGACTTGGCAACAAAAAACTATACTGCCTTTTAAAATGATAGAAACAAACAAAAGTAGACTGCTTAAAGTATTACAGGTTTCACTGAATAAATACTGATTTATTTAAAAATCAAAGTTCTAATGGGACTGTAAGTCTCCATTGTTTTTGTGTTAGAGAAGAAATTCACGTTGGGTAGTATTCTACACTGCCAAGTCTGTCAGTGCAGCTCTGGAGACATTATTTTGAAATTATCAGCCTAAACAATACTATATTCAGGCTTTGACTAGGAACAGCTATTCTAAGAAAGATACTTTAAAAACAGACCTACTCAAACATATTGTGAAAAATATGTTTAATCAGTACAATTTAGTCTTTTTAGTTTTTTTTAATAGAAACACTTAAAGTGACTAGTTCTTTGTCTTAACTTGCTACAATCTGCAGTAGATGTTTAGATACTTGTTGGAAAGGTTTCACATTCACTTACACCATCCACAATGCTAAAGGTCACGTCCTCAAGCTCACTAGAGTCATGTATATAAAGGCTTTAAAGTTTTGCTGTCTGCCTACTCCTCAAATGCTCCTTCCCTTACTTAAATGCTGCTTAAAAACACATGCATAAGTGTAATGCAAATATGGAATAAAAATTCATAAAAGCCCAACAGTACATGCAGTTACAGTAAATTTCTATTAAACTTACAACTAGTGCCAACAGGAATCTTCCTCCCAGAACATTCAGTTCTGACTCATTTGACTTTGCCATAATATACTACATTTGCATATGATTATACATGCCCGGTGGCCAAGCCAGCAGCGTAAGGCTGGTCAAAGAAGAGATTATATAGAAAGCCACGTTATAATGTCAGTATTCTTACACAAGAGCTTCATTTCAGTGATTGCACTGCCATTGCCTCATTTCCCTCTGCTTCATGGCCACCGTCCTCCATCTTCATTATCCTAACAAATGCTCTTCCTCAAGGGGGGAAAAAAAACAACTGAATCAAGCACACATTCCAGTCAGACAGAATATGGTTCAAAATACACCAACAGCAGGAGGGTGGTGGGAGGAGTAGCTTTCTGACATCGATTCATTTCTGCATACAGCTACGCAGGCACACATATATGACATCCTGGCCCAATCTACAGAACACACTAACAAAGATATGTTCATAGAAAACATCTGTTAACGTTCATCGTTTAATATTTTCTTTATAATAGATATATACACACAGTTACGCTCGGTAAAATGCCTATATAAAGTAGCATATAAATAACATACACAGAGAATTAAGAACTGAGATTATCTTCCTACATTCTGCAGACCACTCAAAACAGCACCGCAACGGCTCAGAGACACTCTCCCAGTAAAAGTGCAGAAACAGAACTGGCAAAACATGCCTGCTGATGAAGCAAAGTAGCTTAACAAGTGTCAGGTAAAGTAACACTTTAATGCACCTTAGAGTGCACAATGGCAGTCAGTGAGCATCACAGGCCACATCGTGAATATCTAAACAGAACAACTCTGATTTTCTTGTCTGCACTTCACTAAGCAAAACCTACTACACAGAAGGCTGTGAACTAGTGCACTTTGTTAGTGTCAGACTCAACATTAAGGTTATATTCAAGTTTATCACTTGCCTTAGAGTACGAGGGCTTCGGTGGCTTTAAGCTGCAACTGAGGAGATGGTTATATCCACTAAATACATATATACACTAATACTAGATACCGCTAACAGGTAAATTCTGGGCTTTTCCACCTCTAACACCGTCACCCATGGGGTGGCACGGAGAGCGCACCCGAGCAGCCTCAGCGGAGGCCTGAGGCCCTGCACGGCAACTCCCCGGCCTCCCGCACACAGGGGCATCTCCACCGGCACCCTGCCCTCCTTCCAGGGCTGCCGGGCACGTCCTGCCGTGCTCCTCGCTGCCGGCTCAGCCCCGCCGCACTCGGGGCCGGCGCTCGCACCACGGCACCGGCGAAGCTCGGGCCCGGCCCGCCCGGGCCTCAGCCCGCGGGCCCCGCCGCCGCCGGGAGCGGGCAGAGGCGCAGCACCGCCGGGAGGCCCGGCCCGCACCGAGCGGCTCCCCAGGCCTCCCCGCCGCGCCCCGCGGGCGGCACCACCGCGGTGTCCGGCGGGGCGGGCCGCACCGCTCGCCCCGCACCGCTCCCGCCCTACGGCCCCTCCCTGGGCCTACCCGCGCAGCCCGCTCCGGGGGCCGAGCTCAGGCCCAGAGGCCGCGGGGCCGGGGCTCCATGCCCGCCCGCTCCTACCTGCGGCCCGGCGCGGCGGGGCCCGCGCGGCAGCGGCGGCCCGGGGCGGCGTGCGGGGCGCTCCGGCTCCCCGGGCCCGCTCGGCGCCGGGCTGAGGGCGGAGCGCGGCGGCTCCGTGCGGTGCATCGCGGCCGCTGCCGGAGCTCCGCCTCCTTGCCGGCCTGGGCCTCGGCTTCTCCATCAGCCGCACCTGTGCTGGGCCTGGCTTAGTAAGCGTTAGTTTCGGGTGCTGTTCGTACGCAGCTGTAAGAATGGATCAAGTAACCATGTCTTGGTGACTTAATTCTCGCTGGAATACCTCCCACCTCTGTGGTATTTTCCACACTGCTTACGAAAGTTTGAACGCTGACTAGATAACAAGCCTTTAGTAATGAGTTTTGCCAACAACCAGTTAGATCCTTTTCTCGTGACTATAAACTTTCTAAAATAACTATATTAGCTATTTCACCACTATATCTAAATTTAATTAGTAACAGAAATAAAGGCATTAGTTATTATTACACAACTACATAACAAGGCTATTTTTGTAAGAAAACTATACACACAGCATCCATTTTAATATTTGTGAAAAGCCATCACTGTAGTATGTATTTATCACACTATTGCATTTTGCTGCTCAAGCAAAGATGATCTTACTGCAGCGAACCGTGCAAACAATTGTTTAACTTGGCTTCTGCAAGTAAAATAAAAGGGAATGGGAAGGCAAACTGTGATGTCGTAGTCCTGGTTTTCCCCCTTAATAACAGCAGCTCTACCAGACAGCTGTAAGCCCCCAGGGGTGGAATTGAGCTAGGTATTGTTTTGAAACTGAGTCTTTAAAGACACGTTCTTAAACACACAGCTAAAGTTTATTAACCTTATTGGGAAGGCATGGATGGCCCCTTGCACAAAAGCCGTGTTGTGTTCTCCCAGTAGTCCCAATGGTCCTGCCAAGAAAGTCACAGCTGATGTGGTCTTGAATTGCACAGTCGGCAGTCCATATGCACCCGGACTAACCAATGTGCACCCAAATGCTCCTGGAATTTGGGTTTCTTGGAAATTCGCATCCAGAACAAACAGCAGAGAAATAAACCCCAAGGTTTTATGAGGAATCGTAATTACAGGCTCTGCAAGTCCTTAAGAGTCATTGGGTTTGCAAGATCACAAAAGTGTTCTAAGAACTAAATTAGTAAATTTAGCACAGAACATGAAGAATGCATCTGGTCAAGCAGCAGTGTAAGAAAAGGAATCTGGAGGGGCACTATGATGCACCATGTTGTTTACAGTACACAAACTCCTTTCGTTCATATTGGCACCTGCCTGAGTGCGAAATCCCATCTTCCTATGCTGTCCTGAGGTATAAATGAGGCTGTAAGATCTTGTGAGTTAGTGTATCACAGCTTTCTCCCAGTGAACTTTATCCCAACAGCTTCCTGCTCTTGCTGTCAACTGAGTTTTCAGTCAGACTCTGAAATGGAATTCCAAGGAGGAGAGGACAGGCTGCAGTGGTGATTGACTTCAGGAGACAACAGGTGCTCGGGGGTGAGCATAATGTGTTCTGACTGTGTAACTGTTTTAAAAAAACCGTGTTTTACAGATTAGTAGTCCTGTCCCATCATGTGTTCCCCTCCCCCCTCCAGATATTTTAACATTTAATTAGCTGCAGTATTTAATAACATTTATCATACTGACAGAATTTGCATGGTGCAAAACTTTTAAATTCATAGGTGCCAAAAGAAAAGCAGATCCTGAAAACTCCTAAAGGTAGTATTCAAATTCCATACCAAACATTTTAAAATAAACCTACACTTTCCTAAATCCCCATAGTTTTCAAAGTTCTGCATTTTCAGTGCAATCAGCAACGTTGTTAAGATTTCCCCAGGACTAACTACTGTATTTCATTTTGTTTTTGCAATGTTTATGAAGGCATCTAAGATTTTAATTGGAAAACAAAGATACTTTAGAGAACTTGGGCTATGTTTTACCATATACAATCTGCTTAACACTTTTTAATGCTACTGCAACACAGAGTAAGAGACCATTACAAGCCATTTTCTCTGCATCACCTGGCCAGAACATGAAGTAGCAGCATCTTTGCATGTCTGTGCTCATCAGTAGCTTTCCACATCAATGATAGTCAATTAGAATGACAAGACAATTTAGAAAAGTAAACACAATATGAAAGGTAAAATACAAAGAAAATGGCTCAATTTCTATTCTTCTCTTCAAGCTCTTCCTGATTTATTATCCTTAGATTGCTTTTATCAAGAGGCTTATTTCTCTTGTTATTTCTGTTTTCCAGGTTTGTACATTGGAAACTGCTACGGTGTTTTGAGCATTAATGAAGCTATTAAATTAAACAGCTGAAAGCTGAGCAGTTTAGAGAATATTTACTCAGTGTGTTTCTTTGGTTCTCTGTACATGCATTTAATTCCGAAGCCTAATGAGACCAATATTTTTATTAAATACTCACTTTCCCTTATGAAGGATTGTAGCCATTATTTTGAAAATCTGATTTTTGCTGGAAATCCATAACCACATTCAGGATAAAAAACAAGGTACTAATTTGAGAGGGGGCAGGGAAGAGAAAAACATCTCTGAGGAGGGTATGGCTATTGGGGCAGAATAACATTATACTGGGGGGAAAAAAAAGGAATATTTTTATATTAAAGAAATTCTATTAAAGAAATATTACCTATTGCCATATAACTTGTAACTTTTGTTGTCCAAACTCAAAAGTTTAGTCATATCTTAAAGGACTATTTGGCTAAGTTTAAAAAATTACAAAATTTCTTAAGCACATCATTTAATAAAATCTAATTTTAATTTTTAAAAAAAATTTAAAAATAATTTTCTTATGCGTGAAAAGCATCCCTTTATTTACTTATTGGGCCAAATTCACTTTTTTTTTTTCCTAATTAAGCCAATTTCAGCCAGAATAATGCCTACTTAAGCAAGGCTGAATTTTGTCCGATGGAGACAAGTGCAGGAAAGAATATGAAAAAAGTGGCGGGTTTAGAGTTTTGTGCATTTTGGAGATCTTCAGTTAGTACCAGTTCTGATTCAGAGCATCTGGAAGCAATAAACAGAATGATTCAACATGAAAAGACACACTCTCCTACACCATGAGATCTAAAAGCTACTGGGAAAGGGAAGTTTTGGACCAGTCTTTAACAAAATCTGCTCTTAGTGTGCACATGTATAGGAAGAGGCAACAGAAAGTACTTGTCAATGTTGCTGTAGGTCTGTTAATTGAACCTAAGTAAGTTTATCAAAATAAAACTGTATATTGTTAAGGAGCAAGAGAAGTGATGAAGACATGCCCATGACTGGACCCAGCTGCTCACAGAGTTGGTGCAGTCTCCATCCTTCAAGGCTCTCAAACCCAAGCTGGACTAAGTGAAGTTGTCTGGTCTCACAGATGACCCTGATTTGAGCAAGACATTGGACCACTGTCCTCCTGAGGCCCATTCCAGCCTGAGTTACTCCATGTTCCTGTGATCCCTGTTTATCCTTATTGCTTGTGGATTGAATGCACAGCCTATGTTGAGGTTAAAATACATGACAATTAAGAATGGAATGGAATGGAATGGAATGGAATGGAATGGAATGGAATGGATTGGAATGGAATGGAATGGATTGGAATAGAATAGAATAGAATAGAATAGAATAGAATAGAATAGAATAGGTTAAATTGTAAGGGACCTACAGTGATCATCTGATTTAACTGCCTGACCACTTCAGGGCTGACCCAATTTAAATTTAAAGCCCATTATAAAGGACGCTATCCAGATGCCTGTTTTTAAGGCACTGACAGGGGCAGGGTATCAGCCTCCTCTCAAAAAGCCTATGCAGGGTTTGATCATCTTCTCAGTAAAGAAATGCTTCCTAATGTCCAGTCTGAACCTCCCTGATGGAGCTTTGAACCATTCCCACACACCCTGTTGCTGGATTGCAGGGAGAAGAGCCCAGCACTTCCTTTTGCACATTCCCTTCTCTTGGAGCTGTACAGAGTGATGATGTTGCCCCTCAGCCTCCTTCTCTCCGAACTAATCAAACCCCACCATTTCTCAGGACAGACCTTCCAGCCCTTCCACCTGCTTGGTTGTCTTAATCTGGATGCATTCAGGTGCCTTAGCATCATTCTTGATTTGTGTGGCCCAGAACTGCAGAGTTTTAGTCAGTGCTTAATTATTCATAACTAATATTGAAATTAGAAAAGGCAGGAATGTCCAGGCTTTTGCTTTTTCCATTCTATTTCCAATACAATGTCATTTCAGTCTTCTGTATTCTTTTGGTTTTCTCCTTTGTTTTCCTTTCCACTTTTCAGTATTTGAAATTCAACATGTTCTGTGCAAGTGCTCTTTAAAAACGGCTACAGACTCTTAGTTAAGATTCATAAATAGCTAAAAATATTTTCCAGAGTAGCCTTTTAAAATAATTTATGGAAGTTTTACATATAATATTTTAAGTGTAAATATATTCCCCCCCATCATCCAAAAGAGAAATGAAAAAGCTAGCAAGAATCTGAAGACAAATTAAGACAGGAAGCCTGAATGGACTTATATTTTAAAAGATTCACATAATTTTTAGTATTTGGATTGGTATACAACGAATAATAATTTTATTAAATAAAGGAGCACTTATTCCTTCTTCTGGAGAGATGAAACAGGACAGGAGATTTAGTAAGATAGATGCATCCAGACCAAACAGGCTTTGCTGGAAGCAAAGATACTGCCATTACATTAGAAGGATTCTGAATCTGGTGCAAAATGCATGTCACGCAGTTACCTTGTTTTCCCTTGTCAGTGACTCTTGTCCCTTTGACTGAACAGGATGGAGATCTCTAAGTATAAATTTTTAGAACTCTGGATTTGAAGTCTGTTTCTATATACTACATTCATACATTGTGTGGCACAGTGACAAACAACTTTTAAATTCAGTCTATTTTTTTTTTAGCAAGTCCACTTTAGAACTGTTTTTGTATCAATGCAGAATTTAAGCTTGCTGTAGGGTCTTTTCCACACTAGCTTCTACCTTCTATGATACGGACATTCTCTGTATTTAGTGCATTCTCCTCCTCCTAAATCCACATTTGATGCCATTCACACACACACACATTCCCTTTATTTATAGATAAAATACTGCCCTATTTTTTTGACATCTGTTTTTCATAGTAATACACTCTGGACTGCTTTGTTGCTACACCAGTTTCAGTATTTCAGAGCATAAGATGGTTGTTTATAAGGGCTAAGTGAGGGAATAAAAGAATTAGTATTTGAAAATACTCAATGAAATTTGTCCCCTTACAAAAGCAACCAAAATGAAAACCACTAGTTAGAAAGAAAAACAAAAGAAACATGAACGAATACTACGAAGTACACTTCTTTTCTTAAACCACTTCTTGCAGAATTGACTTCTTGGGAAAGTTTTTGCTATTTTTTCTTTAGCAAGTTACTTACGGGTCTGTCAAAAATATAATTGCTGTAAACTGATAAAAAATGCAGGAAAAAAAAAGGAACATTATACTTCTATTGGTGTTAGATGACAGAAAGTTGTGTTGAATCCCTACATTCTGCCATTTGTCTGTTGCATTGAAACAGCTTTTAAAAATCTTTTGTCACATCTCTTCTCCCATCTTCCTTTGAGCTGTTTTTGATGCTATTGTTCAATATATGATCATTGTTTTTGATATATTATTATATAATAATATGTATAATTATTTCTTGTATGCATACCTCCATAGGCTTCTTTATATGGATTCCTACAAACTGAACTTTGGAAGCACACCTGCTTTCCCTTAACAACTTCTATGTGCTTGGGTAATTACATAACTGACATTTATTTATTATAAAGAAACATAAAACAAGATTTAAATTTATTTTAGGAGTTTTCACAAATATTTTTGTGATTTGGTCTGTTTTGTAATCATGCTCCATTTTTGAAGAAATGCTAAACTAAGTACGTACTTAAACTACAGTGCAGGGTGATGGTATTTTTGGATTTACAGTCATATTCAATCACTGATTTTTTGTGACCATATTCTTTGACCTCTGTCAAATCTGGTTGGAAGAGGATGCACAGTGCAAAATGTTTAATGTGAGAGAGAGAGCGCTATTGCATAAAGAAACTGAACTAAAAATAGGTTCAAATCTGCAGAGTCCACGTTGTGCCCTATTGTCAGCCTCAATAGGAAGCTGAAGGGCACTCACAGTGGTTCTGTATTTGATGTTACCATTCTGGAACATGACGAAGCACTGCAGAACGTGTGACTGGTGCTCATCTTTCTGAGGAGGGATTTCAGTGTACAATGATAATGTCATTTCTTATGCCATATCCTTACCACCAAGAGAAATTTTGGCTAATTTGTAAATTAATGGCTTATCTGTAAATTGTCTTCTACTGAGATTACTTTGTCAACTTCACACTATACTTCACAGGGCTTTTAAAAGAAAACACAATAGAGGGAAGTTGCCAGCAAACTTGATTTTATTTAGAAGCACATAAAAAAAGTTATGCCACAGCTTTGGTTGACTGGAATGATACGTATACTTAAATTTTTACAGGTTTGCTTTTTTTCCAATGGTAAACAAGTATACATTCAGTTGTGTGCAAGACCAACATTGTCAATAACACAATTACACTACAGAAAACAAAATGCTTGAAGTATATAGCTGTGAAACTTTTCATATTTTTGGTATTTAACCAGCACTGTTAAAAATAGTCTGCTGAAGCCATTTCATATATGGTAAACACTGAAAAGAGACCCTGTGGCAAAGTGAATGTAATTATAGTTGCACTGGCTCTAGAGACAAATAAGAGCCCTAAACATTTTACTTGTAAGCTATGTCTTCTGCAGCTTAAACATGAAAGGATTTACCTAAGTTGTAGTTATGAAGTCCACTCTTACTGCTCAGCCACTTGAACTTAAAGAAGTGGTCAATATTTTCATACATTTGGGATAATTATAATCCAGTAGTTTTTCATGCCACAGAAAAAAATTACAAGAATTGTTTAGACTGAATGATTATTCTATATAACCCCATAACTCCATGTTCCACTGACTTAAAATGCTTCTTACATGTATCTTATAAAAGGTTTAATTTTTTTTTAATTTTTTTTTTTTGCTTTTTTTTTGGTTTTTTAGTTTTTTTAATAGAGCTGCTGTCAACCACCTAGACTGGAAGGAGGGAGGTATGAAAATTCCCAGGCCATGACGAATCCTGAGTATTTTGCAATAGTATGCACTAAGTTCTGGTAGTCCACAGTCTCTCTCTATGCTGAAGGGATGATAATAAAGCATAGATGGAATATTTACAATTTCTAGAACAAACCTACTAGCAGACCAGCTGTAACCATTTCTCTTTTGACAAAACCTGCTTTCTAATATCACCTTTTTGTAGAAACATATACCAAGGAAAATAAAACTGTCTTTTTTAGTAAACAAAAGAAAGTTTTGATAAAAACATACAAAAGACAGTTTTATCTGCTCGATGATAGACAGGTACCCGTATACAAGCATGTATACTGAACAATAAGAGAAGGTAGATTTGAATGTTACAGGTCTGATGTAAACACAGAAAAAAAAAGAGTAGTCAAAAGTGCTGATACCTTAACTCACTCCATCATGCCTAATTATTGCAGCATATATGACATAAAATAATTAAAATGCAGAAAATATCTCCTTATCTCCAAACCAGGCAAAAGAGATCTCTTTGGAAATGTAGTTAAATTAGAAAAAAGTCAAGATGTGTGTTACATTTCAGCACACAGAAAAAAATTCATAGGGAGATTATAAACTCCTGAAAATAGAAGTTTATGATGACAACAAACAATGCCTTCATTACAGTGACATCAACAGAGCCACTGTAACACATACCATTTTCTTTTTGTACAGGTTTACAGTAGATATTTGAAGACACGGGAAAGGTTCATGTGCAGCTTTTCCATTAAAAGGTGTGCGGTTCATCAAACTGATAAGTATATTTCCTGAAATGTTTTAGAAAACGAGAAAAGATGTTTGACCTAAATACTGTGAATACTGGTTATCCACATATAAACGAAAGATTCTTAAATGAACTATGAATGGCAGACATGAATGGCTTTTGAAAGCTCAGTAATTTGCTTGAACACACACTAATGAACTGTTTAAGAAGTTGTTTCCAGTTTTGTCTGATCATTTTGTCTCAGAAGGAGTTTCACCACGAAGGTCTGCCTCCAGTGAGGCCTCTTCAAGAGATGGTTTAATATTAGATACATTAACAGGAGATCCAGGGGTAGCTGTACAGATAGAGAGAAAAAAAAGTATTAGGTTTTAAACTTAAGAATATCCTTGCTAAAAGGCATCAAAGGCAAGAAAAATGGATGTTACCTAGCACAGAAACAAGTAAGTTACACTGTCCAACGAAATCAGAAATCCAAGTGAAATTTGTTCTCTAAACAGCACAAGCACCCAAAAGCAGACAGTGTAGCTGAACAGTTCAGACTGAACATACTAATGACGGACTGCATCATCATGTTATTGGCAGCTTTAGTCAGAACCTGGTCACAGAGCTCCAAATGTTCAGAAAATATCTTAGAAATTCTGCCATTTAAATGAATAAATTTACTTTGTCTTCCTTGGAGATAGCTATTATACTTAAAAGTAAAATCTCATGACCTTCAAGCCACAGAAAATGAAACAATTCAGAGGATAAGAGAAAGTAACTACTAATACAGTTTTACTGCTAAAGCTATTTGTGCAATGCTATTGAGTTCTTGCTGACCCACAAAAAGATTCCACTTATGTACGGAATGTTAAGAAATAGCTGCCCTATGAAGTCATATGATATGTAAGCAAGAATTATACTGCTGGAAATAATCAAGTTAGTCATTCTGCCTCTGACAGAATTTACTTACATAAGGCTGGTTTCTCTGCTGCTAGCCTTTCAGGCAAAGTTTCAAGAGGAGTTGGCTGAATTTTTGCAGGGGTATATGTATTCAAAGAAATTTTTCTTCCTGAAAGGGGCGTCATGTAAGTTGGAGAAGCTGAAATGATGGGGAAAAAAAGAATCATTAATAATAAAAATATTCTCACCTGAGCCAAACATCAAAAACAGTAGCCACAGGACTGCATATTCATCCAGCAAAATAAATACCACATTTATACAGCTGGCTGCTCAGCTACCCATTTTTGACTCTAGTGCTAAAACTTCACAACATGAATGATGAATCTTAAAATCTCTTCTTTACCTCAGAAAGCAACACAATAAGTTCATGCTGTTAAGGCAGAACTTCAGTAACAGCTGCCTTGCCAGAAGACTGGCAAAAGCATTAGTGCTACTTCTCATAAGTTATGACGATTGCACCTGAATAGGCCTTGGGTCCAACACATCTATGAAAAGCGCAAACAATGCATTAATCTCTAGACAACCTCCAAACAGTACAGGAAAGCAGAAGAGCCAAACATCTACAACTTTAATTGTATCAGGTCTCATTTCCAACCACTCCTTGGTAGAAAGGTGACAACCATAAGCTAGGAGTATGACAGGGCTTTTTCCGTATTTCTTCATCTTGTGTACTCTCAATTCTGAACTGATTTTGAAGACCCACAAACTTCCTAATGAAGTTTTCATACTCATTTTCCTAATGAGTATAAAAAGGCATTTTAAGTAGCTGACAATTTTCATATACTTGTAAGCCTCCCTGAGCTCTTTTTCAGTAACATCCATTCTCTTAAATTGCTTATATTCCTTCTCAAATGTAGGATGCACACCATATCAAATTAGCTGCTGATTAAAATCTAAATTATATAAAATAATGGGGGAAAAAAGTAAAAATCCTGTAACAGAAAACAGGGAAAAATCCTAACAGGTAGATAACTGTTGTATCAGTACTTGCAAGTACAAGTTTTCTAACCAAAGCACAAGTCCTTAGACACTTCCTTAAGAATGATTTTCAATCACCTGACACATTATTTATAAGCATCCCAATATATGGTAAATCTGACCTAACTGAAATAATTTCCAAAGATAAAGCAGTAGAATCACAATGGGAAATCATTTTCCCAGACACATGCACATGGATAGAACTCAGCTGTATTTCCTTTCAAGATAACCTAAATTTTAAACATGCAGCACAAACTGCTAAAAAGCTAAGTAACTGCAAAGCTCTCGACAGGTGAAACCCCAAGTAATATTGAAAGTTGAGTGTAAATACAATACTATTCTGCCGAGGTTAGTGCCAGTAGAACAGTATAGTATAAAGCTGGGAATATTGCATGCTCGCTGAACGGCATTACCTGTAATTCGGCTGACAGTGTGGACAGTACAGAGACATCAATAATAAAGGAAATAAAACAATTATGATCTCATGAAATCCTTAATTTACTACTCCCGCCAACAGAGACATTACTTCAATGAATTGTAAGTGTCCATACCCAGGATGGACAGAATAGTGAACAGGATAGTGAAAAATGTAAAATTATGGTTTATGTATGTTTTCATTTTCTTTAAAAGCAGTACCCTTAGTTTACTTGCTAGCTGCAAAACACTGCAAAGACTAGCTAGACAATAGTTAAGAATTTAAAATTAACATAATTACAAACTAAAACCAGTACATGTCTCCTGTAGATTTTCCCTTGATGGAGCAGCAACAGAAGCAAGAAATTCATCCACCTGCTTCAGAGACAAGGAATTGTGTAGAGTTTCCAAAGGGCAAATAGAAGGCACCATGGAATACAGTTCAAAACCTAAAAGAAAAAATAATAAAAAAAGAGATTTCCAAACATAAGACAGGATTTAAACTATTGCATTAATGCATGATAAAAAGTGCTTATTTTACATTAGCACGTGCAGGCATAGGACTCTTGAAATCATGGAAATTAAATATTAGAGGAGTTGGAGCAAGATGGGCCGATTTCCAGCATATACTATGCTAAAGATACTATGTAACATACCATGGGATACAAATCCCACCTACACATGAAGTACATGTGCACACATAAATTATTCAAACATTAGAACTGTGCTCTACTCCCAAATCAGTTCATGAAAGATAATTTCCCTTTAAGACAAGCTTAGCAGATTACTAAAAAAAATATTTTAAAGAGTTAGGAAAAGGTAGTATTTCTCCTATTCATTCTCATACCTGGCACAAGACTAAATAGATAAAACTCATTCATGCAAGGAAATAGGATAGCTATTTTGTTATCAGACAAGAGCTAAAAATACTATATTTCCAAGAAATAAATTTGCAGAATTCATGTTCTATCATCTTCAGTTTTCTGTGAAAACAAACCGTTGCCTTTAATATCAAAGGAAAACCACTGTTAGCATTTTTATACTTCGAGGTTATATGGTTTTACTTTCTAGGACAGATATACACCTACCTTTATGCATTTAAAAACAGTATTAAAAGACTAGAAGTTTCATATATTAGAACAGGTAAGTAAAGCAACCAAAAATCTAAAAATTTATTGGACTTTGCTTTTCTATGTTAGTATTGATAATACACTAACCATGCATATCCATATTACTAACAGATTAAAAAGCATTTTAACATCTTGGCCAAAAAAAATTGCAGTTCTCTAAAGTGATGCAAGTTTGATAACTCAATAAACAGCTTTTCATCCAATTGCATTTCAAAAGAGGAAATTATGTCCATTAGTGTTTTCAACATAGAGCTGTAACATTAAAACTTTGCAATTCAATACTGTGAATTTCTTCTAAGACAATTAAATGAAGAAGCAATAGTGAATGAAATAATGTTTAGAATTTCAGTTCAAGGTACATTTATTAGCTATTATTAGCATTATGAGTGTGAACTGTTCTTTCCCATAAAGTATTAAGCAACAATATTCCTACGATATCCAATGTTGCCCATTCACTCCCCAATAGTACTTCGCATAAAGAAGACATTCAACAAGATTTCAACCCCTAAATGTCTATACTTATACTTAGATCCACCTTGGCCATACTCAAATTTCAGGGACCACTGCTAGAAATAAACCAACTGAACTGTACTTATGTCAGCTTAGGTTATACACAAAATGTTGCATTTCATGAAAACTTGGGGTTTGTGTACAAAAGAAACACCACAATATAGTTAATTTCTGTTCTCCTATAGTCAGTAGCTAAGCTTCAGTGTAAGCACTAAGATGCTTGGCATACATACTAATATCCTAAGTAACTATATGCATGCATGTAAAGCGCAAACCCTTTCGTTGCATTACGGTAAAGTATAAGATATCTCTTTACCCTAACAGAAAAGTCACTATCACTTGAATGAGAATTTGTTTTTCTAATTTTGCAATTAATGAAGTGGGACAATGTCAGGTTAACTTTTTAGTAACTATTATTGTTACAGTGCATATTACAGAGAACCAGAAAGGAATTCCAAAATGCACCCATGCCCTTAGGAAAAAAAAAAAAAAAGGAAGAGAGAAGAAATAAAATATACTTGTTTTAGGAATTTCCCCTCCAAATGTTTTTGCTGAGTTTTGGTAACTCTGCTGTCAACTAGTCATATCCCAGCAGGTCATTATAGTATCTTTATGTCTAAGGGATATGGCTTACAACAACCTGGAAATCTATGTGTAGTGTTTTATTTGAATATTTTACAATAAATATAGTATGATGTTATCAGAAATAAATTTGGAATTTTATGATGAGGAAGCCCGACAGTATCCCTTTAAGAAGGCAATTTCCTGCACACTAACAGCCTTTGATCTTTGTCTGTATTTATTCTTAAAGCATCAAAAGGCAAGACAATGAAAGGGTTAACGCAGCATCTCAAAAAGCCACCCTGCTGTCTTAGATTCAAAAGCTGTAGAGACATACCACTGGAGCCTAGAAATTCCAGAGAGGAAATGGACCAGCACCTAAAGAGGTGTGGGTGTTCTGCAGAGGCCCAGAAAATAAGGTAAAGCACTTTCAGAAGATACTTGTTTCACCATGTTCCTTGAACTAAAGATGGGGGGGGTAATCTGAAATGAGTTAAGAGGGTGTGATAACAACATAAAAGTGAGAAAAAAAACAGAGTGAAAGGGACAAAGATAATCAAAATGATAGTCCAGAGGACAGACGAAACAACATCAATATGAAGTTATGTTAGTAGAGAACCCTTGGAAATCTGCAATGTACTTAGGGTTCATAGGAGCTCGTACTGCATGCATTAATCTTGTCAAAGATGTGTGGTAAGACTGCTGCATTAAATGAATCAGAACAATCAATGAGATCAATAAAAGCTACTTAGATCTGTTTTTTTTAAAAGAATGCAGTCACAAAAAGGTAGTGCTAAATGGAACAGAAAGTAATCATAATATTAGCCACAGATTCTCAAATGCAGTTTTTACTTTCTGACCTTGTATGTTTTGAAAATATTGTTTGAGTATTAAGATAAAAAATGGACTTCTGCCTTTTCTATTTGAAGTAGGACATTAGAATTGGTCTTTTAGATCAAACACAGTCCTAGTGGTATAAATTCAGGCTTACTCTAGTTTTCCTTCAGGAAGCACTGCAGTGCAAAAAAGTCATTACAGGTTCAAAATGAATATAACAAAAGACTACTTTGCTTCTAAGCAAAGCCCAACAAAAACTCAGTCTTTTTATTTTAAACTTTAAAAACCTAAGCAAATATATTTTGAATCTAATATGAAAATACTGATGATTTCCACTGCAATTTCAATATCACTGTCACTGAACTCAGCCAGCAGTCATGTACATTTTACAACTGCAGTTAAGAAATCTGGAAAAGCTATGTTAAGGTGCGGTGGGAACTGAAGACTGAGTCCACTTTTCATGAACTGGCTGTATCTGGGGCCTATTTAATCATGTAGAAAGGGAGGCACAAAATATTTTGCTGAGGAAGAGAAAGACATACCTCTGTCCCGTGTGTTAAACGAGAATTTTTGCAAACTGAAGACAGTTAACTCTCACTCTTGAAGCTCAAGAGGTCAATGCTGCTCAAGAAGTCACAGCTCTCTTGCTGTGATTTTTTGTGCAATATTTAAGTAATTTGCACATCTGATGAACAGAGAAGTATGATAAGGTAAAATAAATTTTAGTCCCATGAAAAATACAGTAATCGAGCAGGAACAGAACCAAAGCTTCTGCTTTAGTTTTGTAATGTAGCATCACTTCAAGAAGATAGTCATAAACTCCAGCTGTCAGTTCTGTGATTTATTTTAGAATGTGCAGGCTCAGAGAATCAGCTCAGCAGGAGAAAGACAAAGAAGAAGCAGCAGCTATCAAGAAGTGTGTGTCTAACAAGATCAGATTTCACTGTCTGTATCTTGTACCATACAGTCTGATTACACAAGAACTTGTAGAGAATAATTTATTAGAGAGATCATGATTAACAGTAGCACTTATTTTTTTTCACGAATTTTTCTAAGGAATGAATTTTGATGTTGTATTTATACTAATGAATGGTAAAGAAAGGATTTAGGATATCTAATGATTACAAATATATTTGGAATTGTGCTTGAAGTTAGGAACGACAGACGGCTGGATGATACTGTACACCCCGTATTTGAAATAAAAATAAAAGGGATGAAGCAAGGAACCTTTTGTTTTCGATTTTGTTTTTAAAATAAAAGCAAAACATACCATTGGTTGGGTGTCGAGCAAATGAGATAGAAAACCTTTTAACAGCAGAACCGCGTGTGGTGTCTGAGAAAGAGAAAAACAGGTACCTGAAATTTGTAACAGCTACCGAAAGAGGGAGATTTTAAAATAGGAAAGGAAGAAGAAAGGGAAAAAGAAAAGATGAGAAGGTATTAGAAGTGAGTGGCATGCAGAAGGGACTAAGGAAAAGGGCTAAAATCTAAATAGATGTTAAAAAGTAGAAAATTTGGATTGTTGGTAACTACAAGATGTGTAATGAAGTGTATGAAAACAAGCAGAATGAGCTGGTGATTCTGGCATACAATGTTATTCAGGTTAGACTCGAACACTGAGTAGTGAAGTGAGGGGGAAAACAGCATGAATACTGTTTCACATCAGAGTTATAAAAGGTGTGCTTTGGCATCTTTACATTCTGAAATCTAGTGAGAGAGTTTCTTCTCTATCCCAGATTATTCAAAACTGAAAATCTCCTGCTCCTTTGAAATCCAAACCCCACCAAAAAAAGGTCAGGAATCCTAAAATTTTCACCATCAGTATTTAACGTATTAGTTTATAATGTCTTTCATTCCTTGTATATGTTCCAAATAATTTATTTAATTTCAAGATCAATTAGCAGTGATAAAAACCAAAGTTTAAAACGATTAAAGAATTTAAAAACAAAACTTCCAGTCTACTTAAAAAAATGCTCTTGCTGGAATCTCCTGGCACGCATTACAAGTCTGTCAGCTGGTGTTCAATTCAAGATAAACAAGAATTAACTATGCTATTAAGTTACACATAAGCAAGCTATGGGCAATAAAGAAGCAATAGAAACTCATAAAATTAATACTAAGGCCAAAGATTCTAGGATTCCATTAAAATCTTTAGAAGTTCAATGTGGCACATGGGTTGTGCGTGCATGTGCGAGAGTGTGCACATACCATCTATGAAGCCAGAAGAAGTCAGCTTTTTACGATGCGTACGAGCATAATCCTGTAGGTTAGGTGCACTTGAAGAACCCCCGAGCACTGAGGTGCTAAACAGGCCCGCACAGTGAGACCCTGATGGGAGTTAGAGAAAATACATACAACAACCAGGTGTTCGTCCATTCACATTGGGGATGCATGCAGCATGCAAGCACATGGCTCTTACCACACAAAAGGCAGCTTTTGGCAGTGCCTTGGACAGGTTCACAATATGCTTGTAATGTCAGAGTGGGACTTGTAGGCTGAAACTATCATAATTTATTGTGCTTCTACTCATGAAACAGCACACTCTGCTATATGTGCAAAGAGAGGATTGGCTTTAACAAAGTGAGTTCTTGTCCTGTTTTCACTTTTGGTAAAAAAAAGTTACCAGTTAGCATCAATGTAAACATAAACAAAACAACAAAACAAAATGAACATGATGATGATGATGATGATGACTGACGATGATGATGTGAAACTTGTGTGTCTTAAAACCTGTATTCCTGAAACAAATATAAACTGGAAAAATACTGCTCATTGCTTTCATCCAAATCAACCTTTGAGATGACTGACTGCAATGAAGTACTCATGCATTTCCACAGACTTAGTATGGGAATATTTCTCTTCTAACTCCAACAAAATGTTAAGCAAATTGGAAATACTCTGTTCATATTTCAGCTACCATTAATGAGACAATGTTACAAACTGAATTTACCTAGGGGTTTCATCAAGTTTAACTTGACTTCCTTTCCTGAGAAGACATTTGCACAGCCCCATGCAAGTGACAGCACTTTGTTACAACTCATACATTCCTGCCACTAGAATGGGAGTTTAAACAAATCACTGAAAGCCACAGACAAAAATATAAAAATAACTTTTGTAATCATCAACCATAAATGAAACTTACATACAACAATGAACAAAATGGAAAAAAAGTTGCAATTTTTTTTCCTTTACACTTTACTACTAGTTGAAAGGAGAAGCGGTTTTTCACTCGGAACTTATCTTTCACATTTTCGATAAGTAGCAGCAGATTTTTTTTTTAAACCAGCAATACTTCCTTTCATTACTTATAACGATCCAGTGATGACAAACATTACTAGCACATGTGACCAATCACAGCCAAAATAAATTGGTGCCTGGTCTGTGGCAAAAGCCTTTCACACCAAATATAATACCTTAATCTACACACAGAAATACATCAACTTCCACAAGCCATATTGTGTCACACAAAAGAAAATTAATTTAACTTTAGCAGGCACATAATAAAAACCAGGACTTCAATAAACAAGAGCACCTGATGTATGCATTTTACTACGGGAAAAATACAATAGGAAGAAAAGTATCACAGAAAGATTAGACATACGAAAAATACATATCTTTGCAAATAAAGGAAAAGCTACTTCTAAGTTTATGCATATAGGTTATGCATTTTTACGCTTAATTTTTCCCATTAAAAGACACATAGAAAAAAAAGCAATATTGATTTACAGTAGTGCATGATTTCATTTTTTGCATGTGAGTCATATGTATGCCTGTTTTAATAAAGCAACAGAAAAGCAGCATTTGAATTAAGAGAATTTGAAAGAAGTCTTTGAAATACAGCATGATTCATTCTAATGCTGAAAAAAAGAAATTAATTTTAGGAGAGGGAATATCAGTAAAACCCCTGATACTATCAAGAAACTTTATGTTTCTGTCCCATCCCCCTCCCCTCCGTAAAACATCTTCATTTTCATCAATTGCCCACAGTGGGAAACAGGAATTTTCAAGAACTGTTTCCAGAACAGGCCATTTTAATCCGAAAGGTTCTTGCAAAATCCAAAAGCTCAATCAGAAACTACAATATCTTAAAAATCTACTTTATGTTAAAAACAATCCTGTGTACCTGTTGTGAGCAGTACAGAATCAGTAGTATGAACAGTCTCAAACAATTTGCTCTTTTCAGTTATAATTTATTTTAAAATTTTGCTGCAAAAAAATTGTCCAGTCCATAGTCAGACACTGAGTGTATGTTATTGATACCAAGTACTATTGGGTCCTGTTAACAAAAAAGCTATTCAAACAATATACAACTATAGAGAACAGCAGGCAGATGAAAAGCTGGTAACATCAAACAAAATTTCAACAGTAGGCACATACCTAGACCACTCTGCTTTTGTTCCAGAATAGTTCTTGGGGTTCGTAAGTTACTATTGCTTTCTGATAGGACCTGGATATGAGAAACAGAAAAATAAGGGAAAGTAGAAGAGCATCATGAAACATCCATTTAACTTGATACAGCAGCCTGTTTCAGACAGACATGTGTTAATAAGCTGTATGATAAGTGTTAGTAAAAATATGTAAAGGAAACATGAAAGATCATGCAATATCCCCTTCTGAAGGGAGTCCATTTCACATATGAGTTCCTTGCAATGAAGTGGTGCAAAGCAAGCATTCAGAATGAGAAAGGACACAGACCAAGACTGATATGAGAACAAACATTTGAGACATTTTATTTCATTTTACCAAATACACTTTCCTAAACTGCGCCTGTATTGAAGAAAGGAGGGGAGGGAAGGAAAGACAGACAAGCTATTGAGGACACCATACGATCACTGACCATGCACAGGCTCAATCAGTATAATCTTCAGATGCTCACAGCCTTTGCTGATATAAACTTTTCCAATGTAAATTGTTTTAGAATTTTCCGTAATAAATTAAGAAAATTTTCAAGGAAAAAGGATATGGTTACAGAACACCATCCATTGTCCTACATGTACACAATATCTTGACATTCTGAACAGCTTTAGATCTTCACTGGTACTTCCAAAACATTTACTATTTTTTTTTCCCCCTGCCTTCCCCTCACCCCCCATTACGATGAACAATCTTCAAAATATTGTACAAGTCAATGGATGATGTACTGTGTTGGGAGTTTCAGATATCTCCGGATACAGATGGCAAGAATTATTAGTGCTAGAGTTTTTTTCCTGCAATAGTTAATACCAGGCCACTGAAAATATGATATATGCAAAACAAGTTTTGAATAGCAACATGAAGTACCAAATAAATTATTTTAAATGGTATTGGTTGCAATTATTAATTTTTCTTTTCAATTTACCTACCACCAAATTAAGCAATGCTGGTTTTAAAGTCTTAAAGGACAACTAAACCAAAGCATAATTCTCTTTCATTAGGCAGTACACTAAGTCTTTTTTACTGTGGTAACATTTGCAATTCCTATAAAGAAACCAAATTTTTATGAAAGCGTGTAACACATTCAGTGGAAAAACATGCACTTGCTCTTTTTCCCCCAAACATTCTTGGCAAGTAATTTCAAGAAGTAGAAGGTATTGCTTGAAACATAGTCCATAACAAGGGATTAGATGTCCTTAAAGACAGTTGTTGCTTGGAATGCATAAAATGTTTAATGAAGTAAAGTTTAAAAACCTGTTGCCATGAGCCAAAAATACTGGATGTGAAAGCCAGTGATTTAGGGGAGACAGGGGAAGAAGTGATTTGTTCCCCTGATCTGCGTCTTCGACGCCCAGTACCCACACCACTGGTGTAATGCAGCCAGGTACCAATACACTCTGGGCTAGACACACTCAGGGGGCTCTCTTCCTGGAAGTGAGAAAGGGGGCAAAAAACAGCAAAGCATGCAAAGTTAGATTCAACAGAGCCAAATGAACGGAAAAGAAAAAACCCAATCTGCTTGCACCCTTTTATATACTACTTTTGAAACTATTAAACAGTGAATAGAGAAGAATAATAATACAATATTACAGAGTTATCAGTTCCACTTTTATCTTTTCATCCAACTATATCTTTAACTACAACACTTTGATCAAATTTCTGGTAGGCTAATTATTAGATATGAGAGAAAATTATTTGTTATCAGTAATTGATTCATAACTTTAAGAATTTTTCACATGTTAGACACAGTACTTCTCCTACCCTTGACATACTGTTTAATAGTTTTTTCCCCCTTAAGTACATTAAACTTTCCTATTTATTATTTAATACGTTCCTTCTCTAGTCTATAAGCTTATCTGAAAGCTTCTCATTTTTAAAATTGCCTTTGAGACTTTACAGCTGACTCACTGGTAATAGCACCAACCTGACTGGTAGTAGTTTTCCAAACTTAAAAATGTCCTAAAAATTATCTGACCCTGGACACCTTATTAGGACTTCAAGGGAGGACAGCGTCAGGCTAAGCATTCCCCCATGTCTACATCATTACGTATCATTAGCAATTAACATTTTTTTGTAATACAGAGTTTGCCTTCCAATGTCAATGAGCTTTACATTCTTGTTTTACTGTTATAACTCAGATTTTTTTTTCTTTTTATGACTCAGTCACAGTTGCATTCCTTCTGTAAATATTGCTGACTATAACTCAGATTAAAACTTC
This sequence comes from Acanthornis magna, assembly GCA_036785705.1. Classification (NCBI taxonomy): domain Eukaryota; kingdom Metazoa; phylum Chordata; class Aves; order Passeriformes; family Acanthizidae; genus Acanthornis; species Acanthornis magna. The sequence continues at coordinate 370,013 of JAWUZG010000480.1, read as the reverse complement.
CATATAATCTCACACCTGACAGTGTCCTTTCAAATTAACGGACATAGGTGAAGAGAGAATTGCCTTACAGGAGGGAAAAAAGGGAAAAAAAAAAAGAAAAAAAAAGAGAAAAAAAAAGAAAAAAAAAAGAAAAAAAGAAAAATAAAAGAAAAAAAAAGAAAAAAAAAAAGAAAAAAGTTCAAGGCAGTTGCAGTTTAAGTTGCAGTGACTTTTAAATGCTCCAAAATACTGTTTAAATATTCCAAATACTGGTTTTGCAGATTTCAGTGGGCCAGATGAAACTTCCAATTTTACTTTTAAGAAAAAATGTTTTACAGTATATATTTTTTTTTAAATTTGCTACTTCCTTCCAGCAAATAAGCAAGCTCTGAATGCTGAAACACATCTCAACATATATTATCTGCACAGTCAAAATTTGGCAATTTGTGCTATTGGTATCTTGTGAAAGTAACTTCAATATAATTTATGAAAATGGTTGAAAGTCTGAAGTAATAGACTATTAAGTTGTGCATAAGTGAACTCACAGCTAGGAGGGGAGTTTGCATGATCATAACGAAAACAGCTTTTAAAAATCCAAAAATATTGATGTTGTGAGCATTTGTTTATGAAAAAACTTGGAAATAGAAAATGTAAGACATTAACACTTATTATGTCTGTTAATTTATGGAAGTCATGTGAAGTTATACAGATATCCTTACAGAAGGGAATCATGCATCTTTTTCTCTCCATACTGCCAATAACCAAGTGATTTGCAAATCTGTAATACTTTTAGTGCATACAGACAACTCATTCCCAACACAAACATGAAAGGAAAAGCTTTTGGTGTGAATCTTCACTTGTGATGGTTTTAAGCAACTGAAAATGAGGCAATAAGAAGCTGTTAGTCTGCTTCTAGCATTAATATCACAGAAGTGCCACTATGCACCATCTGAAATTTGCCACTCAACCATCCCAATGGTATCAGTGATACAGCTGTGCATCCCCCCCACCTCTGTGACATTAAGCCATATCTGTGAAGCACACCTGGATGTCATGGCCTTCAAGACAGCAAAATAGATCGTTCAAGATGTTATCTAAAGAACTCATGAAACACAAACCCCAGCCACTTAAAAAAAAAGCTTCCACTTTTACCTTCTTACCTTCAAAAGCTTGACAAGTGGAGTCACTTTCACTCCACGTGAAAGCAAATACAGCAGAAGATGTCACTACTCCTGTACCTCCCCTACCACCCCTAATCCCTCTATTCCCTTTCAGCACAATCACCCTGAAAGTCTGTTCAATTCCCAGTAGTAGCTGTCTTGTAAGGATGAAACAAAACAACGTATGTTAGCTTGTAGATGTAGGTTTAGACTGAAAGAATCTTCATTTTCAAATATCAACTTTTCTAAAATGGCTTAAAAAAATAAAAGGAAGTAAGTCTTATCACGGAATAGTTAATAATTTAAAAAAAAAAATCCTTCAGACAAATCATTGCCATGGAGGATTTTCCACTGAGTAAGGGCGAACCTTCTCAGTCGTATCATACTGGTTCTGTGTAATCAAAAGCAGAATTACATTTCGTTGTTTTCTTAAAAGTACGCAAAAGTTAGTATCTTTGACAGAAATTATCTGGAACACAAACACTTACTTCAACAGAACCAATCTTCCGGGATCTTGGAAGAGGTGACTTTCTGTGTATGTGAATTGGGTCTGATACCATTGGCTTGAACATCACTACTGATCGATCAGTTTCATCTCTTTTAGAAGCGTGCGCTTCCTCATCACTATCATTTCTATGAGAGGGTTTTTTTGAGCCTTCATTCTATAGAAAATACATAATTAATGTTAAACTGGTCTGCACACCTTCAAACATGGAGACAGAAGTGGCTCTTAAATACATATTCTGCATAAAGATAAAACAAGCTGATTTTAAAAATACAAGATGTAAATCACATATTACTGAACAAATTACTCTAGACTTTAACAATCTAGATCTGCTCCTTCTTTCTTCTTCTGTTTAGAAGAATTCCAGCCAAGTTTTGCTTTCATTCGTTTCTCAAAAAGCAGTGGTAACTCCATGGACCTGACCATACATCTTTGAAAATATCAATCCTTCCTCAACAATCTGTATGCATAAACATGCCAAACTTCTTTCTTAAATATATCTTCCAGTTACCAGAGTATTATTCATGTGTTACTCTGACGTTGATATCACTTTGCTTAGAGTGAGTATTTTGCATTTCTAGTAAAAATATGGGCAAAGACTTAGAACATCCAAATTATCCGTGTCTTTTACCACACTGCCCATTCAAAACGGAAAACATTTGGACTGCTTATATTTTACTGGACACTTTTCTACCAAAAAACCCCAAAAACAAAAAAAAAAAACAAAACCTAACCAAACCAAAACAAAACCCCAAAACAAACCAAAAAACACCCCAAACAAACAAACAAGCAAAAAAACCCCCAAAAAACCAAAAAAACCCAAACAAAAAACCCCAAAAAACCAACAAACCCCTCCCCAAAAACAAAAAAAACCCACACTTGTATTTATCTTAGGTCTGTCCATATTAAAAAACCCCTATATTTTGCTTTAAAGAAAGGCATAATTATTACCTCCCTGGAGGCAGGTCTGTATCCATATCCAGCTGGTAAATTTTTATCTTCCTCACAGCCTTTAGCTCCTGGACTAAAGTGCAGCTCTACATGAAAACGTTCTTCTGAAGAAAGTTCCTAAAGGAAAGTATTGAAAATACGTTTATACTTTAATACATAGCTCAGCACTACTCATATCTGAAGATAGTTATGCATTTCAAATACCTTGTTTGGATCCTCATAAAGCATAATAACAATCTGTGTCATGTAATTGAGTTCATTGACCACATTTAAGTAATCCATAGCTCGTTTCCATTGTTCATCTTTTGATTCCTTATGGAGAAAAAAACAACATCAGCAAGTAAAACACAATTATTTTCTTTAAAAAGACTGATAGTTTCACTCTTCCCCTATTTAGGCGTATTTAAATTCATAGAGAAGTGCAACACTTATCGTAGCTAAGGAAAATGCACAGATACACTCAAAAAAAAATTATAAACCTCCATGAGTGACTTAAAATTGCTCATCAAATGACTGAAAAGTGAAGATCAGACCTTTTAATGTTTTATTTCAGTGTGTCATGTTTTTTGCCAATGATGATATGTAGACAGAGATATTGTTTTCAGTTCTCCTGATGAGAACTGCTAATTTTGCAATAAATTCATTTCAGCTAGTATATTATGAAAAATGTTTTTAGATATCACACTAACAGAAGTGTCAGTCAAACAGAGTAAATGAAGCTTTCCAGTACACAGAGATACAACCATCACATCCCAAACTACTTAAATGAATAGTCACCTTTCTCATGCTGTAGGTAAGTGATAACCTGAAGGTAAAAGAGTTGGAAGAATTATTGGTGACGACAGAAGACAAAAAAAAAGGATCTGCCCTTTCCACATCTATTTGTGATTCTAACACATACAAACAATAGAACACAGCATTACTTTGATGGAAATCAGCATGCCCTTTAATGTGCAATTTGAAATATATTTCTGCATATGTAATAGGATATCATATGTTTGAAAAAATATTAGCTATTTCCAAGTAACTTAAGCTTTCAATTGATACAATCCTAGGAAGACTGAGGTTCCTCTCAAAATATCACAGCTTCAATAGAGAAACTTACATCACATAAGGCACCGTAACGAAGGGTGGATAACAGGGAGTGGACGTGACTCTCACTGGTGAAATACAGCCGGGTACGAACGTGGCGTTCCGGGGACATAACGCCCCTGGAGTAGCTTAAAAGAAAAGAAAAATGTTATTAGACCTGATGAGATGTGTCCCTGTTTTCTAAATAGCAGTTAATAAATCAGTAAATTATACTTTCTAATTTCTATGAGCTAAAAAGATACTTCAAGTATGAAAGCTATAGAATATTTCTAATTTTTATGGGAATTAATGTAACCATGTAAGAAAGTAACTGGCTTACAGAGGGTGAAGCTTATTTACAGTGTCATCATCTTGAGTTCTCTGAAGGTCAGAACGAATTTTTCTGACTAGGGGAGTGCAGTAACCTTTGGCAATCTCCAGTTTTTCAGCTTTAGAAATACCATATTCCTGTGCAAAAACAAATTAACTTTTAAAATTCAGTTAAATATTAAAATGCCTTCTAATTCAAAGCTTCTATATTAAAGCAAATTACTAATCTAATAGTTTTCTCTGGCTGCAAAGCATTTTGTTTAACATTTTTACTACATGTTATTATTGATGTAACTTCAACTAACAAGCAGTTTGCCTTTTTGCTGTTTGATTTGATACAGAGAAGCAGTTTTTCATCCACAAGTTAAACCATAAAAGTGGATTTACCTTCTGGTATGAAAAAGCTCTTTTTTTTAACCAAAACATCTAGGGAGTCATTCCTCCTTCCTATCACCATCTCCACCTCCTATCTTGCCCCCACAATGCTTTTTTTCTTTTAGTCAATAAAGAGACATATTTGATATGCCTGTCTTAGTTTCGGGTAAACTACCCCAGGGAAGATCTTCTGTTTACCTCAAATAATAACACAAATGGTATTTATGTACAACTAGGAAATATTATAGGTTATAATATCATCAATATTTAAAAATATGTTCTTCCAGGAGCTTCATTCTCTGTGCTGCCCATGCTATGAAAGTGCTCTCCCAGTTAGAATGAATCTTCTTGTTACCCTAGAAAGCAACAGAAGCATTCCTCCTTTGTATTATGTAGGCTATCAAGTTTGCTTTGCTTTTCTTCCTTCAGCATGTGTCCTCATTTTTACCTTCTCTAACTTTCTTTTCAAAATTTCAGCTTAACAGACCCACAAAACACAATGCATACTAAGTATTATTACTATTTTTGTCATCCTTGCCAAGGAGGTTGAGAGACAAGGGAAGGAAGAACTTCCCTCACTTGCTACACACAATATGGGTAAATACCTTTGTTACTACAGCGCTCTCTAACTGCAGGGACACTTGGGGAAAACTTTAGTCTGTTCTGTCCTGTTATCACAAATCAATTTCATGTCCTGCCACCTACAAGATTTTAGCCTGCAGAGAATATAAGTTTAACTTGTCCACTTCTGGCCTGAAATTCTATGGAATTTTATGTCTACATTCATATCACGGAGTGTTAGCATTTTGAAAAAGCAGGAAGGTCTCTTTAAATTAAAATTGTTTAAAACGAGGTAAATTATATAGATTAGGGTTTACAGTGTCATTTACAAAGAGCCCAAAAATGAAATTTCTGTACGCAGGAGAATTGAAATTAAAAGCAATCTCAGAATACCGAGTTGTTCACAAAGGCTGCACTTAAATCTGTGACAAATGGTGGGGATGAACTGCTTTATTTTAATACACTGCTGTAAAGGAAGGAGGCATGTTCACACCTTAAATTTCTAAGAAAAGTTCACCATGAACACAGCTTAATTAATTATGAATCCAACTTTTCTTAAAAAATCCCAGTCAGTTTGCTACTGAAAAATAAGAGATAATGTTAAAGGCTTCTATTACTGCAAAATGGGGGAGCTTCAACAGAAAATACAGAGTAGATATTTGCACAAAAAACTTGAAAAAGTATTTGTTCCACACTCTTCTTCTATTTAATAATGCTTACCTGAGGAATCACAATGTCAGCTAAAGCCTTTGAAAGCCTGTATAATTCCATTGTGTTTTCTAATTTTAGGGATCCATTGTGCTGTACATCATATTTTATACAGTCGTAAATATCAGGAATTTTGCTAATATCGTATCTTCCATTTTTTGTTTTGAAGTCTTTTTCCAACTTGGCCCACCTGCGCAACATCAGTTCTAGTGTTTCACTGTGGTACAGCTGAATATCTGGATAGACATATATCTCTTATAAGTAATTAAGGTCATTCAAGTAACAAAAGGACATTTCAATTACATGGTAGCAACAACTGAATTACAGAGGGATAGAATAAGTTAACTGCATTACTATTAAGAACAACAGCTGGACATAAGGTTAATTTTAGTGCTGAAAGCATCACAACTACATAGCTAAACCTTGATATTAAAAAACACTGCTGCAGAAATGTACCACTGGCCCTTAATATAAGATGTAACCTACATAACTTAGCCTTAGTACCATCTACTTTTCCTATTACTTTTGTGGAATGCTGAATTTCAAATAACTAAGACAAGAATTTCTGCAAACATTGGAGGCCTGGATTTCTGAACACCAGAGAGCTCTTGCCTGCAATATGACCACATGACCCTCCTGCTTTTTACTTTAAAACTATGCATATATGTAGTCAGACTGTGAAAATCCTTAATCCTTTATTGGTTGACTAATGTTTCTTCACTAAGTGAGGTTAGTGAAGGAAAGTTATGTTACAATTCTCTTTCATATATGTTAACTAGAGAAACTAAATACAAGTACAAAAATGTTTCAGTACCTGCAGACTTTGGGTCCTCCATTCTCTGCCTGATCTGAGAAGTCAAGCTCTGGATCAAGTAATAGACTTTGTCACATGTCTTTACAGGATTTTTAATAACCTGCATTGACTTTATCAGTGAGATGCTTCCAGATGGAGTAAGCTAAAATTTGAGATAAACACAAAATTAACTGAACAGACTACATTTGAAAGACATGGTGAGATAAGATGGAACGTGTCAAAGATTCCAAGGATGGGAGAAAAAGCACTCAAGCTTTATTTTTAAAATAATTTCTCAATTATCTATTCCCTTTGAGGCCTTAAGAAAATACATCAAAAGGTAGTACCATCTACTAGAGATTCAAAGGCAATTAGAAATTCATAGGGCAACTAATTCTATAGAGCAAATGTGAGTACAAGAATTCACAAAACTACTTCTTTTATTCCAAGACAGGAAAATTGGAAAGAGGTTTAAAACTTTGTACATAGTTAGCATGCTTCCATAACTTCCTTTCACATAACTTTTGTATTGAAAAGTTTACAAAAAATTGTTAGAAATGTTGTCAGTAGGCTCCATGCCCCACAAAATATTTTTTGCTCTATAGGAACAACCAGATTTGCAATAGTAACTGATACCTCAAAAAAAGTTTGTCTGCTCCTGTCTTAGGTTTTTGTTTCTAAAGGACTGCAGGACATAAACACAGAAGGAAACCCTTTAAAAGCATATATATCAAAAATATATAAGATGTTCTTCAGAACTGAATTAATTACAGAAATGGTAAAAGCTACAAACTACCACCATCAAGTTGAGTGTCACTAAAACAATAGTCAATGTACGTGTGAGGCTTAGCCTCATTTTTTCAGAAAAGTCTGCAGAATCCATAGTAACCAATGATATTAAACCGTAATTTATAGACAAAACACACACTTAATTGCACTTTGCTCAGTTTCCTGAAATGCACAGACTAATTTGAATATGGAAAACTTCTGCCCTCTACCTAAGAGTAAGCAGTTCCTATCTCCCTACTATGACAAAGTAAATCAAGAAATTGATTTATTTATACATAATATGGAGGGAGGCAAAGGAATAACCCCCTTAAGTTTTCCCAAATCACAGGTAAATAAAAAACTTACACAAATAAATGAACCCCTCAGAAGCTTTTATTGCTTCATAATCCCAAAGGTTCAGTGACTGAAGAGTACTCTATTAGTTCAGCCACGTTTCAAATCTGATTATACCTATACAACAAACATCAGTAAGTCTTTGCATTTTCCCATTACCGATGCATCCACTGCTAGCAGTGGTTTGCATAACACTTTATATGTTTAAATGAATCCACACAGAGTGTATACATGCAGGGTATATTATTCTTCATTAATTTGCTCTCAGTATTTTTGCAAAAATAGCAGTTAAAACTTAAACATCATTTGAGGACTTCTATTTAGTTGTTATACAAGGCAGAGTAAGGGCAATTGAAAGAGAAAGAAGTTTCTTAACTATAACAAAAATAAATTTAAAGCCAGGAACAATGATGTGTTCTGTACTAAGTCAACGTAAACTATATTACTATGCACTAATTTTGCATCTTAATGAGATATTTAATTTCACTGATTAGAAAATATTCCACTTGTTTTCAGTATCTTAGTATTCTATGTAAAAAAAAAAAAGACCTTGCAGAAGATTAAATACTGAAACAACTCCAACAGGTAGGTAAACTTTTTGTTACACCACATATTGTCAAAGTAAAGATTACAAAAAATGTAAACAATACAACTTCACTTCTTGAATAATTAAAATATTTTAATGGAACAGTGAAAAAGGTTTACAAACAAGATCCTCATCTACTCCTTCTTCAAAGTTTGTAGCTATTCTGATTACCTAAATTGCAAGACAAAATATCTACAGCCACAATTGGTATAGCCATCTTTGCTGTTCAAACTATTTGCAACCACCCTAATAATTTTGCAAAAAGGATACATAAAATCACTGCTCATTACATTTACACAGGAATTTTCACAACGATTTTATTTCACAGGAAACTAATCATATGCTAACCTTATCATAGTCATCAGCAGTAAATTCTCTGTCTCTCTGGAGAATTTCATGGAGTCTTGCTTTAACACGATGCTGACAGCTGCTTAAAGAATCACTGTCACTGTCCAACAGACCATTCATATTAGCACTTTTTACCATCTGGACAAGAATAGGAGTCAGCTCTCCCTCTAAGGCCAGCAGTCCCTGAAGCAAACAATACAATTATTAGGGCAAACAGATAAAGATAAGTATATGAGTATCTTAAAAAACCTACCTAAAACACAAATTTAAATTCAAGATGGTATCACTTGGCTATGGGTTAGACAAACAGGGACACAGTGCATGTATTTACAGAGAAATGGCCCCCTCAACACCGCTGGTGTGCAGGACTGATACAGATGGGCCAACAGTGATGACATGTCACAGAGAATGCTCCCCAGCACCAGCTGTTCAGGGCTTGCATTGTAGGGAGCACAGGTGCTTTCTCCCTGGGCAGGAAGCAACAGCTCCCTGACTTCTGGGTGACCATGCTTTTGCTCAAGGATTTGAGTCACCAGAGGGGAGCTATGGGAAGAGTTAGCAAACAAAATAGCATCTGGCAGGACAAACAGGAGATAGGTGGAGTCTTACAGAGACTCTACAGGGGCAAAAGCCCAAGCCACGTGAGTCACAGGACAATCAAAGGCCTTGAAAAAGAGGTGAATTGAGAATTCCAAAATGAAGAAGGCTGGAAACTTTTGTGGCTTTTCTGGCAATGGAAGGGCTCTGGAATAAGGAAGGAAAAGGTGTGGTGTCTCTTCCAGCCCGCTGACCACAAAGAAAACAGGTCAGATGGCTGAAATTCTGTGCAGGCAGATTCTGTACAAACACATGCAGCATGGAAACAAACAGGAGAAACAGGAAGTCTGACGACTTGTAGAGCTTTAAGTTAATTCAAATTACAGAGATATGGCAGAATAGTTCACATGAATGGATTTCTGCTGTAACTAGATATAGGACCTTATGGAAGCCAGGTAGACAGGACAGTATCATCATGGGCCTCAGCTACAGACTATACAAATGAGAACGCAAAATGGATGAAACCTTCCTAACACAAGTGGAGAAAGCCTCCTAATTGCAGGCCCTGTTTCCATGGGTGCTCTTGGGCCTGGATACCTCCATGGCAATACTGCAGGGGACAAGCAATAAAGAATTCTGGAAAACACTCAGGACAATTCCTTGATACTGCTTACTGATGAACTATTGAGCACATGCACTGTCCTGGGCCTGTTACTCAGAAGTGTCAGGAAGGTAAAGGTCGATGGCAGTCTTGGTAATTGAAATCTGATGTTATACCAGATCCGTGGAGAAGTGAACAAGACAAATAATTGCATTAGAGCCCAGGATTTCAAATGAGCAGACTTTAGCTTGTTCGTGGAATCCTATGGAGGAAAGTCTTGCAGGACAAAGGTGACTTGGACAGGGCTGTTTAATTAAACCCTGTCTTCATCTGCTCGAAGAACTTCAAATGCTTGGCACATTATTTGGATACCTTTTCACACTAAACTACTATTTGAAAATACCTTCTTCTAATAAACTGTAAATCTCTCCCAGTCTTCAAAAGAAAAAACAAACTTGAGAATATCAGAATTTTAAAACTGGAAATACCATTCCACATCGTACCTTTGCAAAAGCTGCTGCAGTCATCTGAACTCGTCCCTCATCAGAAGCATAGATTTTGAGATCATGTCGGTAAGTGCTATGCAATCTCAGTAAACCACATCCAGGAAATCCAGCATAATCTCCTACCAAACAAACATTTTGCTCAAACTCTCATCTTGCACTTGATTATCTTCAAACGTGATTTATGATACTCAAATGACTCTTTTTGAAAATTATTATTATAATTTTCTTTTTACCTTGTCCACCTGGATACATACACCTGAAAGCTCTTCCAAGCTCCTCTGCTTGAACCCTGCCTGCAGGGGTCAATTCTCCTCCCCATTTTAAAACCAGAAGCAGGGATGGCTCATTTCTTCTATTATCTAATTGTACACAGAGAGAGGAGTTTAGTAGTGTAGTATATTATAATTTTTTTTTCCAAATGAACAAAAAATATTTGCTCTATGAAAGAATCATTAAAGGATCTCTTCAACATTATGAATCTTTAATAGCATTCTAACATTAAGGAAATATTAACCTGGTGAACTAAATGAGCACTTTAAACAGAGAAAACTGAAGTAGGTAAACTATGAAGAGAATATAAGTGAAAAATACTTAGCATGTATCTGAAGCAAAAAGTAAACCAAGATAGAAAAATTAAAATATATTGAATGCTAAACACCCTACAGTCTTAAACATTTTAAATATAATAATTGTTGAGTGAGATTTTCTTATACAGGCTCAAAACACCACTTTGGTGAATCACTGAAGTTTCTTTTCATGTTACTTCTCTGTTGCGAAAAAGCAGGGTTAGAATATTTAGTAGAATTTACTTGAGAGTTTTTACAATTCAGCAGATTAAGAGATTATAAATTTCTGCTAACAATACAGACATTATTTCAAAACAAAATATTCCTTCTTCTTAACATTAAGACACATTATACTACTAGTCCGTGACTATTTATATACACACGATATTAAATGATTAGGTACAAAAGTAATATAGTACCTTCCTCTTCACTGGAAGTCTTAGGGCAGCCATGAGGAAGATAGGTTAACTGAACTTTGCGATTTATGCCTGAAAAATGCCCATACCTGAAGTGGGAACAGGGAAAAGTGGGAGAGGAAGAGGGAGAGAAACATTTTAAATATTTTCCTCCAAAACTGCTAAGATCCTGTAGCAGGACATAATAAATCTCTGCTGGTCAATGATTTGTGCATTTGACCACCATTTATTGAAGCAGTGCTTAGAGTAAGCATTAACTCAACAAGCACAGCATTAGCAGAAGTAACAACTATGCTACAATGAAACACCGTAAAATACTATCTAATTCAATTTTTTGTAACACTGGAAAAAAGTTCTTTTACATAACACTGGGAAAAAAACCCCAAACAATAACAAGCAATATTTGCAGACGGCACAAGTAATTCGTCTGTTCAGATCCAAAACTACAGTGGCTATCAGTATCCAGAAACTGGCCTGACAGTGTAGATGGCTATTGGTTTTTTAGCCCATTAAGTTCTCAAGCAAAACTCAGTATTCAAAACAATTATCATAAACTTCAATAATAACTGCCTGTTCCCAGATTTTTTTTTAATGAAAAATACTTATTACCATTGTACATTCTAAGATCCCAGATCTTTAACAAACCTTGAAGCCTTATTTTTTCTCTTGTTTTGTTTGTTTGTTTGGGTTTTTAAAGCTGTTTTTTTTTTTTTTTAAATTGCTAAATATTTCAGGCTAAGTATGCAAAGACTTGTTTATTTTCAGTCCTAGAAGTTTGCTTTAAGTAGACAAGTACACATGGTGAAAGTTCTTACTGGCTCTATCAGATTTCATTATGTCACAGGGTAAGAAGCAGACCCTGCATACAAATACTTTCATTTTAAAAACATGCAAGACAAAATATTATATCAATGAAGGTAACTTTCTCATATGGAAAGTGTACTGAGACACTAGATACAGCAGTACGTTAAATTAAAGTCAGGGAGAAAAAAACAGTGATGGCCCATTTCAAATTCAACCCTTTCTCTTCAAAAACTTTGTGTTTGAATTATTATATTACTACATATTTGGTAAGATTGCAATTGAAGCAGTAACTGGTGAAACAGGTCAAAACAGAAGATAACTTCATTGCTATGAAGACTGAAAGTTAGACACTTACATTTCTAACACAGTTTTTAGCTGTTCAAGTTTTGCTTTACTTTCTTCAATTTCAGAATCATTGTTTTGCCCAAGTTCTACAAGGAGCTGTCTTGCTATATCAAGCACTTCCTAAAGAAAGGAAACATAGGATTTACTTAAATAAATAGATTTCTATTTACAAACTATTATAGCAAAAAAACAAAGACAAACTTGCCTGCAACTGTTTTGGTTTTTTCAGTTTCAGTTTTCCAGATTTATATCCATCACATTTTTCAAAGAGATCAAAAAATCTTTAAGAGAAAGATTTGTGATTAAGAAATTCAATCAATTAATTAAATTACTAATACTTGAACAGGTGGCTCTTAAAGTGATCTAAAATCAGTACCTTTACTCTATTTGAAAGTCAGGTTAAAACTGGCACTAGAGAGGTCAAACCAAGTTTTATTCAAATCTCATCTCCCCAGAAAGCCTTCAACGCCTTAGAGAAATAAGAGCACTGAAAATGTTCTCTTATTTACTTGCTAAGTATTAAAAAAAAAAAGAGGATATTCTATATATTTGAATATTTCAATATGCAGCTATGTCAATTCTTAATCTTCAAGAATGATCCTGAACAGAAGTAGGACAAAAATACCAAGTGAGCAGTTGTACACTTCTTCAGCAAGTTCTGAATGCAAGATCTAGTTCAAAAATAAATAATTCCTTTTTACTGAAATGACACCTAATTCCAGGTCAATTACGTCAGTAATTTTATGAATGCTAACATAAAGATAGCATCTACCAGAAACTCAGAGTCATTAAACTTTGACAAAAATAAATAACAAGAGTCATTTGACACATCTTGCATACAAGAATAAAAAGCAAAAAGCAGAAGTCATGGGCTAATGGAGAGCCAGAAATATTCTCTGCTGCAATATTTTTCATAAAGATATTTATAGATACAAATGCATTCTGAATAAGATCAAACAGGACTGTTTACAAGGCACAGCATATGCTGAAGGAAATCTGCGCAAGTAAGTTGACAGTCCTGTTAGAAAGAGGTGCATACTTGTTAATAAACTGCAATTATCAGTTAGATTTAGAAGAAAACAAAACAAAAATCACCTGCAATTGTACAATTCCTGGTCAATTCATTGCTTGCTTAGCCCCAAAAATCCTACGCTCTAAAACAGGGAATATAATTTTTACAAAGATTCTACTTACCTCTGATGTTTTACTTCCATTTTCATTTTTTGCTTTGGTGTTCGGTCCCCATGGCGTATTACAGCTATAACACATCTAAGCTCCATCCTGAAATTTCAAGAGTTGTATTTCACAAGTCTGTACACAAGGGTCTTTTATTTAGTATTAAACCAACCACAATCAAGACAACTGACAAAGCTGCAGTCATCTGACATAACTACAGAAGTGATGGAAGCATATGCAAGAATATAAGGTTAACTGAAAATGATGTAAGGTATAAAATATAAATACTGATTTTAAGACTTAGGTAACTACAGAATAACTATTTTAAGTAGTTTTTAAAACAACGATTTTGAGGATCATTAAATGAGAGAGCATGTTTATTAGAAGCGCATATTAAGTTGGTGCTGGAACAATGATTAGCAGTGGAAGCTATGCATAAAAGACGCTACACTTGAAAATCTGCTGTTCTATACTCAGCTTGACTAAGGGTGAGAAACTCTGACTGCTGGCATAGCAATTGTGATTCCTTCCTTGTTTTCAGCACACAAAACAAGCATTCATAGGCCAAAGTGGGCACACCTTGTAAAGAGAAAAAAAGATTCACACAAAAGTTACATTGGGAGTTTGCACAATTCAGGTGTAGCTACTATTTTCTTACATTGTTCCAGAGGTGGTTGGCACAATAGGAATGTCTTCAGCTTCCAAAGGAATTGACCATGGTATTTGAAACTGCGGAGCAAGTTCTCTCATTATGATATTCCTAAAACAGAGGTTAAAAAGAAAAAAAAAATAAAGGAAGTTTAAAGCACAGCTTACACAACACACGCAAACTCCAAACCAAACAGATTATATATATGCATTTTTATTAATGTAGTTTTAGACTACTAGCAGCCATGAACATCTATATTTTTCTTTTAATTGCACAATAAAGATCACTAAACAATTTAAAGCTATAACAACTGCTACCTCGACATTAGACTACTGGCTCTGTATTTGTCAGAAACTTCAGCTTTTCAACTCCAGTTCCTAAAAGAATTCTTTGGATATGAATTAGTCTTGTTCATTTACACATGCAGACAATTGGCTTCACTGCTTAAATAAAAGTGCCTAAGAATTGCCAAGCCATTCTCTTCAAAGAGTAACTGCTGTCTTTTACCAGTAGTTTCTCAAACGTTTCTGTGATAAAACTGGAAAAATAGGTACAGTCTCTGGTCATAACTAAAGTTGACAACACAGTCCCCACCTCAAGAAGGTTGGTACATCTAATGTACTCTTTCACAAATATTTCATTAAAATACACTGAATTTCAGATTAATATCTACATAAGCAGCAATAAAATGGAGGAAAAAAATTGTCCACCTTAAAGTAGAATAAGCCAAAATACAATTGCTAAAAGACTTGAAAAATCCTTCATATAATAAGATTCCAGACCATCAGATGATGCAAAAAGTCATGCTGTATCTCATTAGTGCTGTAATCTTACTGTAAAGCCAGTCAAATGGGCTCAGCCTACTGTGACGGTAACATTTCCTTGGCATAGAGTTCTGTACCCAATTCTACATGATCCCTTTTTATGCCTTTTTTTGCCTCCACTGGCAGAGACAAGATGCTATGACAGAAGACGCCTTGCTTCTATTTCAGTTTGGTTTTATGAGTACGAAATCCACCAATATACAAGTGTACACCAGCTTCAGATCAAGGACAACATACAGTAATTTAGACACATTAAACAGCAGCAATCAAAACCATCCACTGGTGTTTCACTGCTTGAAAACAATCTCAACTACCTTTAAGAACTTAATCTTGCTTTCAAAATACTTATTCAGTTAGCTTTAAGCACTTTTAAACACTCAGATGTTTGGGATGATTTTAGGAATAAGGAATTTAGTTAGAATTTATTTATTGACTTAAATTCTCGTTAATTTTTATTATTTAAATGACTTTTAATGTGATACTTAATTTTTAATAAATATTTAATTATTAATAGGAATAAGAAATCTGTAGTACATAAATGATACTGATATATAATGGAGTTAATAAGCAAATCTTATTGAATAAGTCAGAAAACTCTTACCCCAGTATCTTAGCACAATCATCATAGTATTTCATGGAGTTTTTCACAAAACTGAAGCCATTCACATCACAGACATAGGACTGTCCATTAGCACGTAGCAAATCAAAGCCACAAACTGTTTGCTGTTTTTAAGAATAAAAGTTCAAGTGATTTAGGATTGCTTAGTCTAAACAAACTTTGTTTAAACAGAGTATTCATTGGAAAACAAGGCAAAAACATGACACATTTTACGCTTAAGTACCTTTTATCAGTTCCACATTATGTTCACCCACATCATGGAAACATCTTCCTATTTTTAACTTTCTATCCTCAACTTGATTTTATCCTTCCTGCATATCACTAGCAGTGTTACTATTGAAGGTCAAGGTCACATGAGCACATATTTCAAGATTTATGGCAATGATGGGCCTACAAAGTCCCCTTTCTGCCAGTGGTTTCCTGCTACATCGAGTTTTTAAGGATGATAGGCAAGAAATTACAAACAAAATTGAAAAACCATTTTTGTTGAAAATTGACAAGATAATTTTCACATTGACATACTACTGACATCATTAGTAGAGAATACTAGACGCTATTTCAACAGATTACTTTTTAAGACCTCAAAGCCCACTTTGCTGATAGAGGCTCACACCCTACAGGCTCCAGAATGCCATCACAGTCACACACAGGTAAGGAGACAGACTGGAAGCCTTTTTATAAAATAGGTGAAAGGACGGTAAGAGTCTGAATGAAGTTCTGAACAAAGGAATCCTTATAACTATACAGCAATCTTAAAATTATACAAAAATGGAAACTATCAAACACTTCAAATAAGTACCTAATCAGGTCACCACCAAACTAACAACTAATTTGTACCCGATGTAAATACTAGGTAATAGAAGTCACAAAAATTTTACTGCAACTGTGTTTTGCTAACATAGAAACCGTGAAAAAAAGGTGTGAAAATGTTATACACAGAATAGGTACACTGTGAGATAGCAAAGCACAATAGTAACATGTAAATTCAGGAAACTAATGCAACACAAGCAACTTACCCAGAATTTTTCAATACATTAAAGGAAGAATCTTTCTTGATTAAAAAAGATGTGGATACGGAAGCTGAAATTTTCACCTTCCTAGGAGTTCTGCAGCAATTACCACTGCCTGCTCTGTGCACTAAAACCCTACGGAAGTTTCATGTGACAAACAATTAATTAACACTAAATGTTTGATCAGATAGGAAAGCAAGCAGCTTACCTTAAAGGCAAGGCATACTTTCCAAGCAATTAACTTCTCTCTTGCATTCAGGATGACTGGATATCTCACTTCTTTTCCTTCGCTATCTCGTTCTACTTTGCCATCCAGAGCTGGAGACTTGCGGGCCTCAGCGTGAGCATAGTCTGGACCTACTGTGTACACCTGTATTGAAAAACAGGAGCTCTTGATTCGTGTAATTAAATTATGTTATATAAATTTGCAAAATGTATGCATGTAACTCAAATGTGATAACAAGATCAAAAGATACTAGCTGCTTTCATAATTGAAAAAGTCACACTGAAGTGTCTTCCTCAGTGGCATTCTCCACCTTCAGAGAACATACATCATTTACTAACAGCCTAGGATAAAACAAGAAAAATAATTATAAAACTTAATGAATAAAAATAAATTTCTCAGTTATGATGGTACAGAGATGTAATGTTTTCTTCTCCAAAACACTGCAGAACCTGGAGAACATGTTAACTTGAGGATTGTTTCAGTTTACTTATTATGGAAATCTGGCTGCAAGACTAAGTGATACTTTTAATTAAAAAAATATTTTTACGTTTTAGACAGGACTGAACAAAGCAAAGATCTGCCCAGCTTTAAGATGACAAGGCAGAAGCTTGAAAGAACAATTGTGCTAACTCTCTACTGCAGTTTTGATGCTCACTGGAAAGTTTGGGGCATATGCTAGAAGAAGCTTGTCAGCAGCTCTCAAAAACACAGTTTCTTTAACTAAAAAACAACCTCCAAGCATTGATTTAAAAAGTATTTAACTAAAGCAGATGACTGCCAATACTGCGAATTTAGTGAATTCAGGCAAGAAGGTGAGTTTAGTGAAACCATCTAATATAAAACTGATAGTCTTATAAAGAAAATCCATTATTTATTTGGGGTGTTAAAAACCCACTGCTGCTTGATGACTACACTACAACTAGTCAAAATAGTCACTACCCCTCAAGCCACTTGCATCTCTTCATGTTCCAAGAAACATTTTGGAAAGTTTGCAAAGCTCTTACAGAAACATCTGTAAACACAAATTAACCTATTGCAAAGTGTTGCACAGAATAACCTCCAGAAGAGAACACCAAGGCATTTTTCTGAGAACATGAAAAGAGTATTCCCCTGATGTACCACCAAGCGATATCAAGAAGTGGACTGCAATTAATAAAAAGGCTTTTTGGATTAGACCTCATGCTCTCTACACCAGCAATTTTTTGTGTAAATATGGTGATCTCTTATCCATACCATAAAACATTGGTTTCACACGTTTAGAAATGAGCTTAAAATAGCCAGAATGAACACAAAGGGAAAGGAAATAATCTTCATACATGGCTGGCTAAGAACATACTTTGTTATTGCTCTGTTTTAGTGTTCTCTTATGGTACCTAATCTTTACCTCTGTTAAGAAATAAAATGAACAAAAGACTGAAAATCATTATTAGATAAGGCCAACGAAGGTTATTTTCTTTGACTCCATAAAATTTTAGCAAGCTACTTTTGTTTATTAATTAACACACTAAGATCTATTTCAATTAGATTTCTTTGTAACGTTTTACCTTCAGATAAAATATGTAGGCAGCATCTGTTAGAATGGGAAAGTAGATGCTAACTACTGGCACTAACACAATGCAAAAAAAAGAAAGACAATATGTTGGGTAACAAGCCTCCAGCACTTGATTCTAACAACACAAGCACAGCTGCTCTACATTACAAGTACTATGTTCAGCTAGAATCAGAATTACATTTTTTACTTATGAACTGTATTAAAACTTAATTAAAATTGATCCTTGACAAAGATATTCTATTATTTTTAAAACTGACAAGCTCTCTGAGCACTTGATTGGTCTAAATATAAATAAGAAGGCGCAGTTGTCATACCTTCACGTCAGTTCCATCTGTAGGCATAAATTCCTCATAAATATAGGAGCCTGTTTTTCTCACACTGCTTTCAGGAGAATAAACACTGCTTCTGCTGCCAATCTGGAAGACGTATTTTTCCATTAAAAAACTCATAAGGTACTGCTTGAGAAATGTTAAAGCTACCTAAGATAGTACACTTGTACTGAGAAAACACTTCCTGGACCGAATGAAGTAAACTTTTGACCATTGCTGAAAGATTTTTGTAAGATTCTAAAAGTGCATTGATAGTGTATGCTAAGAATCTGCAGTAGCTGACAGCTTACTACTGCAAGAAACACAGGCCTTCATTCAATCTACATGTTATCCTGAAATTAATTTCTCCGATCTGCCACTATTCCTAGGCAAGGAGGACATGACAGAACTACTCTGCAATCCTGTTAAGACACCCACAGCTTTTTAATAGCTTTAATAGCATAACCTCACCTTTCGAAAGAGCCTCTGGCTTCCACCCCCAGCAGATGTTGGATAATAAATGTAAACATTGTGGTCCTCAGCACTAACTGGCTTTTCTACAAAGGGCTTCTGGAAAACTTCTCCATTCACTTCCACATGATCTTCTCCTTCAATCAAGTTGCATTCTGAAGAAACAGTGAAAGGAATAGAGCTGTAATGGTATACTAATGCAATGCAATTATTAAGAGATCTGCATTAATTTTGCAGGTTGAAACAGTAATATTGTATTGTGTTACATCTTTGTTTCTCTGATTTGTTACTGACTGCACAAAGACCTGATGATCATGTGCAGTATATGTCTGCTGTACTGTGCCTGTATTACATTACTTTAATACTATGTCCCACAATTTCTGTTGATTCCCTTGGTGTCAGACAGGAAATTGTCTCCTGCAGGTGCATAAGCTGCATAAGATGGTATAATTTTGGAAATGTTTTGAAGAGAGGAAGCGTTGATTGTCTTTTTTTTTCAGTGCCTTTCTCTGAAATATCAGGGAGCTGGCAGTGGACACGGTGTGGTGCCAGATGCCACAGCACCTTCCATAGGGTTAGAACTGTCTCATACTGTGTGATTCATGCACCCTGCACAGAAGATTAGGTCCTCTGCTATCAGCAATCAGGAATCTGGTATTCAATACTGTTTAACAGAAAGCAGCAGCTTTAATTTCTCTTTTGAAGCATAAATGTGTCATTTTTTTCCCTAGATCACAGCCATTTTAATGCAAAATTCTCTTGACCTGTCATTGCAATCTCTTAGTGTTGCTTGAAGTCTTCATTTTAGTAGAAGAAGTTCAGTTTCCAGGCACACAAAAAGTTAATTCCAATTTATATTAGAGTGCATCATCTGCAGGTATATCTAGAATAGATTTCCAATACATGGCTCCTTATATTCAGAAGGGGAAGTATACATTAGCCTGACTGGTTGCTGTCAGTATTTCTTTCCTAAGGAAAATTACTAATAATTGTGGTTAATACAACATTCTGAATGCTGCTCTCTTTGGTAACATATTAGACTCTTGGAGTAAGGAGGCCTTTATATTCTAGTTGTACCACGGTGTCCGTAAGGTGTATGGTATCAGGATCATACTTCTCAGTTGCATCCTTATACTGCCTTTAGTGGGATGGAGTTAATTGTCTTCACAACAGCTGGTATGGTGTTATGTTTTGAACTTGTGACAAAAAAGTCTCCATGTTTTTGTTAATGCTGAACAGTGTTTACACAGCCTCAACCCCTTTTCTTTTTCACACACTGCCGCCCACAGCCAGTAGGGGTCAATCCACAACAAATGCTGGTGAAGATATCAAACTGCGTAAGTTAATTGTCTAGCCAGTGAAATTTAGCTTTCCACTATGCACATATTGTTCTCCACTGGAAACAAAGAGATGCTAATGGTTGATAGCTTATCACTGTTCTTTTTACCTTGGGGATTGTTTGGATCGCGGTTCAGAACTGCATAGCGAGGAAGTAAAATGCCTTCAGCTTTAAGAATACCATAGACTTCTCTTCTAGAAGAACAAATATTGCACAATGAGCCAGCAAATCCTACTAATATTTGCATTTTACAGTCCATGAGTAAAGGAGGAGACAAATAAACACATTTTTTTTCAAATCACACAGGATAAGGTTACACATAAAACACTGCTTACTAATACAGTGCTTTAAAGGTCACTGACACAGCTGCACCTTTGCAGTGATTTCTACAACATCAATAAAAATGCACTTTGCAATGCCAATCCTTTCCTCTCTGGCAGAGCAACAGACATTTGCACAGAACAACTGTCTACTTAAAGGGGATTTTCAACCATTCATGTTAAAGTTTATACCGAGCAGTAACTGAAGGCAGCCAAAATAGCAAGCCTGCTCACTGTTCAGAAGGCTCCAGTGTTTATGTGTTTTGCTCACGACTGTTTTATTAACAATAAAATTTTGCTAGGCATGACCTCAGGTCCGAAAGAAAATTCATTTTCAGTAACCACATGACCTTTGAGTACGAACAACTTCTGTTAAGGATCATCTTTACAGAAAAAAATACTATAAATCATATGAATTCTACAACTATAGGAGCTTGTACTGCTGCTATACACGCCTATCTTATATATATCTTAAGAGTATAAACTTTTCTATTTGCTAAGCTTTAGAAAAATGCATCACCAAATTTCTAACTTGATGAATCTTCAGACACATCAATATAAAAGCAACAAAAGAAAAAAACACTCCTGAAGACACATCCCAGAAAATCATGCGTACATTAATAAAGTCTAACATTCACTGTAATTTTATATAAACTACTGTACAATCATAGAATCACAGGATGGTTGGAATTAGAAGAGATCTAGTTCCAAACCCTCTGCCATGGGCAGGGACAATACACTGGAACTCTTGCTATGCAGTAACAACGAATTTTTATAGTCTCTGAAAAAAAGGCTTGCTTTTAAAGGTGGTTAGTGTTATTTACCTGTCTTGTATGTGATACTGCATATTCAAGTCATTGATTATGAATGGATTCCTGAGTTTTGCATAGGCTACTGCTTTGTCCAGGGGAAACCCTAAAATGTTTATTAAGACAAACAGATTAAAATTACAAGACACATTAGCAGTAAGTCATTTGGAACCTTTGTATTAGATCATTATTTCCACTGGCTTCCAAAGCATTTACAAGTGTAACAGCTATTTCTATGCCATGTCAGACAGAACTTTCTCAATTAATGTAAACAGTACCATTTAAAACACTTGCATTTTAAAAGTTAGTTTTTATTATATTAAAGAAGAAAAATTAATCACTTCCTAGAAAAATCCAATAAAACCGCAAGACAAAAAACCTACAAGGACCTTCAAAGAGTTTAAATGATTTAGATCTCACAAGTATTTATGGTATTATTAGATTTACCTTTAGAGTGAAAAGAAATGAGACAGTCACATAAAGGCCAGTTTTCTACAGGCTCATTCAAAATAACATCCTCTTCAAATATCACCACCGTTATATACTTGAACATGGAGAGGCGTTCAAGAATTTCTTTCATTGGTTTGGACTTTGATTTCTTAGCCATTGAACAAATCCCAACGGCAATTTGTCTTTCTGGTGGCTGGAAAGGAGGTGGGGGGGGAAGGGAAAAGTAATTATGTTTCCTCAAAACACAACAGGGTTTAAGCAGCACAACAGTAGAGCAGGTATTTTCTCTTAAAATTCACATGCTACCTTTAATTTAGTTTTGAATCAGGTGAATTGCTAGCAGATGACAAAACGCAGCATAATCGCACATCACACTGCATACTCACAAAAAATGCCTCCAGAGTGAAAATGTTTAATAACTTTACATTACTTTTTGTGAGTATCATTACCAAGAACAAACAGACACAATCAAAATCTAAGTCAGGAGTGTCGAATCTGAACAAAATCATACTTATGGCTTACCCTGAAATTAACTAGTAATTGATTTTTGAATTATGTGATTCTTTTATGTCTAATTAATAGTCACAAGGATTCTCATCACCTTGCATTACAAATGAATTATGAAAAGGAAAACTAGAAAACCAGAAAGTACTATTCTAGATTTCTGAACTATTTCGTGTATAAACATTTTTGCTTTTTTTGTATATTCTGTATTTACTTTCATGCTAAACCTTCAAGAATTTCTTTCTGTCAGTGGTATTTCTAAAGGGAACAGCCAACCTACTTTGCTCTTTAAAGGAAACAAACAAAAAACCCACAGAGCAATCCTTTAATTCAACTTCTTGCTTCTTGAAAACATAGCCAAACACCTTCCCTTGCTAAGAGACTCACTGAATTGAGCTACCTGAGCTGCTAATTTTGCAGTGCTACTCTGCATTTCCAAGTTACTTTTAATCATGGGAAGTGCTTTAGCAACACTGTTGCATTTAAATTTTTAGACATATTTACAATTAGTTAAAATTTAATCTATTCCATAATGTGAAATGTTGCAAAAAGAACGAACAACAAACAGTTAAAAAACATTACATGATGACTCATGCATAATAAAATTAAGAGTTTGTCTTCAACAAACTAAAAATCGGTAAGCACAATGCTGAAATAAAATTCAGAACACTCAATAAAGATAATAAAGTCAGGTGTAATTTAAGATTAACTTAGTATGCACTTTCAATATACCAAGACAAGGAAGGAAAAAAAAATCAGAAGTTAACTGTGAAGCAGTTGACAACACACAAAAGAAAAATTCCCAATAATTTTTGCTTCCAACTATCCAAACAAAAAAAACCCCAGAGGCTTATGCTACCATCAAGCTCATTCCCAGAATCCAAACCAAGCCTGCAATGCAGGCACACCAACCTCAGTTGCCCTGAAACTCTCTAAAATCAAGCACATCTACTTCAAAGTTCAAGGCATACTTAATTTTCAGGTGTCCTTCTTTTCCAAACATTACTGACTGATCATTACCTGAATATGAACAATTTCTCATTTTAGAACATGATTTCAGTACTAGACTTATGTGAGCTAATCCCATTTTTGAAAAATAATGAAATATTGAAAAATATTCTGGAAAAAAATTTTTGAAAATGTTTTTTGAAAAAAAATTCGGGAAATAATGAGAAATAATCCTAGAAGACAAAAAATAATAAACAAGAGTACCTAATCTACTTACAGAGTCATACTCTTCCTCTTCTTCTTCCCCATGGTCATAGAAGTGTTCATAATCTGTAGATCTGGCTGAATCCAATAATCCCTCTCCATCTTCTCCACCCACGAAGAATCTGGGGGGATCATTCTCTGTTGCGTTAACAGACATGGCTACAAGAGGTATAGAAATCTATGTAAAAATTGCAGGCACTCCGGCAGCTGAGATCCTGGGCATGTTTCCCCCTGACTCGGGAACACCGAAGTCCCCTGCTCTTTGATGTTGTTGTGCGGTGTTGCCACTGTGATTGCGTTGTTTACCAGGCACTGTTTAACCGGTATCATCTACTCATTACTGGTGAGAGTTGCTGCTCCAAGGAACCCACAATACACTGCTGCTTCCCTGAGATGGTATGCCTTTTTAACCTACAAGAAATAGACAAACAAAAGAAAAGACACACTTGATAAGGGGAGACAAACCCTTCTCATCTAGAAAAAGTGTTTGGACATCTACATAACCTCCGAGCAAAGCATCAGAAATAAAACAGTGCGCACCACACACAGCCTGCACTTTTAGAGGTATGTTTAGAGCAGGGGCAATAGTTTCAAAATTTTTATCAAACTACTGATGCAGAAAATTTAGAAACAGAGAATATAACTCACAGCAGTAAAAGCTGGGGAATGCATTTTTTCCCAATTTAAGAAGGCTAAAGTGGAGAATATATATTTTACATGAAAAATAAAACAACAAAAATATTCTCCAATATTTACAATATTTCACTCACTATCCATGTCATCGTCTGTTTTTTCCACAGAAGTTTTGTGATCAAATGGAAATAGCAAGCAGACAGAAGTGCTAATGAAAAACATAAAGCTACTAGAACTATTAGAACTATTAGAACTATTAGAAAAAAAAACTAGAACTATTAGAACTATTAAACTATTTTAAAAAACTTAGAACTATTTTAAAAATTAGAACTAAAATTAGAACTATTTTAAAAAACCCTAGAGTTAAAACCCGAGTGAATCTTTTCTATGAAAGCAGAATGTATGTGATAGCTTGCAACAAAGCACTGCCTTATTTTCACACTGAAAAACTAAAAATTATAGAGATGTACTCCAGCTCTGCCTTCCGACAAAAGTACTTCTAACCACTAATGTAACAGTGAATGTACATTGTACCCTTTTAACCTGTCATGTGGAAATAAAATATTTGCAAAGTAACTTGTACACAGAAACAGATTCACAGATCAGGTATCTGTTGTTTTAACTAGGTAACTCACACTGCGAGGTGTACACGGCTTTACAGGATTAACTATAATGCATCACTACTAACTAGAAAGTTAACAAGCAGCTACTTGTTTAGAAGCTCATCTGGTCCAATGGGTCAAGTTAAGTTGTTTATTTGTCAGGTCATTACACATTATGCAAACAATGATGTCTCAGCAGAACTGAATTTGTTTTTAAATATCGGTCAATATGACTTTGGCTGTCCTATGAACTACGTGAAGCAATAGTAAATTCCCAGTGGTGGTCAACCATTCAGCTTCCCGTGAAGTGGGATCGTAAACAAAGCAGAAGTTGCCCAGAAAGAATCTGTCCTAATTCAGAGGCTAGGTGTGGGTCAACAATACAGATGTTTCAGACCCAGAAGCTGAAACTGAGTCTGAGCATAAGGATCCTGGCCTGACAGAAGAGGATTAAAGAGATTTACTTCTTAAACCTCTTTGCTATGTATCTGTTCTCCTTCAATTCTGCTAACAAAAAATTACTTTCCCTTAGAATGTGAAACTG
Organism: Acanthornis magna; assembly: GCA_036785705.1. NCBI lineage: Eukaryota > Metazoa > Chordata > Aves > Passeriformes > Acanthizidae > Acanthornis > Acanthornis magna. The sequence continues at coordinate 344,501 of JAWUZG010000480.1, read as the reverse complement.
TAGCTGCTTGCCCTCCGAGCAACAAGAACAAAATGAAATTTCCAATGCCTTATTCATCTGGCTGCCACCAGAGTCAGGAATTGGGTGTTGAGGTAAATTAATCCTGTTTATGAGATGGTAAAGAAAGAGAGCTTTCTGAATCCTATTTCTAGCATGCTTCAGAAAGGCAGAGGTTATTGCCAATATGTACTGGCAACTAACATGGAATTTTGTAAAGGTATTAAAACCAAAGAAGACCCTGCAAAAAAAATCTGATAAAGCCTAAAAATTAAGTTCCTCTTGTATCACCTTCCCTCCCACTACCCAGAATCTGTATACATTGAAACCAGTCTCTTAATAGCTTTTTTAAATCTAAGATTTTCTTGTAAAGAAGGAAGAACAATGACTTGAAACAAATAAATGGAAGGTCTTAAAACAAGATTTTTATTCCTTCTTTCCTTTATCTATTCCTGTAGTATACTTTGTGAGAGCAGAAGTTATGAAGTTTGTGTACAATTGAAGACTGGTTATTTCATGGGCATCTCTGGCACTAACCAAGTCTCTCTAGCCCAAAAGGATTACTTTTCAAAGCAAGTAAAACCCACACAAATAGACTGAAAGGAAAGAGCAATGTATTTGTCTACAAATGACACAAATATATAGCCTGACACACTTAATTCCCCAAAAGATCTATATGAAAACTCAATGTTCTGCTACTTTCCTCATTAAAGAATCTGAGGACTGCTGGTGTTATAAGTGGCAAGCCCCACATGCAGTGGGGCTTGATTTGTGGAAAACAGACTTTTAACAGCCACATAGTTTGCTTGGAATTAACAGTTTATTTTCTCCAAGATTAATGTTGTTCACTCGGTTGAAGGCGAATAAGGAACTAGACAGCCACTCCATGCTACTGACACGAGGTTCCAGAGTTTTCATATGGTTTGTAAATATAACACCAAAGGCAATGGATCAAGAAAGGATACTGACATTTTTCATGCTTATAAACTACTCTGAACTCACTGAATTGCATTTAAACTGGCATTCTGACTACTGATGGTTGCCAGCTTATCTCCCTGACAGCAGATGCTATAACCTACTGTCATTACATTAAATTTGTGACAGGATATATTTAATAAATTATCTGGTTTTTAGAATTAATGCTTTCAGAGATGGGAATTAAAATTCTTTCCCTCCAAATGCTATAAGAAAAATTGAGATATAATTCTTTCTTGTGGTGTGTGAAATAAAAATAAACCAAGAAAAGGGACGAGCAAAGAGAAATACTCAGTGCCTGCCAACTACAGTGAACAACTTACACAAGCCTCCCAAAAACCATCTACAGTTATCCAACATCAAAAATGCAGTAAGACTATGCTTCAATAAACATATGGCTCTCTAGCTGTGTGCCAAGGAGAAATAAAAAATGGCAGAGCAAAAAGATGGAGCTGTCTCCCTGCTTCAGAAGTACTGTCAGTGCTGATGGGAGAAACTTCTAGTACACGGTGCCTACGCAGAATTCCATCTTACTGTCCCTTGAGCTTGGAAAAGTCTTCCCGGCACCATTTTTCTGTACTAAGAAAAAAGCCGCAGAAGCAATGTAAGGGGCAGAGACACTTTATGTTAGATCTTCTTGCACTTAGTGCATGAGCTTAAGCCTCATTAGACAGTGAATGTTAGAAAATTATGTACTCATCTCAACCATGAATGACTGCACTTGTAAGCAAGAAAAAACCCAAAGCTTTGTGTTGAAATATACACTGACCTACTTCCAAAGAGATAGAACAACCAGACAACAATTTACTACTGTGCAATGACCTCTCCAGGTAAAATTTACCAGACTATGTTCTGTTTAAACCTCACCCATTACACAAGGCTTCTCTTTCACAGCTTATAGATTAAAAATATTTCACTTTTTTGAGAAATCCACTGGTGTTCTTAAAAAGACTTTCATCTAAATGTGTGACCTGTCTACAGCATGATATGTCTTGGCCAAAAGTGGAAAAAAAAAACAAAAACCAAAAAAGGATAAAACAACATTCTAAATATAAAAAATCAGAGATTTTGATAGCCTGCACCCTGCACTCCAGATTCAACGTTTACTCCTTGGTGCACTACTTCTAACAGAACATTTCTCACATTTCTCCACATTCACAAGAATATTCTAAAGGAATTCCAAAGCATATTCTGAAAGAATAAGCCAAAACCTAGTCCTCACTGTGTTAACAGATACACAGTTTTTTCTGTCCCCATTCCACATTTCAGCAGCTCAGGAACTCAGCCCCAGTGTTTCCCATATTTACTTAGACCATAAAGATTAGTATTCCAGTAACTGTCAGCAACAAATCAGCTCAACACAGCAGCAGTGGTCTGAGGAGCCATGGGGCTCAAAGTTTTAACACTCACATTTTGAATACTAGTAAGAACATACACAACTCCTGTACAAACAGAAGCATTTCACCACACTTTCTTGTGTCTCTGTACCCATCAGAACAAAGGTACACTTTCTATACTGCAGTAATGGAAACTAATGGAACAAAACTACAGGAAAAGTGCTTCTTATCTGTTATCTCAAGAAAAAAGCCAACACGTCATGCATTAAATAGTTATAAAACATTTCTAAATTACCAACCACCCAGGAAAACAATGTCTCAAAACGCCATTATATCAAAACAGGGACATTTACATTGTGGTATTTATCAAACAAATAACAAAGAATCATAAGTAGTGCTCATCTGTCACATGACTCTGTACACATATATACAAAATAGTAACAAAACAGACCACTCCCCTGCACTCTACCCCCACAGTGCTCCTTTTAAAGTTTCAGTTTTTACTGCTGTAGGCATACCCCAACTGCATCCCTTATCAGCTTCCAGCAATTTAAATTACATCCTTAAAACCCAAATAATGTTAATAGCAATTTTTCAGATAGTTGCAAGTGAGTTGATGAAAGGTTTTCAATACCTTCCTGCTAGAACCATTATAGCTAATATTTTCATTAACAGTAGCAAAAATGTTTGCCTGACTCCTGCTGAGGCATTTTACCTGTTTTAAAAATCCAATTCTGCAATACGGTTTATGGTGTAAGAAACCACCAAAGCCAGCCAGTTTTGCTGGGTGGCTGCTAGTGATGCAGAAAGTATGAGGAGGGAAACAAGGCAGGAGCAGAGGACACACAGGAAGAACACAGGACCAGTGGAGGCTGGGAGCTGACAGCACCAAGTGCTGCAATCCCAAGACCTCTCCGTGCATATGTGACACCTTTCTACAGCTGATTCAAAAAAAGTTGATAATACTTCATACTTAAATGTGAGACTTTAGAACTGTGTCGAGGTTTGACCCTGGCTAAAACGTCTGGTCTCTCTCCTGCCGCAACTATGCAGAGGAGAGAAAAAAACTAACACAAACACACCAGAATCATGAGCTGAGATAAGCCACTGGTGGGGGCACACGCAGAAAAAGGGTGAAAAACAGGCAGGGAAACTTAAAGTTGGAAAGTGATTTATTAAAGTAACAGAGTCGGCGGATAAATCAGAGGTAAAAATAAGCTCTTAGGACACCATTTCTTCACTCACCCCCCTTCCCTCTTAAGGCACTGTTTCTCAGCTCACCCCCTCCCTCCTTCCAACCAACAGCTTCGGAGCAGGGGCAGGGTGTGGGGTTTTTTCTCTTAGTCCATCACCACAGTTCTTCTACTACAGACACTGTTTCTCTACTCACCCCCCTCCCTGTTAAGACACCATTTCTTAGCTCATCCCCCTCCCTCCCTCCTTCCAACCAACAGCTCTGGGGCAGGGGCAGGGTATGGGGTTTTCTTTGGTCAGGGTCAGTCCATCAGGAGGAAGAGTCCTCTAGTTAGCCATGGGGTCCCTCCCACGAGAGACAGTCCTCTGTGAACTTCTTTGGTGTGGGTCCAATCTCACGAGCAACAACCTGCCCAAATTTGCTGCAGCATGAGCTCTTGTCTATAGGGTGCAGACTGCCGAGCTGAGGCCAAGTCAAGGCCAGGCTGTTTCCATCCCGGGAGCAATGCCTGTCTCTCTCCTGCAAGGCCTTTGCAACTCTCAGTCTCTGGGACTCCACTGGATCACAGCTTCCTGCAGGCATCACCTGCTCCTCTGGCGTGGGCACCTCCCCATGGGCTGTGGGTGGATCTCTGCATTCCCCTGGACCCCATGAGCTGCAGGGGGACCACCTGCTCTCCCCATGGTCTTCATCACAGCCGGCAGAGGGTTTTCAGCTCCGGTGTCTGGAGCACCTCCTCCCTCACTTTCTCCACTGACCCTGGTGCCTCCATGTTGTTTCCCTCACATTTTTACCTCCTCCTCCTCCTCTGGTTGAAAAGAAGTGCGTGCTCACGTTTTGATTTCTTCTTAAATATGTTTTCACAGAGGCGTAACTAACATCTCTAATTGGCCCAGGCTTGGCCAGCAGCATGTCCATCATCTTCAGAGCCATCAGAGATTGGCTCTGCTGGACATGGTGAAAAACTTCCAGAACCTTCACACAGGACACACTGGAGCCATCTTTGTACCCCACCCTACTCACTAGCAAAAACTGGGCCAAGCAAAACCACCACAAACTACTAACAAGAGCCTATACTCAAGAACAGCATTTCTTCAGGTCTGACAAATGACCAGGAAGAGAGAAGAGGCAGGACAAGTCAAAAGGCAGAAAAAGATGGGTAAGGATGTCAAACACAGAAGCTGCTGAAGACAACGCCATCAGTAAACCATATGTAACTTGTTTATTGCTGTACCTTACACAGCAAGAGATATATGTTCTCTTCAATTTAAAACTGGACAGAATTTAAACACAAAATTTGTACTGTGTCATGTAATCAAAAAATAACAAAAAAATTAACATTTACATACAGATGTTTTTCTGTTCTACCACATATCCTGTGAAATGCTGAGCAGTAGCTGTCAGCACATTACTGATATGGACTAAATCTAAAAAAATATGTTGAGCAGCTCTATCCCAGTATCTCTCAACCACAAAGAATGTTATAGTTACTCCCTGATAATACTTTTACACACCAACAAAACCCCAAACCCAAACAACCTAAACCAACAAAACAACCAAACCAACCAAAAAAAACCCAAAAAAACCCCACAAAAACCCAAATCAAACAGTAATTACAGAAAATACAAAGGGATATAAGGGTTTCAAACAAGCACTGGAATTTATAGGGTCCAAGTATACTACACGAAACCAAGAAAAGCCTTCGATTCTCTTAATCAAATGCGAACTTCAACAGCCTTAAGAAGTGTATCATTACACTAGTAATGATTACTTACATATCAGTACGATTAGTTACATATCAGCAATTTGGCTGTGCTCCATAACTTTAAGTAAGAAACTCCATTGATATGCAACAGAACAGACAAGAAATAGGCTAAAAAAGGGTAACAAAGAAGAAAGATTATTATAAAGACTACATCACACAGCTTTGAACTAAATCTGCTACGTTCTTGCATCAAACAAACATCAGGCTCTAGATTTCACAATATGCTAACATCTTCCCTAATCATGATTAGAGTCTCCCTGAACAGATGAAAAGCAGCCTTTATTTGCTGCTTTTAGCCGGACACCTGATTCTGCCTACAAGCCAAGCACAGCTCTCAGACTGCCACATGAAAAGCCATAATCTATGCAAATGACAAGTGTGAACATGTAAAGTTCTTTCTGTCTGTGGGAACACTGCAAATCTATTTTTTACAATGTTCCAGAAACATTACTGTGTAGTAGTGTATATATTATTCCACCAGAAAAATTACATCAGCTCCCATTCCAAAAGAGAGTACCCACCTTTCAGTTTGACTATACTGAAACCTGAAAAAACCTTCTTTAGAATGGAGTCTTCCTCGCCAGGTAAGTGTGCTGCAGTGGTGGCTTCTGTGAGAGACACCAAAAGCTGCCTCCATGGCTGACAGAGCCAGTTCCAGTCAGCTCCAAGATGGTCCTCCTGCTGACCAAAGCTGAGCCTCTCAGCCATGCTGGTGGTGCCTCTGCTATAAGGTATTTAGGAAAGGGTAAAGAACACTGCCCAGCAGCTGAGAGGGCTGAGAATAACTGAAAAACAACTCTGCAGACCCCAAAGTCATTGAGAAAGGGCAGGTAGGAAGTTCTACAGGCACCAGAGATTCCCCTACAGCCCACTGTAAAGCACGCTGTGCCCCTGTAGGCCCATGGAGGTCCACAGTGGAGCAGAGATCCACCTGCAGCCCAGGGGGAACTCCACACTGGAGCAGGTGCATATACTCCAAAGGAAGATGTAGCCCACAGAGTCTGTGCTGGAGCACCTGGCAAGAGCTGTGGCCATGGAGAGGACATATGGACAAGAATGCTGTTTCAGGCTGGAGCCTTGTTTTACACAGGGGATCATATTCAGTGCTCAAGTGGCTCTTTATGGACAAATAAATTCATACATTAGAAAAGTTAGGTAAAAAATGTGTCATTGCATAGCAAAGAATCACAGAATGGTCTGGGTTAGAAGAAGCCCCAAAGGGAACTTTTCACTAGACCAGGCTGCTCCAAGCTTGATCCAACCTGCCCTTGAAAACATACAGGGATGAGGCATCCACTTCTCTGGACAACCTGTGCCAGTGCCTCACCACCCTTCCAGTAAAGGATTTCTGCATATTATCTAATCTTAATCTATCCTTGATTTTTAAAGTCATTCCCCCTGATCTTATCCTACGGGCCTTTGTAGTCCCTCTCCACTTTCTTGTAGTCAGTCTCCCTTTAGTTACTGGAAGCTGCTCATAGAAGGCCACCAAATTTGTCAAATTTGCCTTACTGAAGTCACACTGGCCGTTATCCATCACCTTCTTATTTTCCAAGTGGCCCAGGAGGATTTGCTCCATGAATTTGCTTAATAAGCATCTGGTGGTCAATGAATGTGTCTTCTGGGAAAAAAACCTACTGCACTGTTACTCACACTCCATCTTCAGCAGTAATGCATACATGCAGATGCTTTTACCAGTGCACTTTTCAGCTTGGTGGTTCGGCCATGCTTCTGATAAACAGAAAACAGGGGGTTGAAACCTCTGAGACAGGAGAGGACAGGGACAATTGTCCTGTTCCATTCAACTGTTCTCACCACTAGGCTACCATAATCCAACTTCACTTTTCCCATCCACCACTATGTGGGTTTTTGTTGTTCTTCTGTTTTGTTTTTTTTTTTTAAGGTGGCCTCTAGATTGCTTTTTACAGGAGAGGGCTTGCTGATCAGCATTCCAAGCAAAAGACAGCTCCTCAGTCTGCCAAATCTTACTGCTGAGACACTTCCAAGCACCCACTCTCAAGCATGAGGAATCCAGAAAATGCCCTACTGGCATTTTCTACTGGAAACAACTCTGCTGAATGTTATTTACGGGGCACCTGACATTTCTCAAAATTCTGTATAGCTAGGCTAGCTTGATGCCGGTGATTTTTGTCTTTTCTTTTTACATCCTTTTTATACATTTTTATATCCTTTCCCTTCCCTGTTACCCTCTATCCACACCCCTTGTACTTTAGCCCCGCGTGTTTATAATTCTTGTAGTCTGATATTTAGCTTAGTCTGGGGTCGTGCAAAGTGAAGAAGACCAAACATTTTTACTGTCTCAGAACTAGAGGCTCCAACCTTGGACGGAGCCTTCCCTCTGGAACGTGTTATTGTAAACTAGGCTGTAGTCTCATTTAGGGGGGGTCATTAGAATAGAGGACAATTACTTAATTTACTAAGTTTCTTATTGTGGGATTTTAGGTAGGTGTGCTAATTTTGTGAGGTCCATAAAAATTTGGTGTTCATTGTATGGTGGTGGCTCTCTCACGCTTCTCAGAGTGTTTCCATCTTTGACGAGTTGAGCACCTAGGATGCTATTAAACCGAGGTAAATTCCCTTTTCTCTTTACTGTTGTGTCTGCTTCATATTTTTACTAGTTGATAAGGCATAAAGCCGACAAGCTGCAGTTGCTTAAATCTTCTTCTGGGGATCTTTATTATTTTCCAAGAGTAATGGATGTTTGTACCAAAGCAATGTTTGTACCAAAATTAATATTCAGTCTGACCCTCTGTATAACAGTATTTTAGGGGACAGAAAACTGAGAAGAGTTGTGCCATGCCACGTGAGCCAGGAGTCTGCTAAGAGGCCAGTTTTGCAACAAGGAAATACATGCCTTGTAGGTTGTTAATGAGTAAGATTTCTAGTCTTAAAGCATAATGGTTACAGTTTTCAAAGAGCAATTACTTGGCTGATTTCCCCATGTCTGCTTTCTCTCCCACTAATTATAAAGTTAGGCAAAGTATGTCCAGTAATTTAGAATTACCAAACCTAAAGTGAAATAACTTTTCAATGCGTCTTCTCCTGACCAAGTTCTTTGCTTGCAGAACTTATTTCTCCCTAATAGTTAATCAGCAGAAGAGTAACTTTTCAGCACTCCTTGAGTTTTATCTCCAAATACTGCAGGATCACAGGGCATACTTCAACTCTCTGGCTAAAACTGCAAAATAAACCATTACTATCCTTTAACAGAAGTGTTAAAGCACCCTTGGAAGTCTAGAAAAACCCATCTAGTAAATATCATTCTCTTACCTTCCACAGATAAAGGCAGTATTATTTTTAACTGGCAAAGTAACTGACATCTGGCATGTGATTTGAGTGTCCCCTGAACTGCCACAGAACAGATAACCTTCACATTCATTAACCTCCAAGTTCCTTTCTAAATCAAACCCTGTCAAACACATCACATAAAATCATTTATATTTGTGACAAGTTTGAATGTTTCAGGAAAGGCTGGCTTCCAAAATTTTAAAGATCCCACTCACAGATATCAAAACAGCTTCTCCAGATTCTCACAAAATACTTTACTTTAATTTGCCAAGATGAGAGTTTTTGCCAAAAAAATCTGTATCCAAGTTGATTTGACTCAGCCTCTGGAGGCCTCATCTGTTCTAACCACAACTGCCAGAAGGGTGAAAGAAAGAATCATAGAAAGAATCAGACAACCAAGACAAGCCAACCAGTATAAAAGTTCGAATTTCTCGCATACTGAACCGTAAGAGGCATATTACATCACCATATATCACAGAGAAGTTTTACATAGCAAGAACAGTTTTGTTACTGATTGAATCAAGCCTTGTTCAGCAGGACAAAGTTGGAATCAATAAGAATTTTGATATTTCAAGGGAAAAAACCAACAAGCTTGGCTTGTTACTTAGAGTACAAAGATGATGCAGAAAGGATGCAGAAGAGATGGAAAGATATCAGCTAAATAGATCGAAAGAAACAGCACTTAAAAAGACATATACAGCAACACAGAAACAGCTACAAACAGCTGTGAAGGGTGCACCAGATAGAACTAGCTTGTATGAGAAAGAAAACCACTTATTTCCTTGTGGTTATGATACTGATCTCCCCCAGTCTTCTTGCTTGTGGCTAACTAGAGCCAACTACTACAGGGAAACGACATGAGTGCCAAACCCCCAGCAAAGCTATTTTCAAAGCTAACCAATACTCTGTGAAGTTCCCATGTTCTGGAAAACACCACGAAAACAAAGATCAATGTTACACAGACACTCACTCCATACATCTCTCTCTCGTTTTTGCCGCCGACATGTAATCAATTCTCAGTTCTGAGGCTGCTGCTGCTTTTCTATAATCCCCTTTCTTGATTACAAGCAATCTCCCTGGCCCCAACTTATACTCAATTTACGGTCAGTTTTTGGGATGTTAACGGAGTGCACCAAAAGCAGAGTTTCAAGAGATGCTCTACCACCTTCCTCCCCATCCCCGTTTAGGTACACACCGCCTTTCATCCTGTGTCCCTCTGTACCCAAACGCTTCACCTGACACTGACAGCACCGCACGCTGCAACCCCACACACCCGGTGTGCGGCACTGCCGCTGCTTCAGCGAAACCCTGTCCGAGAGCAGAACGACCCAGACACAAAGCGCTCGCCGCGCACATGGGCCGTGCTCCCCGCTGCTCCCGCAGCAGCCCTGGGCGTGCCCGAGGGACAGGCGGGGGAGCCGGCGGGGCTCTGCCCACCCCGCGCTCCGGGGCCGGCGCCCGCCGCACCGCCCGCCCCCCCATCTTCCCCGCCGCTTCTCAAGGGAACTCCCGCTCGCTTCAGCCCCCGCGCTGCCTACCCGCGTCCCGCTCGGGCCAGACTCTGCGTGCTTCCAGGAATGGGAAAGAGGGAAAGGCAGAAAACGAAGAAGGGAGCCGCCGCCTCACCTGCCCGCGGCGGCCCCGACGTCCCCTCAAGAGGCGGCGCTGGCGCTGCCCCGCCCCCCTCCCCTCCCGCCACTTCCGGGGGCGCCACAAAAGTCTCGGGCCGCCGCTGGGGCCGTCGCTGCGGTTGGTCCGGCCGGGAAACGGCGGTCCCCGCGACAGGCTGTGCCGGTACCTCTGCCGAAGCAGGTGCGTGCCCGCGGCACCGCAGCTGTGTCCGGCTGTGCCCGCAGAGCCGAGAGGGCGGCGGGGGGCGGCGGCGGCGGCGGGCAGCAAAAACGTCGCGTCGGCGTCGCTTCGCGCATGCGCGGGGCTCTGCTGTGTGGGGCCCAGGGGATGGCCGCTCGCGGCCGACGCGACCGGCATGCCTTGCGCGGGCGCGGTGCATGCTGGGGTGTGTAGTGCTGTGGGCGGCAGGCAGAACCTGGAGGCGCTGTCCCAAGAGGAATCGCTGCTGGGAATTCTGGATGGCTGCTGGCGCCCCTGGCTTCGTTCATAGCCCGTGCCTACCCACTCGGCCTCATTGACGCCTGCCCCAGCCCTCTGTCATGCTTGCAGAACCAGGGAGGGAAGTAGGCGAGTCTGTCAGTCTGATTTACACGTTCTTGGAAGCGCCTTTCTTAGAAAAGCGATGTTTTGAAGAGAGCCTGCAAGAGAGCTGGAGAGGGGCTTCTTACAAGGGCGTGTCCTGACAGGACAGGGGGCCACGGACGCAAAGAAAGAGGGCAAGTTTAGGAATTCAAACATTAGGAAGAAATCCTTTAGTGAGAGGATGGTGAGGCCCTGGCACAGGTTACCTATAGGAGCTGTGGCTGCCCCATCCCTGAAGGTGTTCGAGCCCGAGTGGATTTGGGGCTCTGAGCAACCTGGTCCAGTGGAAGGTGTCCATGACCAAGGCAGCTGGTTTGGAAGGTGATGATCTTTAAAGTCTCTCCCAGCCCGAACCATTCTGTGACTCTGTGATCCAGGGCTCCACAGGCAATTCCTGTTTCTTGTAGGAATTGTGGTCGGAGGTAGGGGAATTGGTCGAAAGCTGGGGTAAAATAATAGTTTTACAGTCGGGATTGTGTTTGTGTGTTGGAGAAAATGGGCATTAGATGATGAAATAGATAAGTGTGAGCAAGTGTGAGTGTTTTGACTAAGACACTGAAGCCAAAAGACCTCTGGTTATATGGAAGCTTCATTCTCTTTACCAAAATACTTCCCAGTGTATACTTTTCCAGCTTCAAAGGTACTAGAAAATATATAGCTGATTTTATGTCTTTGATTTTTAGCCTATCCGATGCATTATGGTATTGACATACCATATGAATTATCTGACTAGATAAGAAAACCAGAAGATTTTATAAATTGTTCTTTTCAGGGCTGTTTTGTTTGCTTTTTTTAGGCCTAGGCCAAACAAAATAAATTACGTAGTGGGGGGAGAAGATTAGTAGGGACACAAGAAACTAAATATCCAGGAAGGAAGCTCCTATTAGGCAGCAATCCAGCAGACTGTTGAAGAACTTAGCAGTTTGCTGGATCAGGATCCTACTGATTTCATGTATGTGGGTGCTACATAGTGTATTCTTTCTTCACTGTCTTACCTAAGCTCTTCAAAATTCTTATAACAGAAACTGCCATTGTAGGAATGTTGATAGGGTGTCTGCTTAGCTGAAGTGTATGCTGTGGTCCTCTGTGCTACTTCATTTTATTAAAATTGGCAATTTTGGGCTCCGTGGAGAATATTCGCTCTTTCAGGCAAGTTTCAAAAGTACTGGAAGAATAAAAGTTGTTCTGTAACATGTTTTCTTCCCATGTGTGAAAGTCTGTGTCAAGCCAAAGCAGTCAGTCATCCATGTGGTTAAGTGAAAGGTTTTACTTGGCTAGTTTTGACTTCAGGTAACTAAAGTACAGGGCTGGCCTTCAGGAAGCCCCTGAATGAAACTTGAATGTGTGCCCGTGGCAGATGGGATATTTTAATTGCCCTTCACCAGTGCTCTTTTACTGTCAGAAATACCAGTTAATTTCTTTTAGACAACAGAAACATGAATTTATTTAATGGTCACCTCACCTCCCTTTCTGCTGTTAGTTATCCAATTTACCAACTCAGTGGGTTGGTTTAGCATGTGCTGTCAGATGTAAATTTACAGGAAACTGCTGTGTCAGAGCAGTCCTGTGTTCTGCCTGCTGTCCTTCCCCCTTCTGAAACACCCTCTTTCTTCACAGGCAGGATCGTGGCGTTGAAAAATTCATTTGTGCTAGTTCTCCCAGGTATGAAAATCTTACTTTAAAACACTAAAGTTGTATGACGAGAGACTTGGCTGGATTTGAAAACCAGCTCTAGGTTGTACAAAATAAAGTATTCAGTGAGGCAAAAGTCTTGTCACATTTTGAATGGGAAGTTCCTGGAATTCATTTGCCATTGATAACAGAGCAGTGCTTAACCCAGGGCACAGCATTTTATTTTCTGTGAGGAAAGGAGGAAATAAAAGCAGGCATAATCACTCTTAAGAGCTCTTTATCTCCTTCCCACCACCAGCCTAGTAGAGGTGGGTGAGAAATTGTAAATTGAAAAATAGACATTTTGTCTTACACATTTTGTTTTCAAATAGCACACCACATAATGAGATGGTGTGCATTCCAGAGTGACTGGGTACTGTCACTTCCTCATAAATACAAGCCACTTAGCATGTATGGCACATAAACTAGTTACTGTTTTTAGCAAGCTATGTGTTGTCACAGTCTGGCATTAGAACAGTGGCAGGAAAATGAAAAAATTTACTTAATGCTGTGGATAACCAGCATTCACTATGAAATTATGGCATGGCAGACCCCAAGCTTGGTCCTGCTCCTGTAGACATTGATGAGAACAGGATCAAACTGCTGTTTCATCTACATCTTCATTACTGCTGGAACAGATTTGGAAAAAACCAAACCACTCAAATCATGTAGAGCCTACATCAATAATCCTGCCTGGGAATATTTTGGATTTTCATTATTACTTAATTATTTTGATGCTCTTCTTGCTAAACCCAAACATATTCTGTATCAGTGGCCCATTTTACTAATGACATTTTTGCTTATTAATGTAATCAGGGAAGTCAGCCCATGTCTGGGAATGAATTGTTACCTTGCATGCAGAGTCTGGTTTGGAACTTGAGAATCTAACTGTCAGATTAATTAGTGAACAAAATAAGTATCTATCTGCTTCTCTCTGGGAAGTTGTTTTTTTCCTATTTGTCTGTGTGGGTTTTTTCAGCTAAGGTGGATTTTTGGACATACCCAATCTCCAGCACACCTGAATTTGAGAGGTACCCAAGAATGAGAAGAGCAATTTCTTTCTCATTGATCCCATTTCATTCTCCTGTCCAAAGAGAATAGTAGAATATTCCCATTGTGTGCAAATTTTAAAATATAGTTTGACAAAACCAGCTCTGCTTAGAACAAAATTAGTGTTTCAGGCAGTTTCCTTGTTGCTAGAGTTGATGGTGGATGTGTACAGCAGATGGTGTAATCTCTTCTTAGAGGCTACATTACCAAGATGCCTCTGAGCTACAAAGAAATCAGTAAAAACTTAAAGATGTTCTTCTCTGACAATTTTTCTAATAAATTCTGTGCATTTTGTTCAGATTGGCAATGGTTCGTAGTGGAAAAAGTGGTGGGCTCCACCTGAAGCAGATTGCATACTACAAGCGAACAGGGGAATATCATCCCACAACGTTATCAAGTGAAAGAAGTGGAATCAGGAGGGCAGCCAAGAAATTTGTTTTCAAAGGTAAAAATTTTCTCTCAAATTACTCTGAAAATTGATATTAAGGTGAAGATTTGCTAACATGAAAAATTAAAGTGGGATCTTGCTCTGCAGCATTCTGTGATTTCAGTAGACATGCTCTATGAGACAAATGCTCTGCAAATCCCTGGTTAATATATAACAGATCTGCTTTAGTCCACTCCAGAACAGGTTTATTTATCTATATAGAAGCCAAACCTTGTTTTATATACTGCAGAAATATGTAGTCACTGTAGTCCATAATTGAAAGGATTACGGAAAGGGAAATTCAGATCTGCAGCTGTAGACAAGGAATGATCCATCCAGTCTGGGGGATGGCTGGGCAGAAGTGAAAGGACAACTTTGCCATCAGTCACCTGAGAGCCTGCAGACCCTTCCCTACCTCATTGTGACGCTGGGAGATTTATGAGCCTTTATGAGCCTTTGTAGTGTGCTGTGCTGTCTCAATCCCATCAAAACTGCCAATTTTGTGTAGAGAGAAGGCAGGGAGGAGTTAAAACTATGACTCCTAGTGTCAGGTTGCTGGCAGGCACCCAAGAGCTTCACAAACAGCAGCCTCAACACTCCTACCTCCCCTTTCCAGCCCCAGTGTTAGTTTGTGTTTCGGTCAGACTTCCTGTGGGAATGCTGTTTGCATTCTGACTTGCCCTTTTAACTCCTCGTGTCCAGGTTAATAAACGTGGCTAAACTAATGGCTCTTTGGAGGACAAAACTGAAATGTTTGTAAACAAAAAGCTATGTTTACACCAAAGTGAACTTGTAATAAATTCTGTTCTGAGTCATGCTCAGTTGTTTAGTAAACTGCACAGAAGACAAAGCACTTGCTTATAATTTGATGGTACTTTTCTTCTTTCAGAAAACAAGTTGTTCTATGTTGGAAAAGACAGAAAACAAATGCGCCTGGTAATTGTTTCAGATGAAGAGAAGAAAAAAGTCCTCGAGAAATGCCACAAAAATGCTGCTGGCACTCATCATGGAATATCAAGGACACTGACTTTAGTGGAGTCTAATTATTACTGGACTTCTGTAACAAATGATGTCAAGCAGTGGGTATGGCCTCATAGCTACAGGATGTTTTTTTATGTAGTCTGTTACAAATGTTTGGTGATCCTATGAACTTTGATACAAGCGCCTGGGCTGTTTTCATGAGGAGGAAACGTGAGCTTGCAATCACACTGCAGCCGATCATCTTGGCAATACCTGATGTTTATTTTTACTTTTTTAGTACTTTTTACTCTTTACTACTGGCTTGCTCCCTGCTGTACCCTATGCGGTGGTGGGGAGCCATAATCTCTTTTAGTAGGCAGGGCACATCCAGCCCTTGAGAGCAATTTCTTGTGCGAGGACTCTCACACATCTTTGTTAGGATACAATGCACCATCATGAAGATATGTGGCTAGAGTAGCTGCCAGCAGATAAGATATGAAAATGGTGTCTCTGCTTTACGATTAGGTGTGTTCAGGAAATAGTTAAAAAAAATCAGTGCTTGGGAAAGTTCCTTCTCCTTCATCCAAAGATACAGGGGCACGAACTCCTAGCAGAATTTGATCCTTCTGGAAACTGTATGTAAATGTTCTTTAAGGCCAAATTACTGCAGCTATCGGCTTGCTGCATCACCTGAGTACTTTGAGTTCATGTGCAACTGTAACATGAACTGAAAATGAGTCTTTCAATTCAGATTGGACAAAGGGGCTCTATCCCATAGATTAAGCTGTTATGCATGGAAGATTATGTTTACTCCCAGTGTTTTTCAGCCACAGCATACATGGATGAGCCAAAAGGGATTAGGATTCCCTTTCGTTCCCAGCTCCTTCATATGTTTTACTATTTGCAGATAGTAATGGATTTTAAAATTTATACCGTGGACTTGAAAGAGCACAGTGCTTGCAGAATGGAGAGAATTCAGCTATGAGCTCTTTTATATGTCCCTCTCCTGGCCTTCAGTATTGTTTGGTTTTATTTTGGTTTTATGCTGGGTCTGAAAAATCCAAGGGTGAAAAATTGTGAGAAAGGTGATGAAATAAATTGATTTTGCATTGCTCAGTCTGACCTGATATACAGCAGAGTAGTGGAGATCTATGATTCTGATGGTTGTCTTAAATCTCACCATTGCTTTTTATTGATAACTTCCTCCCTGATGTTTTCTCTAGGTGTATGCTTGCCAGCACTGCCAGGCGGCGAAGAACACAACCACCACAGTGCCCAAAACAAACCCTATCAAAGCAGAGGACCCATGGACAGCAGTCACTATGGAGCTGATGGGACCTTTCAATGTTACCAACAGAAGTCACAAATACATCATAATCATGACAGATTTGTTTACAAGATGGACTGTTATCTTACCACTGCGTGACACTTCAGCAGCTGAAATTGCTAAGGCAATCATAAATGTGTTTTTCTTATATGGGCCACCTCAAAAGATGCCTATTGATCAAGGGAAGGAGCTTGTTTATCAGGTAAGAATTTACATGGCTGGTTAATCTCTTTTTTGTTTTTGGGGGTTTTTTGGGTTTGTTTTTTTCTTGTTTTGGTTTTTTTGGTTTTTTGTTTGGGGTTTTTTTGTGTGTTTTTTTGGTTGTTTTGGTTTTTTGTGGGTTTTTGTTGGGTTTTTTTTGTTTTGATGGGGTTTTTGTGGTTTTTTTTTTTTTTTTGTTTTTGGGGTTTTTTTTGTGTGGGTGGGCTTTTTTGTTTGTTTCTTTCTTTTTTGTTCCTTTTGGTTTTGTTTTTTGGGTTTTTTTCCCCCAAGAAAAAATACATTTTCCCTTATATTAGATTTGATTTTTAGACCACTTTTGAGAAAGGCTTTAGTACTTTTTTCTTCAATTGAAAAAGTAAAGCACACACAAAAAATGTCAAACCAATTATTTGCAATTTAAATGTTATGCAGTGTTTCCCAGGGCTTTATTGTGTGTAAAAAGAACAAAGTAAAATTATTTCCTGGCAGTCATGGTGCAGGTTTTGTCACTCACTTGAACCTGCATAAATTTTCACAGTGCAGTCTGCTGTATTTCATTCATCCACATTGCGTGGTAGAGCAATAGCTAAGGGTACTTTTGACGTTGCCTTATAGTGATTATGAAGGATTTATCACACTCTGTTCCTCTCAGAGATGATGAAATCATCAGACTGTGATGTGGAGGTAATGACAGATCGAGTTAAGTGGCAGAAATGTGATAAGAAACAATCAATTAATGGCTCCTAAGCCCTGCTTACTTCTTTAGCTCTCACTCACAGTCCTGGTCTGTTTTGTGCCAGAATGTGTGCGAGACTTTTCCCTGTGACCATTGTATCAATAAAAGGGGTGGAAAACATAGGTTTTTGACTTGAAAAGGGATACCGAACAAGGGAAATGTTCACTAATTGTGTTCTTCTTCTTTTGAAGATAAATGAAGAACTGTTTGCACTGTTTGGAATGAAACAAATTGTACTGTCTTATCCTCAGACAGATGATGTAAATGAAAGAATGTCCAAGACAATCAAAACTTTCCTTAACAAATACTGCGTGGACCATCCAAATGATTGGGATGAACATTTGTCTGCTATTGCCTATGCTTTTAATTTGACAAATTTGGTATGTGAAGGTTCTTCCTCTTTTGACTGAAGTTCTGCAAAATGTGTGAAAAGCTGTATGCTAAATTTGCCTGCTTTTGGTCCCTGTTTAAATAGGAGCCAGATCAAAACACCCCATATTTCCAAATGTTTAACCGTAACCCACATGTTGTTGAGCCCGTGAATATATGTGTGGAAGGAGAATACAGTATTTTTGCCAAAATATTTGAAGCAACTAAAAAAGTCAGTCACGCGCTGGAAGAAAAGAACACCTCAGATTGCCAGGTAAATGTTATGTATTTGGGTTTTGCTAGTAAGAAGAGTGAAGATAAAGATGGAAAGGTCTGAGGAATAAAGTATAACTAACCTTTTAAAATAATGTGGGTGTTTAGTTTGTTTCCCTTTGCCTGTAATTCCTTCATTTTAGTGTAACGCATCTCATATGTATTTGGAGAGAGTAACCTCAAGAGACCTGTTGTCAAAAGTGTGACTTAGAGGGCAGAAAAGAGAAATCTGACTTAGAGGGCAGAAAAGAGAAATTGAAAACTATTGCTTATGGACTGTTGATTTACAAAGATTAAATCAATGTCTTCATCACTCTTCAGTCCCACATAATTATGAACTACACACATCCAAAGCCACTCAATGTCATACTGTTAACCAATAGTATGAAAATGCATGGTTGCTTTTGGAAAAAACATATAATTTATATGCATCTTTCTGCAGGCGGATAAAAAAACTTCAGATGAACAAAAAATCAGGAGCAAAATCACAGTCAAAAGGAAGCCAAAGCAATTAAATACCCTTCGACTTAAAGTTGGTCATGAAGTCCTCAGGCAAAGAAAAAACTGGTGGAAAGATGGTCGTTTCCAGTCGGAATGGGTTGGTCCTTATATTATAGATTACATCACAGATAATGGCTGTGCAATATTAAGAGATTCCACAGGATCCAGGCTGAAAAGACCCATCAAGATGTCTCACCTCAAGCCATACATAAGAGGGTCCAGTGAAAAAGGTGTATATCTTTTTTTTTTTTTTTTATTTGTACTTTTATATATGTAAAAAAGGTTGGGCTTTTTGTTTTGTTTTTATTTTCAACTTCTCTGTTGTGGGGTTAGGTTGTTAGAATTAACAAGTACCATTCACTCATCCGTGGGAGTTACCTTAGCCCACACAATGTAAAAGCTGTAGTTTTCGGAAAGGAGAACAGTGAGTATGAGTGACTGAAGTCAAACTATGCAGAGCATGGAACAGAGCTCATGAATCATGTTTAAAGTAATTTTAAAAATAGCCTCTATTAAAGTCGCTTCTAATCAGCTCTATTTGTGCTGGCTGATAGAAGTATAAGAACGTGCTAGAAGTATAAGCACGCTGAACTGTGTTCAAGGAGCATTTCCTGACTGTGTTTGTGTTTTGGTGCAGACAGAATTCACATTACTTTTGTTTGTGCAATGGAAATTTTTTTTTTTTACAACATTGATGTGTCCTCTAAAGCCTTAAAATAGGAAGACTTCATCAGAGAACTGGTTTTGGAATAGTTTATTTTAAATTTTCCTATTGGAGAAGACAAATAAAATTGTCATACTCTGTGGTAGGATGGCTAGAAATTCCCAAAGATTTGGGTAACTGAATTCTGCCCTTGGTCTTACATGTTCAGCATGTTCTTTTGCAAATCAAACAGTGGCAGGTGTTTCTTTTCTGCTTATGCTGTCTTTGAGTCACAACAGGCATTTTGAGGAAAATTAAATACTTGGTGTTCAGAAGACTTCTGTCACAGAACAAGCTGCTCCTTACTTCAGAGTTCTCGAAGAGCAGAATAATTCCCACCCTACTGGCACTTTGGTTCTTGGAAATATATAAACTACATTGAGATGGTAATTTCTTCCATCACCTCTTAAAGCTGAGGCATTTTCAAAGCTGAAACTAATTCTGGAATTTCATGTAAGAAACTAAAATATTTATGTCCGTTGTCAGTTTTGGATTTCATAACCAAGATACTGATTTCATGTCACATCTCGAGGCCACTGCTTTTTTTGGACTATCACTCTGTGGGTCCCAGTTCCTCATTAAATTGCTGATGCATAAGGAGGAAGTCACATGCATATCAAGCATGTAGAAAATGTACAGCTATTACAATAGTTTTGATAAATTGTGTCACTGTATAAAAAGTTGAAAGTAATTGTCTTTGTAGTATCGAAACCTAGTATGTTTGCCACTGAATACTGCAGAACAAGTGCATAAATGTAGAATTAATTCCCTTTTTGAGGAAGTGACTGTCTTGGTCTTGTCTGGGATGGAGTTTGGTTTTTTTGTTTGGGTTTTTTTTTTGTCTTTTTGGGGGTTTTTTGTTTGGTTTGGTTTGTTTTGGGGTTTTTTGTTTTTTGTTTTTTTTTTCTTTTGTGGGTTTTTTGTGGTTTTTTGTTTGTTTTTGTTTCTGGTTTTTTTTGTTTGGTTTTTTTGTTTTGTTTTGGTTTTGCTTGTTTGGTTTTTTTTCCACTTACCTACTTTACTTACTTTTTAAACTTTTTACAGTTTAAAAATGCCTGTTGTGTGTTGCATTAAGATTTCCCAGTGAGAGCTTCAAGAAACCACATTTCTCTATGTGCCGGCACAAAATGAAAGAATCTGCATGTCTATTTTTTCAAGCCGTTAGTTCAGTGGGTGACTGTGACAGACATCAAGCTAGTCATTGACTTAGCTAAGAAAAACTCTAAATGTGGATCATTGCAAGGATTATTTTGTGGATGAAAATGAGATGCCAAACATTTGATGCTCAGTGAAATCGGGAGATTCACATTACCAGTCTGCTGTCACTCAAACATTCTTGCCCTCTTTTGAAAATGGATTTGAAAAGTAAATTAGCTGACCTAACTAGCATTTTAAGTATGGCTTCAGGGATCTGAACTAATGGCTACTTTCTTTTACAGACAACCATTACCTTCTACAAGGTGCAGTAGTTGTTGACCACGACTATATTGGCTTCTCTGAAAGATGTAATAATTCAGGCCAACCAGACTCTGCTGATGAAGGGGAAATGCATGCCTACAAAAGAGATGTCAAGTCTGCTGTACAGATTCCACCTGCAGCCTGCAAAGAGCAAGGATCAGCAGATGGTAAACACGAGTCTGAGCTGAGAGAAGATCACTGCATCGAACCAAACACTGCAGAGGCAGAGCAATGGCCTCCACCTTGTTGGACCCTTCACACCAAGACAGAGGATACTTAAGCATAGTCTTCTTTCACATTTCATTGCCAAGCAATTTGGAACTACTGTGGCAGACTGAAAAAAAAAAAAAAATGTAATGGCTCCCACTTCCTTAGCCCAATCCACTTTAGTACTTCGATACTGCAGGTATCTACTGCTTAATTTGTCTGGGTGTTAAGGAAAAGCGCTAGTAAAAGCACATATTCTGATCATGCATTCAAATTTCAGATTTTGTTGGTAGAATGGCAGTGTGGCCATGCCTTACTGTTATCCTCTCAGGACACAATGCATCATTTCACTGTAATGACCTCTTCCTAATGTGCACTGTGAGATGAATTTAACCTAAACGACTTGGTGTAAACTTTCCCTCCACTCCAGAGAAGCTCATGTCTTCCTTTTCCTATTATAGAACAGTTTTATATTCTTTCTGGGAAGCTGCAACCTCTTGCTTTTACAGCTTTTAATTTCTAATCTAATCCATTTAAGATCTCACAAAACAATAAAACTTCCAAAATCAAATACACATAGTGTTCTGTGCATGAAACAATGAGGGCTTCAGCTGTTCCCTATTCATCAAAATTCTGCTAGAGTAGGCAACTTTAATATTTCAGGCAGGTGAAAAAATCTTAAGAGCATTCAGTATTCATTCGTGCTTTTTCCACAAACATCTGGTTCTCCATTACAGTTACATCTCCACTGAGCCTGTATGCATTGGGAGATTTCCATGGACAGTGGGCTATGAAAGGTGAAGCATTCCTATTAACTTATCCTCTGATTTCCTTGAGTAAGTTGTTACTGTTCTGGACTGCCTGCTGAGTAGACTGTCTCAAAGTTAGCTCCACAGGAATTTTTTCATGTGGAAAACTGATGAGTGCAAGTCGGTTTGTTTTTTTTTTTTTAATAGGAGATTGACATGAAGGTGAAAACTAGCAGAAAACTGAATTGAGAAATTCAGCAACTTCTGGTTGATGCTGTGGAAGATTTGCTTATCTTGCTCTCTGAATATGTGTGTTCCCTCTCATCTCTGCTCCTGATTGTCATGTGACTTGTAACACAGGTGGAGGAAAGTACTATTTATTAAGAGTTTTCACTTCATTTTAGGCAATAAGATGTGGTCATCGAGGCTAATTGTGTACCTACCTCATACAGAAATTCCCATGTTCAGTACAGTCTGTCTTTGATATCATGGAATGCATCTGTGTGAGAAAAGAACTCAGCACCATGAGAGAATTCTATCTTAAACTTCGAATGAAAAATAATTAATACTCAAACTATTTTGTGTCTTCTAAAAATGCAGTCCTGCAGATACAGTTTTTCTCCACCAAGACTGTTTCAGAAAGAGGGTACTGGGAAGCAGCACCCTCTTTCTGGATACATTGTGTGTGTGCACATATGGAGTAAATATATATTTTTATATATTATGCTTTTGAAAAATTATTAGTGTCAGGGATAAAGCTGGAGAATAGGGCAGTTGTTTGTAAGACTCATTTCTTCTTTGGCAGGTGCAAAAGAGAACCAGCCTCTTTTTTTTTCCTTATTTCAAGTGATCAGTTCCTGAATTTTGCACAGTACAGCAGAGTTTATTTCTGGGAAGCTCTTGAGTAATGCAAGTACTGTGGAGTTGTTAGAGCTATACTGAAGAGGAAGCAAATGCTGCAGTGAGAGGGGAACGGGCAAAAAAAAAAAAAAATTTAACATACTGTGTATATGTAACATACTGCTGATCACTCAGGCTTCCTGGTAATTTTCATCTGTTGTATTAGATCAACGCCTAGGTTATTATGCCTGTAAGCAGGCATTAGTGACTTACCAGTGCACTGAAATGTGGTCTTACCTGCCTTATCTTTTATTTCATTTCATTGAAATAAAATACAGGATTTTCGAACTATTGGGATGAAGAACAGTCACTGGAAACTGGAACACCGGGAAATGTGAGACATTGTGCAAGCAGCACACGGTGCTTGGGGCAGCCCTCACCCCAGCCCCAGTGTGTGTGTGTGACCACAGTGAGTTGTGATCTGCCCACTTTTGGTTTTTTATCCAGCTTAGATAAATATACAAATGTCCTTCTGTACTCCTTCTTACTGGCACACAGGTTTTATTTATGCTAGGACAATAGCAAAAGACTATTTAAAAACAGAACTCTTAGAAATTCTGTTTTCTATTAGAGGTTTTGCTCCCTTGTGGTTTAGAGGGGAGGAGCAGAAGGGAAAACAACATGAAAGAGAATGCAGATTTCCTCATACCTCCCACCACAGAGCTATGATAACTTCTCCTTTGGGTATACTAATAGCATTACTTACCAGCTCAAAGCTTGGTGAAAAACACTATAAATCAGCTTCTGGTGAGAAGACTGTACTAACACTCAAGACTATTTTACTGTGGACTGAAAACCTTTCTTTTCTCTTGTTGGAATACCTCCTGAACTTTTGTATACCATTTGCCCGTTCTGTGTTAAGGTGTTCCTACTTTCCAGGTACAGATGTTTTAAAATTTTTTGCTTTTTTTTCTGAATGTTCCCTGCAGGAGCGTACCAATGAATCATGCTTTCCAGAGCAAGGAGTTACCGAATTTGAAAATACCACTTTCGATACCCAGATAAATGTCTTTTATTCATTTGCTCATTTGCTTCTGAGTGGCATCCCTATCAATGATGTTCTGCAGCAGCCATCTCTAATGACTCTAATGACCTAGCATCAAAATTGTTGCATAGCAGCCTTCTCAGTGTTTTCAGATGGAATTTTTGGGGGACTGCAGGGAAGTGTATACATTCAGTTAACTTGGTTGGTTATCTAATTTCAATTCAGCAGAAGGAAATGCCATGTTTGGAGTCCCCAGGACTAGACACTGTTTTAGATTAGAAGGCTAAAATTGATGCAAGTAATCAGGATTTCTCTCCAAGAAATGGGGACTATATTCTGCACATATTAGAAGACTGCTGACCTGCTGTTTATATCTTGGTACTCAAACTAGGTAGAAATTTGCCATGAAAAGCAGTACACAAAAAGCTTTAATTTGAAGAGGAAGGCTCTTCCAGACAGAAATAAACAGACAGTAAACTGAATTTTAAAACATTTGATTTGGGAGCAGTTAATCCTGAGAGGTGCATTCCCCAGTCAGTTCTCCTTTCAAATTACACAGAGATGAAGGCATCTGCAGCAACCTTGCTGCACTGGTAGCAGAAGCAGGTCTGCCAATAAACAAGAAATGTTGTAGGAAATACAGCATTTCCCCTCTGCCAGGCAGTGCTACAGATTGCTAGTGCAGTGATTAGCAGATCCTTGCATACAACTTTCTATATTTCTATGTACAAGTCATTACTCACATGGGTGAGTCCTTTTCTGGGTGCTTGAGAAGCATCTCAAAACTCTTCAGTGGAGACGGAGCATTCTGAGCTGCAGCTGGTGGCAAGAACTGGTGCCTTGAATATGTAAAGTGATATCTAAATAAGTGGGTTAAAAGGGAGTAAATAAGATTTCACAAATTCAGTACTTAAAATTTAGTTGATTATTTTTGGCAATTGATGCCTTTGATCTCCTTATGCGTGACTTCCCTCTTCTGTAGCGTGAGTAGCACCGTGTCAGATTCCAGACAAACTGCAAAAAATACTCATTACTCTTCACAAAGTTGTCAGACATAGTGGTGAAAGCCCCAACAGAAAAGCCCTTAACAAAACGAGTTCTATATTTTGTGCAGAGCTTCAGTAATACGCAGTAAATAACACATGTGCTTCCCCACCAGACTGAGTGTTTACCTAGTCAGAGACATCATCTACCACTCCCACAGATTAAAGACCAAGGAGGAAAACAGAGTTCATAGTTATGGTGTCACACCGGCAAACTTTTATTTTACTTTATTTTATTTTTAGTCTTAGTTTTCATGTGTTCATCTGCAAGGTTTGTGTTCCAGCATCAACCACACAGTGGCAGCCTTGACACGTGGGAATCGCCGCCCACCCCGCCCTCCCCAGGGTTTATTTCCAAAACTACAGCAGAATTTTGGGTAATTTTACACCGAATTGTCGATAATTACGGGAGCATGAATAGATTTCCAAGAGCAGCGTGACCTGCATTGTGTGAAGGCTGAGTGACTGACCTGTGATATGAGCCAGAGAACAAAAAACTCTGCTTGTGCATTAGTGGTTTTATGGAACAGCTTGGGACTGTGGCAAACTTTCAGTACAGCTTTATACTTTCCAAAGATCTGGGCACCTTTCGGAACTCCTTACATCTTGGTTGCTGCGAGCAGGATCTCGCAGGCAAGCTCCTGGACAAAAGCCATGCCTCCAGTTCCAGTCCAGGTCAGTGTGACCTCACAGCCGACCCAAGGAAACGCGGCAGAATTGTGGGATTCAGTCCTTTTTCCTGCAAGGAATCTTCTCTTGAGCAGGATGTGCCGTGGCTGAAGGAAGCAGTGACAAACAGAGGGGAGAGGATATTCAGAGCACTGACGATTGCAGGGGCCAGGGCAGGGTTCTGCCCTGAAACCCTAAATGATAAGTAGCACCAACTTTAACCTCTTACAGCTACTTTCCATTCTGAAAAAATTCTTCAATTCTAATTAGAAAGATTTAGGTTTCTCATATATCTCAGAAAAATAAATGGAGTCTGTAATTAAAAATTTCCCTAGTTTGCTGAACTGTTACAACTGAATGTTTTCTAGGAAAAAAAACATTTCTCCACTGCATCTTCGAATCAGTACTTAGGCACACTGCCCTAGAAGAAGACTGCCCATACAGCATCTGTGTACTTTCTAAAAAGCCATACAATTAAATCAGAGCTTCACTCACAGGATGTCATGCTTCACATGCAACTTGTTAATGAGAAACATGACTGGAATTGAGATAAAGAAACAGGCCTTCACGGCCTGGAGTGTTCAGAAAAATCTAGTGCAGCTTCCAGATTGACTGCCACGCAGTACCTCTCCAAATATGTGTTTAACAAAGCCAGCTGGATGTTCTTTTAGGTCTTCCAGCCACCATGTCCAGACACAGCAAGAAGTCTGCATGTTTTGCTTGGATAAGTAGCTATCACTGTAGATTTTTAAGTCCTCTACACTGTCAGCTCCCCTCTTTTCTTCTGCCAGTAATGCTTAGCTATGCAGATGAATGTAATTTCTTTCACCATTATTGGGGAAGAGTTTAAAGAGCAGTTACAGTGTAAATTTTACTAATAAATTTTGATAATTCACATCAGAGGAGAAATATTTTCACATTTAAGAATTAAAAAAAACCCAACAGGTAAAGGCATATCAGGGTGCTAAAACTCTAGGGTTCACTAGCATCTGTTTTACATAGAAAATACAGTGGCCTAAATTCAGCTCTTAATTGTCTTGAATATTTGGTTCTGGTTTTGAGGGTTTTTTTAATTGGTACACTTCATGAATCCACACAAACTGTGAACTGTACAATGACACAGCCTTTGAAATTTTAAAGTATGTCCTAATATGCAATTAAATAATCAGATAATAAACGTGCTTTTGAATTGCTCAGCAATGATTTTTCGCCACAACCTGTACTGCTAATACACAGTCTTGCAAACAAGTTTCCATGTGTATTTGAATGGCAAGCTAAAAATCACCAAAGCCCCTTTCTCTGTGGCATGACACATGCTTAATCCTAATCCACTGTAGCGTGACAGACATTACTGACCTAAAGACTTTGATAAAACATAAATAAATCTAGTTTTGGCGAAGAAGCAGCTTTTGCAGTTTACCACATTGATCTATAAATCCTCATTAACTCTACAGTGCACTGCTTGATTAGAAAACTACTTAATCAAGATGCTTCCCAAGGAATCAATTTACACCTAATGATACTTGGTGGCAAGGACAGCTGCTTAATTGGGATTGTAATTTCAGTTAATTGGGACACCTTCAGGTGACGTGAGTGGCAACCTGTGCATTACAGGTCACTGCATCCTCCTCATGGCACCTTGCAGGTGTCCCACTCTGCTCTCACTTTCAGGAGTGAATCTTAAAAACTGCTCTCAATTTCCACAACAGGAGGTTCACGGCAAGGAATGCCAAAAATTACCTGACACCACCTGCCAGTGGATCACAGCCACCTTCCCATCACTTGAAGGACTTCCCATGACTATTTAAATAGACTTCCCAGACTATTTAAAACAGGGAGATGCTTAACACGGTGCAACCACAGTGCTTAGCTACTTGGTCAGCCTAATTGTAATGAAAATATTCAGCCCCTATGATAGCCAAGATTCTTTCTTCTCAAAAAAGGCTTATGAAAAGATTAATCAACAACACATGGAAGGTAGTACCATGTCTTTTAAATATTAAAATGTGCAATTACATGTTGTTCATTAACGCATAGTCTTATCTGGAACAACTGTTGAAACTAATTTAAACACACGCTCTCCAAATCCATTGGCTTAGACTGGATAACCAGAATGCAACATTTAATACAATAAATAATATTAGAACATAGAATCTGTTAGGATGGAGGATGGTCTGTTGGCTTATTAAAATAAGAACTGTGATTCAGAAAGCTTGTGTCTTCCTTTTTACATGAAATTTCTATTGCAGTATGAAGTCTCTGGAACACTGTTTTCATAAGATGAAGCTTTAATAAGAGAAAAAGAACATTCAGTGCCTTCAAGCAGGTTCAGATGTTCCAATTCTGCCATTGTACCTGTAAAAAATCAGAGCACAAAACTTGTGCTGAAATTTGATTGCTGCTACAAAGTAGTTTGTTGGCTGTCCATGCAGAATGGCTTGGGTTGAAAGTAACCTTAAAGATCAAGATCCAACCCCTCAGCCATGGGCATGGACACTTTCCACTAGACTAGGCTGCTCAGAGCTCCACCCAGCCTGGCCTTGAACAATTCCAGGGATGGAGCATCCACAGGTTCTTTGGGTAACCTGTGCCAGGGTCTCATCACCCTCAGAGTAAAGAATTTCTCCCTAATATCCTAAATCTCCCTCTTTTGGTTTAAAACCATTGTCCCCTTGTCCTGTCACCTCAGTCCTTGGTAAATGTTTCTGTTTCTTATAACCTGCATTAAGTACCGAAAGGCCAAAATGAGATCTTTGGGGAGCCTTCTCTTGTCCAGACTGAAAAACTCCAACTGTCTCAGTCTTGACAAGAGAGGCACTTCAGCTCTCTGATCATCTTTGTGGCCTCCTCTGAATCCACTTCGACACATCCATATCCTTCTTATTTTGGGGACCCCAGAGC
This sequence comes from Acanthornis magna, assembly GCA_036785705.1. Lineage (NCBI taxonomy): Eukaryota > Metazoa > Chordata > Aves > Passeriformes > Acanthizidae > Acanthornis > Acanthornis magna. Next base: position 316,579 of record JAWUZG010000480.1, on the reverse strand, counting down.
TGGAAGGAGGTGAGGTCTCACCAGAGCAGAGTGGAGGGACAGAATCTCCTCCCTCATCCTGCTTCTCCAGGATTATTGTAGAGACCAACCTCTGAATTCTAGAGACCTGAGATTATGACTAATGCCCAATTAATCTGTTTTAGCCTGTGCTTGTAATTAAACTGCATTTGGCTGATTCCCCCACAACAAAGCATTGTTTAGAATATAAATGAAAGGAGGAAGAGGGAAGCTGCATATTACTTTCTCTGAGCTAATGCCATGGAAGCAGAGAACAATCAACATCATTTGGACATGAGGTGAGCTAACCAAATGTTAGAAAAATACACCCTTACTGATTGCTTTTGAGAAAAGCCTGTGATCTTTTAGAACTGATGGCATATACACCACCTCTGACAGCAGTGCCACCACAGCTTTCTTAATTGCTGTCACTGGAAACTTTGTTGGTGAGTGACTTAGCATCTTTGCAGACAGCTTCAGAGGACTCTTCTCAACCAACTGATTTGGTTTTATTCATATACAAGAGGATCAAGGCCACAGCCAAAAATAATACTGCCTTGCTTTCAAGAGTGAAAAATAAACAGGCTGTTTTCCCTTGTAACAAATGTAATGAAAACAAAAACCTGCAGGAGAGGAAGCAACCCAAGAGTAAGCACTAAATACATTTCTCAAGAAACTGTGCCTGTACTTCAGTATTTCAGAAGGCTATCCTGGAGATTTTGCCACATGTGAGAAAAGGAATCAGCTTGTCAAGGATTTTAATTTTGGGTTGGGTTATTCACACCCCCCCCCCCCCAAAAAAAAAAGGAGATTTAGAAAATCTTGCCTGGGGGGAGAAATCTTACCATTTACTCCACTATCATTACCTTTATTCCCCCATAAAGCACCTTGCAAAACCACCACAAGGAGCCTAAAGCCTATTTTCCCAACCTCAACGCCAGCAGCAGCCTATTACAACACCTGCGATGACGATAATGAAAACTGCTTCATAAAACCCCGCGGCAATTACAGCTGTGTACACTCTGCTCATAATAGCAGCTTTAAAGGGACATTAATTACGCTCTGATCATCAAACTGGACTGATTAGTCATGATGATGTTACACAATGATTCACACTCCAGATGACTCATGCAGAGAGGGTAATTATCCAGCAGGACTTCAGTAAGTCTGCTGTTCAATGAGAGAGAGCTCATTACAGGACCGAGAGTTCCTCTTGTATGAATGAAAAGCGTGGAGAAAAAAAGGAAATCAGTACTTCCAATCAGGCAGTATTAGATGCCTACCCTGACTAGGTTGCATATTTAATTTGAGACACAGGTTTCCTCTTAGCTGTGACCATGTGTTTTATTAAGGAAATACCTTGCAGCTTTATTATACAAGTAAAATTCCTCTTTAGATGTGTAAGGTTGACTTTGTACATGTATGCAGATTATTAGTCTTAAAAAAAAAGCAAACCCAAACAAGCTTGTGACATAGCAAAATATTTTTCCAGCTTCCATACAAAATAGCATTTTTTTTCCCTGCTGGTAGAACACATTAAAATTTTTACTGTATTAAGTGGCCCATGTAACTTGTACAAAAGTTGTATACAACCAAAATGCGAGCAAAAATTCCAAAGTACACTCCGACAGCCAATGCTCTGCGAATACTTTATTACACAAATTACATTCAGCTTCTGAAAATAGTGTTCTAACAGGGATACGATCTAAAAATAAGACATTCCAGAAACACATCAAGTTAGGAAGAAGAAAAAAATTAAATAGAGACTTTTTTCTTTCCTTCAATGCAATATAATGTTAGTGATTTAAAAAAATAGAAGAAGACTTAGCAGCTTCATTTTCTTGTGGCACTGTATATTCTCTGTACTGCAACAGGTTAAGGACATTGAAGAGGAAAGGCACAAAACAGAAATTGGCAACTGAATAATTATGGAAAAAATATTTTGATGAAGCAGATAGTAAGACTTATTTACAAGATCCCCATATTTGATGATAAAATACTACTGCTTTAAATCAGTCCTGCAATTAGAAGACTTTGCTTTATCAAGATGTTCACATAAAAACCAACAGCACTGATATGGAATTTCCATACACTCCTCCACTTATAAAACATAACTAAAACCAAACAAAAATTAAAGGAACCAGTGTACAGCCCCACACAGACTAGAACAGTTTACAATTAAATACACAAAAATCTTAAACGTGCTTAAGGGAAAAGGAATCTGACATTCTGGGTTGAACCTTTTAATGGAGAACTCAAAGGCTGGTTTCAGGATGACGAAGGTGCTGGTGGCAGTGGAGATGCTGAACACTCTTCCTCGGAATCTGTGGCATCATCTTCTTCTTTTTCCTGATCACTTCCTTCAGTGCTCAGACGGTCAAACCCTTTCCGGCTGTAGCCTTTGTGACTTGCAAAGAAGTTCCCAAGGTTAATTCCACCACCACCTTTCCCTGTGGAAAGGAAAGGATTTTCACAAGGTTTGCTTTAACCGTAAGGGGGAATAAAAATCCATCTACTAATTAAACAGTATAGTGGTGATTATTTTAAGTGTCCTTCCAGAAACTGTTTGTAAAGATTCAGTACATGAGCCACAAAAGCTAAGTGTATATATTATGAAAGAAAAAGGCAATTAATCTCTGAAGTAAAAGTTTCAAACTATGTTTTCTCAGCATCCACTGTTTCATAAAGTCTGCCTGGGCTACTGGTGCTCCTACCCATTTGCCCTCAGTCTCAGAGTGCTTCATTTCATCCCCCAGATCCACAAAAACTCATTATAGCTGCTGCTCTCCCACTGGCAGTGACTCATCCTCTTTAGTGGGCAGATAATGACAAATGAAAGTTGTTGTAAAAGACATTTTCAAAAACCCCTGATCTTTGCCCCCAATCCCTCCTCTGAGAAAGTTCCATCAAATCTGTTACTCAACATGAATACAGAAAAAAACCCTTCAGTGACAGTTTTAACAAACATCTTCAATGACTAGACTTACCTCTAAGTTTGCCTAAAATTCTGCCTGAACTAGAACCAAGTTTGTGTTCCCCATCAGCTGAAAAATAAAGTAAATTTCAAAAATAAGCTAAAACCCATAATGTTCTATGATCAAATAATTACCTGCATCTTCTGATAAAAAGAACAGCCATTCAACAAACCAATCAGCAGCTCTAAGAAGCCATTCGTGGCAGTACTGCATTAGTTTAGAGTGTTAGCATATTCGATATATTATCTACCACATTTGGTACACAAATTGAATACAAAGAGCCAGGAAACTGCGTGCTGAAATCTTCAAATAAAATACATCCAATTCAGTTGCACAGCCGTATTAGATTGCTGAATGGCCTACTCTGACACAGCAGGTCCTGACCAGTGGCAGAACTGTCTGGTTTGTCTACGCCATGTACATTTTCTTCTCTGGATGAAAAGTATCTTGATGAAAACAGTTTTGTGATATAAAATAACAAGTCTAGTGAGCAAACATCTATCACAGTCTGCCAATTTATGAAAAGTGTTATTATAAAGTATGAATTTAGAACCAATTTACGTAACTTCTAAGTACCAGTTAAAACTTTCAAAGCAATGGATGAAGGTGCATTATGGAAGTATGTCTGACTCACAAAACTGACTAGGCAGAAGAGAACAATAATACATAATCTCTTGTAGAGTTATCTGCTTTCATTTTGCTTATATCTTGACAATACCCATGGAATCTTTTGTTCTCAGCCATTTAAAGATCCCATACTAGAAAATCAAACTATGCTTGGAGTATTAAAATTTCTGAATTCTAGTCAATACAACGTGAATATATGCTAGTTGCTTCTGAGATACCAATTTTTCCCTTGACACAAATTAAAAGTTTTTGATACATGTTCTGGAGAGGTGCTGCCTTGCGAATCAGTATTAAAGGACAGGGGGCTGCAGATGCTGTGTCCCTGCTGATCCTCAGTTTGCATGCAGCATCACTGCAGCTGCCCAGGAGGGCAAAGGCACAGGGAGCTGCTCTCCTCACACACCCAGTGTTCAGTGATAATTGGAACTGGAATGATAAAGTCTGTCCTCTAGGACAGTTACTCACAGTTATCTGCATAGACAGTTGTCTTCCTCCACCGAATAAACACTAAAATTGCCAGCAGGACAACAACAGGGATAATAAGAAGAGTTGTAATAAGAACAAAGGAAACTCCAGTGCTGCTGGCCTGTTGGACCAAGTGTTGTTTATCCGTATTCTTTAGAGGGTCTGTCGATTCTGGCTTGGTTTTCAATCTGGCTTCTATAATTGTTTCTGATTCTTTAAAAAGAAAACAATTTCCATATGTAATCCATATGCATCAAGCAATACAGAACAAGGCGTTACAGGAAACAACAAGCTAGGATACCTTAAGTGCTGAGTGACAAGGAAACAAAAGACAAACTGTTATGGAGATGTTTTTGGCTTTTGCTTATGTTATCCCAAATGTTAGGCAGAGAAAGTCTGAATGACACCAATCACTTGCAAAGATTCCCTCCACTTTTCTCAAATGGGGAAAGGAGATGTGTCAAACAGAGTTTTGTCCTAAAAAGTATCGACTATTTAAAATAGAGGGAAATCCCTCAATGATCTATTTTTGCAAATAAGTGTGTGGTATAATATAAATTAAATATCTCCTGTTGATAAAAACACTTCCACAAGAAGTATAGAAAGCCTGTATACGCTGTATTATCCTAAACAAAAAGGAAAAGTTTAAAGTTCTTTCTAATAAAACTGTGACAAAGGGTTAAATTTTACGGAACTGTTACATCCCAGGAAAGAATTTTGGTTCTGTAAATCTGGAGAGCTTTTGAAAACTCCATCCAGTCATTCCTGACTAATTTTTTAACTGCATACCTACAAGGAGAAAAACTATTTCAGGGGAAAACCTTTATGATGGAGATAACTTTTAATGTGTAAAACTGTCTAGCTATATGTTTTGAAGTCAGACTGAACAGCATGTTGTAACAAGCAGCTGCGTCACAAACACCCTCTGAATCAACTCTGGTTTGATTCTGTAGCAAAATTAAAATGATGTTCTATTCTGAAAGAAGAGCAAATGGTTCAGTTTACACTCAACACTAATACAATGATGAAAATATCATTGTTATCACTACTACAAGGATAACAATGGCACAATGAATACATACTCTCTGTTCAAGCAGTAGTTATAGCTAAGGAAAATTTCCTCCACCATCTTTCCCACTTCTGGGCAAAGCCACAGTTCTCCACATATTTTCCCCCACACCACAGCACCACAAGCACTGGTAACAGTCTGTCACCAGAAGGCTGTGACAGCCCAGGCCACTCCTGCCCAGGACACCATAAAGTCCATTGGCTCTTTTCTCCCAGGGGAGTTGAAAGATACTAATTTCAGACTGCCTACTTTAACCAGTTTTAGACATTGTTACTTAAAAACCTTTTTCTTACCCTGGTGTTACTATTGCATTTTTTCTCTTTGACTTCAGAAGTGTCAGCTAAAGAAAGCCAAAATGCATTTATATATCCCCAGATACACAGCAGGCTCTAATGTCAACACTTCCCACACGAGTGCTTCAGGCAGGCTGATGTACCAACAGAGATAAAATAAAAAGGTCACAGTTCTGGCCGTAAGGATTTCATTGTTTCATAATGTTAGCCTTCCTTACTGTACTTTATTCTATATGCTTTCAATTGGCAGTTGGGATATTTTTTTTACTTTGCTCTGCCTGCATATACATGGCTGAAGCAAATACATAAGTTCTGAATTTAACCAAAGAAAACCACTTAAGAACATTTGAAAATTTTAAATGCCTGTATAAACACTACCATAACCTGGAACTGTTTTTCTGAAAGGAAAATGAGAACATAACAGAACACAAATGGTTAAAATTACTTTTCATCAACCTTAATTGATATTTTATCCCTTTCAATCTCCTCTCCATCTCTTTATATTGTCACTACATACTTTCATTTCCTTTTTTCCTTTTTTTTTTTTTTTCATTTTCATGCAGATCAAGTAAATAAAAAGTATAGTAGATCTATGGGAAGAAATGTAAACAGAAAAAAAAGATATTTCTTGCCATATGGTGTGACTGACAAGGCTGTGAACTGAAAGACTACACAGGAAGATAAACCAATTGCCATTTCAAATAACTCTTTTTTTGGTGGTGGAGAGCTGTGGAGCAGGGGGAGGGTGCTGGGGAGTAACAATCACAGTTGTATTTCAGAGCTATTTCTGCATCTAAGGGAGCTGCCACAGATACCAATCTGGACTGTACCAGATGGTAGCATGGAATTAACCTACTAGTTAAATTTTTATCTTAGTTTCTGTGAAGCACTTGTCACCACTGAAAATGAAATGTTTAGGTTTGCTGTGAAATAGCATCTACCAGGTAACGGTGTTAAAAGCTTCCCTCTTGTGCTTCCTACAGCAACTCAGGAAAAACAAAACAAGTCTAACTAGTAAGTATTTTTCCCTTCAGCTTGGCAGAATCAGCCCTAGCCTATGTGAACATACTGATCCCTTCGTTTTCATTATGAATCAGACTAACCTTTTGTTTCCTGTACCTCAATACCAGCCTTTTTAACTGACCGATGTTCCATTTCTGTAAAACAAAATCATTCTTCAGGACAACTGATATTTCAGAAAGGCACTCAGTGACATTTCCTGCTAGCTTTCTCAGATGTGCTGCATTCCCACCAACACCTGAATTTCACCATGGAGAGTCAATACAAACCATTTGATAGCTCACAAGGCCGTAGAAAAACAACAAAAAAAAGAGCCTGTTTCATGAAAGGAGCTTGCAATAATCGACTTTTGTGCCACAGAAAGATTTTGCGGGTATGCCCATAATGAACAATTATGGTTCATGGATTCCTACAAAAATAAAACTGTTATAATCAAAAACATAGTGAATTAAGGCTGGTTGAATCAGGGTTTCTTAGCTACTACTCTTTTATACTTCAGCAAAAACTACAAGGAAAATTTGTAAGGACTTCCCTTCATCTAACCTCTAAAAATTCAATTTTTTTTATTCTCATGTTTCTTTGAATAAAAGCTGAGAATTGTTCATGCTCAGTTTACTAGATGCAGATAAAAACAGATCCAATCAGAATTACAATTTATCTGGTCCAGTCTCCTGTTATTAACAGCAGCTGATATCAAATGCCCTGAAGGAAAATCCATGAATTACAAACAGACAAATAAGGAATAACTAGCTTAGTCATTTATAGCTGCAGACTCTTACTGGATGACTAACAGCCTGAAGCCTAAGGCTTTATCTCTGTCATACTTTTTTTTTTTTATCCCATATAATGGAGCAGTGGATTATATTTTTATTCCTCTAAACCATGTAACCTCTCTCTGAATGCTACTAAATTGATGTCTGACTAATCAGGTCTCTCTCCTTGAAGTCAGGCTGCTTGCCTTGCTGGTTACTAGATTAGAACTGGCAAGAGTTTCCTCTGTATGGAAACAGGACTTCAAATTATACTAGATTAATTTTCTAATGATAAATGCTCCCAATGTAATAAACATAAATCTTAAGTTGACCTGTGTTTTTACTTCATCCCCTGGGAGTTTTCTGTGATAACCACACAGGAACCATTTGAGTTCTAATCAAAACAATACACTGAAATTACTAAAATACTAGAGTAACACTTTTGTTTAAGCAGTCACTGACAAGGGATGCATGAGGCAAATGCATTTTGATTCCTTCTGTGACAAACTCATGTGCCCAAGACTCTTCTTTGACAGAACGCACAGCAATGCTGAAAGAAGGTTTTTAATGAAAACTGAGCAGCAGCACACAACTGCTGCAGGTGGATCTTGTACTGCACTCACATCGCTGTTATTGTGCCACCAGGCTCTTGGCCAGGGGCACCAGAGAAGTGGTACTGACCTGAAGACATAAAACGTGAAGTTATGACATTAAGAACAAAAAGAACATACTTTCTGCAGATGCAAACTTCCACACTGCTCTGGCATGAACATCTCCAACAAATACGGTTCTGTCTTCCGAAGCAACGATATCATGTGGCATCTCAAAGCTCTGCGAAGATAAGCAGTACAGATTAACCTGAAGTGTCTACACCTCCTTAAGCCCTAACTTGAGCCTAGGCATATTCAATCCTTCTTCAGGCTGGAAAATGCATCAGGTGCTGGTGTGAGAGCCTAACGTGTGAGAGGAGAGGATACCATTTCTACTGAAAGTTTGCCTTCTCCAGGGATAACAACATAGAGATTATTCCATGTATTATTGCTAACAACATTATATTAACAATATTTCTATTCATATTATTGCATTCCCTGTGAAATATATATTTTCAAAAATAAAGAACCTTGGTTTGAAGGCCACACATTTAATTTTTCTTAAAGTTCGTATGTAATACAGCTACATTCAGAAAAAATAATTCTCACTTATTGTAATTTAAAATTCAACTGCAAATGAAGAGTGTATGTGTTAACCCAGGATTGGGAATATTAACATTCATTCTTTAGTCTAACACAATATATGGAAACTGTTTTAAAAAACCCCATAATTTTTATGGATATAAATACTGCATGAAGGACATTTAGTCTTAACTTTCACACTAGTATTCTGTAAAGAGGGTGCAGCTGTACAGTTGCATATTATTTCTGCTTAGCAATAAGCTCTATTTTTTGACAAATGACTAGCATCTAAATACATGAATACTTCAATTATTCTCTTATTTCATTATTCTCTTAAATTAGCTTTTAAGAACTGTACTGGCAGCAATAAAGTAGACTTATCCTGGCTGAAGATATTATGTGCAGGCATCATCTTGAGGGTAGTATAATTTTCAAATGTGGACCACATGTAGAAGCTAAGACCCAAAATTCTAGTGTTTTTTTAAGTTAGTACTAAAAAGAATTCCTATTGAATACCTTACATTATAAAACATCTCATTTCCTCCAAAAGCCTGATCAAAGTTGGAAAAGCAGAATGTTACCAGTGTTTTCATACACATAATTATATGCACCAGGCACTCTGTGCAATACTCTACCTTTCTAAGTGGAATGAAAGTATCGATTATTTCTCCAGTAGAGAAGTTCATCGCAAATCCTTGCACTGGTTCTGCCTCTCCAGGATAAGGCATTCCATTAACTGCAAAGAGGAGACCACCTAAAAAAAACATTAGATTTGCCTTAAGAACCCACACACAGCAAAGTGCAGTAAAGATGAACTGTAATAGTTTAGATGAAAAAAGGCTGTCTGAAAGAGAGAGAGACAGAAAGGTAAGTCTACAGGAAACTAAACTACAAGAGGAAAGTTAAGTGAGGTGTAACAGTTAAAACTTTGGCATTTAAGAGATGCACACTTAGTCCAAATGAGAAGAACCAGCAAGGCAGTGTTTTACAGATTGTTTAAATGTAAAAGGAATGGGAATTTATTAAAAAGGAAATTATTAAAAAAGTAACCTGAAGAATGCTTTGCTAAGGATGGTTGACCTGATAGCAGAAAGTTCTTTCAATGCATCAAAAGCAGAAAGTCAGCCTGGGAATAAGTAGGACCACAAAAGGAAAAGGTGTGAAAGGGGGACTCGGAGATTAGGGCCTATGGCAAAGAAACTGGTTTTGTCCATTTTTTCTGTTTAATATGTTGGCAAGATTCTGACACTCAATTTTTTTTTTTTTTTTGTACTGAAGAGGTCAGAGGACATAGCTCAACTGGAAGCACAAGGTGTAAGACAAGTTGGAGGTTAAAACTTCATGAGGTTTAGATGGCATTCCCTTAAACTCAGAAGGAAGCCAAATGTGAAACCACAGACCTCAGGCCCAGTTAAGTCACCCAGCACTGCAAGCAGCCACTCCTGCAGGTGACAAGCAGGATGCTGAAGCAGTGCCCACCCACAGGAAGGAATCAAAAGGGTGCCTGGAACACTCAACACCAATTCTGGCCTCCATCTCCAGTAAGATTTTAGAATCCATAATGAAGAATAAGACATGGGAAAGTGTGGTGTGTCAGAACAGTTGGTATGGCTTCTCTAAGGGTTGTGCCTCAGCTCTGAACAGGGAGAAAAAGCACAGATTCTGTAGACGCACTCGGACTTTCAGAAAACCATTGACAAGGCAGTGCATCAGAGGTTATTGAATGTGCATTATCACACGATGAATGGAAGATTGATGAACAGGAAGCCGAGACCAGAGCTTATAATTCTTTAGGACAGAAGAAGTCTGAATAGTGTGATCTTGAAGTTATCAGAGACAGAAATTGTATTCAATAGTTTCCATCAATGACTGAAAAATGGGGTGAATAATGCCATTTACCAGTCTGAGGAAGTTAACTGAGTTCTATGGAGAAGACAAAAGCTTGATGATACTGAGGAAGTCCAGAAAGACTTTTTGTAAGAATAAGTGAGCTGTCAAACAGATGGCAGAAGAGCTTCTGCAAAGACAAATGTGAAATGATGCTTCTAAAAAATAATCTAGATCATGCCTGTGTGATGTTTGTACTTGGGACTGGCAGCTACAGCTCAGGAGAGCATCTCCAAGCCATCACTGAAAGATTCCTGAAATCTCTGGCTCCATGTACAGTGCCAGGCAAAATTTCAATAGAATGCTTCATCATGAGGAGGAGAATTGGGAGCGGAGGGGACAGTTTTGCCACTATGCACAAACTCAGCATGCCCACATCTTGAGTCCTGAGTGTTCTTTTCCTCTCTGTGTCTCAAAAAGGTTCCAGTGAAGCAGAAGAGAAAGGCAAATGCCATACTCAAGGGGCTAAAGCAATTAAATGGCTTATGGGGAGAGACTAAAGTAGCCTGGGGTTCTTTGGTGTGAGGAGGATAAGCCAAGATGACGAGACACCAGATTTGGGGAGTGTGGAGCTATTATTCAACTCCCCAAATACTGGGATAAAGAAGAACTCAATGAAACTAGGTCACCTTTTATATTAAAAAAAAAAAAAAAAAAAAAAGGTGGATAATGAACTTCTGGAGCCTGTAACTGCAGGAGGCCAATGAACCAGACAATACAAGTCAGTTCAAAACACAGTTAGGAAAACTCGTGGGCAATAAGTCAATAGAAAGATCCTACACTTTCTCCTATCTCCTACCACTGCTAAATAAAGGGTTTGTGGATGCATTGTGAGGAGAGGAATGAAGACAAAATGCATCCAGGCCTACACACACCCTCAGAATGGCTCTTTTGCTGCCACTGTAAGAACTATAGGTGTCAAGTATCTCATCCAACACAGCAATTTTTACATTCTTGGCAGATGCAAAAGACAGAAACCTGGCATTGAATTTGGTATTAAGGAGTTAGGAGCCTGATATGCCAAAATTCCTCATCCCGTTCTTAACATTTACATTATCTTCAGTATCACTATTAAAATTTTAATCCCAAAACGTAATACAGTAATTGTTAATCAGACCATGTTAAAAACCACAACATTTTCAAGCTGTTTGCTTTCAGTTCTTTTATGAAACCAAAACCTTTTCTTGATGATTTGGCCTTAATTTTGCTCTCTTCAATGGAGTTTGAAATGAATACTTAGAAATGTTTTTATTAATAATAGTTCATTTTTAACTGATTAACTCCGCAGTCACCAGGAAGCAGCAAGATTATCTACTTTTTGACATCACATTTAGGGAATCTAATCAGTCATTTCTTAGAAGCAGAGATTAGATGCAAGCTTCCCTCATCTGCAATTAGGAAAATAAGTAGTTCTCAAATTTTCCATTGCATCAGGACTACTCTGAAAGATAATTAATATCTGTCCTAAGACAACATGATAGCACTCTTCATGAAATAACACTGTAAACTCTTGACATCCTGGCACAAAGAACCACTTGAAATCTGAAGAGCAGGAAAAAAAGATTACCTGGAACATACGAAACTGCAAACACCTCTCTTCCAAATGCTTTGTGTTTGATCTCTCTTGTGAACTCGCCGGTCTCCAACCTGAAGCACTGAATTCGACCATTTTCTCTGTCTGCAACGCACAGCTGTCTTGAGTCAGGGATCAGGGCTAAGCTGTGAGGGATATGGAACTGTCCAGGCCTGGCTCTCCCTGGAGAAGTCTCTGCAATAAAAACACCCCAGGTTTGTGTTGAAGTACAGACTGAAACTATCAGTTTTACCTAGAAACAGCAATATGCCACATAATGCAATGTAACACTGGGAAATGGCTACGGTCAGCTCGCTTTCTCCCAGCATTTAGGGAAATTATTCATGGTAGCCTATTGCGTTTTCTTAATAAATTCCAAATTTAAGAATTTGCCGATTTCCTGAGACTATTCAGCATAGTTTAATTCGTGATACATAAACCTCAGTCAGGCAGAAATGCAATTATTCATAAACTTAAACCAGATGAAATCATGGCATAAATCTTGCAAAAATGATTACCTTCTTAAACATTTAAAAAAAAAAGGTTTCATAAAAGTCAGAACATTTTCTTGATAAAATAGGACATGCCCATACTTATACTGAAAGCAAGATAACAAACCCCCACTTTTTATTTTTAGTAAATATATAACAATTACAAGTATCTCTGTGAAGAGCTGAGAGAAAATCTGGATGCAATGACAAGGCTGAAATTCATGTAGGGCCTGGAAGGTATTTCAGTAATAGAAATTAATTACAAAAAAATACAAGAAATTAATAGCAACATCAGCAATTTTGTGGTTTACCGTGAGTTAATGGTAACAGCAGTATGAGTAAAATACCAAGAGCTCTGACTGTACCTTCTCCCCACTGCATCACGTACAGTCCTTTTGGAGAGAACTGAATAATCCGACTGTTGCAGTAGCCATCAGAGACATAAATGCTGCCAGTGATTGGGTCCACGGCCACGTCAGTTGGTTGACAGAAATGATTTTTGTCACTGCCTGGTTGCAAAGCCACTCCCAAGGTCAGTAATGGTTCTTTGCCATCAGCTCCCAGTTTCAAAACCTTTTTTTTTTTCAGCCAAAAGGAAAACAAAGAGAGGCTTCAGTTATGGAAGGTGAAACCTAAAACCTCAATGGCCTAGGAAAAACCTCCTATCACTGCGTATAAAATAAATTTATGTACCTAACATAATCTTAATATATTGACCATAATAGCTATTATTAGTTTTTCCATAGTGCTGATTCTAGGAAACTTCTGCCTAAAATACAAATTTCCCGTCATTACAAAGCATTTTAGTTTCCCTTTTGGGACTTAAGTACATCAATACACAAAAGACAAAGAAGGAAATTCCAGAGGGATCCTGACAGGCTGGAGAGAGGGGCTCCATGAGAACCTTGTGAAATTCAATGAGGCCAAGTGCAAGGTCTTGTGCCTGGATTGGGGCAATCCCAAGCATAAATACAGGCAGCAAATTATTCAACACAACTATACTTCATGAAGTACATAGGGGTCAATTTCTGTTAGTATATATTTAGTTTAATGTTATTCTTAATGGGTCTAAATAAGCAATTTATGTCAAATCTCTAGGTAAATAAAAAATATTTTTAAGCAAAATACAAAGGTCCTGGTAGTAAAGCTTCAGAAACATACCTGATGAAGTGCTACGTCGGTGACCCAGTAGTTGCCACTTTTATCTACACTCAAACCATGTGGTAAATAAAATCTGCAAGCACAAATGTAGAAGAACGAAGTTAAAAACATTTTTCTGGAAGAATGATATAGATGTGAAGATGTAATTTTTTATCTACAGATCAAAACCAAATGCTTTACAAACTAACTGCATGTAGCATTTAATGAAAAATACAGCTTTACAGGTTAGAATTTTCTTGACAAGAATGTCTCAGTTCGAAATTCAGTTGATATGGATATCTCACTCAGGCTATCTTGGCATTTGTAAGGACAATGTACAATATTCATGAGCTCTGCATTTCTGTTATCTGGCTGGTAGATGCAATTGTATGAAATGTTAGCAGAGCTGGTAAAGATGGCAAGTTAATTTTATTATTTGTTGATTTAGTATTTATTTATTTACTCATTTACTTTAAGATACTCAGAAGCTACAATCACACAATTGTATATAAATGTACAAATGTAATATAAAACACATGAAAGTGGTTTAGGGACTCTTTGGCATAAAATATATAGAATTATTACTTCAATTAATAAAAGCAAAAAAAGCCCAAACTTACAGACTTTTGCCTGTGGAATGAAGCAGTTTTGCATTACTTGGATTCAGGACAAGAATTGTGTTCTGTTCAATTGGTCCAAGTCCTCTTTGCTGATAAACAAACTTGCTGTCAAAAGAACTACACAGAAAGAATGGAATAGAAAGCCAGCATTAGAAGGGTCTACTGATGAACAATATACTCAAACTTAAAGCCAAGTTTTGTAGTTAAGTTCCAGTGTGGGTTTATTGGGTTCTTTTTCCTGTAAATATAAACCTTATTACATCACTGTATTATTGTTAAGAGATAATAGTGTTACATGTCTGCATTTCCTACTGAGGTTATGACTTCCAAACTAAAGGAGCACCAGATCAACACAGCAACAATTAAGATAGTCCTATACCAAGTAAGTAAAAAACCCTTTTCAAAGTACTTTAATTTTTTTAAAAAATTCTTTACCATGGCAACACAGAAATAAGAAATTCAACAACGTAGCCTAACAAAAACTACAGCTAATGACCAGGGCATATCTGCAAATAAGAGCAGGTATATTCTGTACTATCTAAGGCAGTCTGTGCATATTTGTGTGTCTTCTGCTTTTTCTTTTTTCATACACAGTTCAATATTTTGCTAGAGCTTACTACTACAACATTCAGATCTTACGGTTCTTATCTTTTCAGAATGTGCTTACAGAAGACTATGGAATATTATGTGGTCCTCCTACTCCTACAACATTATACACAATTTTCAGGGTACACGGAATATATGAATAAAAAACATTTGAACATATCAGTATTTCAGACATTAAGAACCAGGATAAACTTTGCAGAAGACATTTACTAGGCATGAAATTATCATACGCTTCCAAAAAATTATAGAGTTGTCTGTATCCTTACAGAGAAGTTGGCTATTACTCTAACCTGTTAAAATATATGTTCAGCTTTTAGTGAAGATAAACGAAGTATAAAATATTTTGAACAAAATTTAAGGCTAAATGTTAGAGAATGGAGTTTGACTGTGGATGAAAAATGCATAAATACAAGACACACTCCCTGCTCCCACCTTGTATTTTTAAATTCATTTGTTAATCCCAAGAGAAATCCAGCCATGATTGATGCTACTTGGCAAACAAGAATATGCTTTGTAGTCACAGAGAAGGCTATGAATAAAGCTATTAAAACTATATATTGTACAGTTCTAACAGTCTCACATCTCCATAACATTAAATATTTACATGTCTAGAATTTTTAATGTGGAAAAACAATATTGGCTTCATATATAACCAGAAAAAATCTATAACAGAATGTGTTCAAGTTTCTGCATTGGCTATGATTAAAAAATAATATTTAGATGCTGCCATTGCGTATAGTAACTATCTGTAACTATTTAATTTCTGGTAGAAATAATTTCTGATAGGAATAATCCTTTTCACTATGAATGGTTAAGCCAAAGGTGATATCTACTAAAACTCTCTCCAGAGTTCTGCCATCATGTACAGGGAGGGGTAAATGGTACTAATACCTAAATACCTTTTAAAATATTTACTTCTTTGTACTTAATAATTACTTAAAAAATACTTCTCTGCTGTATATATATTATATATATAATGCTATAGATATACCAATATATAATATATATATTATATATATAATATATATATACATACATATGTATATAAAATATATATATAGGTGTGTGTGTATAAAAATAAATATATATACCAATATATATATAATATATATAGGACACTGGGTAAATGGTAATGACACACAAAGCCTACACTGGTGTTGTACCTTCGTGTTTGACCATGATTCTGCAGGTGCTGTTTTATTCTTCAAGCATTCATGACAGTAACCTGCCATGACAAGTTCTCTTCATTTTAGACAGTTTTATTTCAAATGGAGTCTAACACTTGTAAGGGCTTGCTCTAGGTATGGAGAATCAACAATGGACAGACTGAACTAATCTCATTTTCAGTCTACATAGATAATCGCAGAAAATCTACACAAATAATAGCAGAAAAGAATCTTACTGGCGGTAGACTTTGTACAAAAAAACCCCACAGAAAACAAGATTGTGAGTCTGCAGAATTATTTAGACAACTGAAAATAATTACTGGCTTTCCTTGTTATGATTTTGTTTCTTAGTAATGGTGCTGTCCAGACTCCTAAGCATTTCCTGCCATTCCCAGCTCTTCTGGGAACTAAGTGCTTTCAGTGTAAATAAGACATTGTATGGTATGCAAAGAAATTCCAGTGAATTTTGAAATGGGTTTATGGGAGTGATCTTCCATTCATCTCCTCCCTGCCAAACTTCTTTTCCAGGAAATGACCAGAATGCTACAGAATCAGTCACTCTTTCCTTCCCAGTGTTTGAGGTTAATTTCCAGGTAATGTTCCTTTGTTTTAACTGATAAATGAGAACACAAACAATGCTCACTACTTCTAGCTTAAAAGCAGCAAGACCAAAACCACACAAATGGAACAACTAAACACAGCAGTCATATTGCTCTAAAACATGGCCTTCTGATAGGTTCTGCACTTTGATACTGAAGGACAAATAAAATCCACTGCACATCTTACTACTTCTAATTTCAAACTCCAATGTAATTCTGCAGTTATGCTTCTACTTCATCTGGCCACTTCACACTAATGCAAACAATTTATTGCTGAATCTAATATTCCCCTGGTGGGCTTCCTATTAAATTTAGACATACTACCTAATCTCCTAACCCCTGAAAGCACAATCCTGAGGTCTATTCTTGATCAATATCCATCACCATTGTGGTATTGTGCTCAGCCTGCCTACCTTGTTAACAATGCAGTAACAAGAATGTAACTTCATTTTTTAATAAGTTCTTTATAAACTGGATGAGTGGTATACATTTTTCCTCGCAAAATGCAGAATAATTTCCGACTGATTCACTGCACAGCCAGCTGAATCGTTTTGATTTTTTTCATTCTACACAACACATGCTGCATATA
The DNA here is from genome assembly GCA_036785705.1 of Acanthornis magna. Taxonomy (NCBI): domain Eukaryota; kingdom Metazoa; phylum Chordata; class Aves; order Passeriformes; family Acanthizidae; genus Acanthornis; species Acanthornis magna. The sequence continues at coordinate 299,538 of JAWUZG010000480.1, read as the reverse complement.
GCAAGAGACTGTTCTGAAACCGAAGAGACAATGTTGTAGAAGAACCTTACTTATTTAAGAGGATTTTTTTTTTTTTTTAATCATGCGCTGAAGGAATTCTACAGCCACTGCAAAACTGTTACTGTATTGCAGGGCTTGTCGCTGCATAACTGCTTTTGTGTTCTAAAGCAGACTGAAGTTACCTTGTGCAGCAGAACAGATCCTTCAAACAGCTATATTTAGGATCCAGCTTTTGTGGCATATGTTAATAATGCATTGGAAACATTTGTGCATAGCCTAACAGCACAGATGATTTTTGTTTAATTTGCTTCTGTACTAAGCCGGTGAGGCGTTGAAACAGAAAATAAATTCTGGGCTTTCAGGCTATTGATTATCATGTTTACAATTCGGTAAGGAATATTACACTCAATTTTATTTTCAGCTAATGATAAATGTTAACTTAAAAGCCTGATAACTTCTTATGCCTCCCCCATACAACTGTCATGACAAACCCCTTTCAAACACTTTTCCTTGGAAAATGAGAACACCCATTACTCCTTCCTTCTCCATCACGACCCATGAAAGGGACCCCAAACTCTTTCATATGCCCATGTATGTACCCAGAGATAAAAAGGGAAAGCTGACTGAGTGAGCACATTTCTGTGTGCTTCTTCTCCATGCCACAAGATAGGGAATAATAGCTTAACCACTGGCATGTTTTCAAAATATACTTTTAAGTCTCTATACTCCATATAAAAGGCCGACAGAGGTTCCAGTCCAGCTGACTTAAGGATCCCTAGCAACACCAGTTTTCCTATACATTGATTAACTATGTTCCACAAGAAGAATAAGAAAAAAAAAAGTAAGAATTGTGAACAAAACCCCTCAATAATTAGGATTTAATGTGCAGTTATCTTTATGGAAGGCCACATGTAGTGTTACTGAGCACGGCTGGTACACACACAGATTTCCAGACTGTGTATCACAACTCCAATCTTCTTCTGCAGCCACACCATAATGAAGATGAAGTTCTATCTGTGTCTCAACACAGTTGATTATCATGCTCACTTGCTGCTTTAGGGAATGTTAATTTTTTTTTGTTTTAGTTTTTTTAAAAAATCTGTAGGCTTTCCCAATACTGCTGGATCTCAAACTCAAGTTTTGTGCTCTGGATTGTTGGTATACTTCAACTGCCAGACAGTCAAAAATACGTATTTCAGAAGGACCAGCCTATTTTCAAATATTTTTATAATTCTTTATTCAACAACACAACAGCACTTATGTTTCATGAGTGGGAGGATAAAAAAGCTCAAATCAATATCAGCTTTTACGGAATACTTGAAGTCTGAGTAATACAAGTTGCATAATGCACCATTCTTTCAAATGTTATAGTCTATATTTATATACACTTGAGCTGGAGAGATCACTGAATTCAAATGAATACCAGATGAGAAATGAGCGATTGCCTTATTTATTGCTTCATGTTATTTAGCTTAAAACCTAAATAACTTACTTTCTTTCATAAAGCACTATTATAAGCGTAATTTTTTATTAAAATGTTAAGAATACTGTCCTATTTCTCAGAAACTATGTTATCTTAAAATGAATTCACCAGGATTTGAAAACAGCCCTACCCTTTAGACTTATAGCTATATATGTATGGACAACAGATGCTTAGAAAGAAGATTAAAAAAGGGGGAGAATTTTTTTTTAAATGGTGTATTTAAAAAGGGCACCACATAATATGTTACAGGGTTGTACTTTTTCCTCACAGTATTGTAACAATTTCAAAACTATCCATATAAACACATACACAGTTTTAAAGATCAAGGACATAAGAACCCTGTAAAAACAAAAACAGTACTCTTTATTTGAATATTCTATGCTTAAAATAACTTTGAATATATTACTTCAAAAACACTAGAAAAACTAACACTGTAAAGTTTAGACATCTTTTTCTTCGAGTGATGTTTAATGCAGTAATTTTTACCAAGTGAGTTGAACAAAGTCTGTTTTGAGAGAGTACCTTCCCATTTTGTTCAATGTACATAGACACAAAGAAAAATGAAGATACACTGGAGATAGCTTTGCATGTCTTAAACCCAACTACTAATTGTAGTACCCCATACTAAAACATTACTCACCCAGGCTAATTATTCCTGCTAAGAGGCACACAGAGGATAATTAATCTCAGTGAATACCACACTAACATGGTCATCCAGTTTTAAGGACCTAATGTACTTGGTTCTTTTCCTCTGGAGACACATTCTTACTATTAAAGACCGAATAACTCATCATCTTGAATTGCCAGTCACCATTTCTATTCTGAGTCTCCGAAAGGCATTTTCAGCCAAAGAACTGTATTTTTAAATGGAAAAAGAACTTCAATCTCCCTTTCCTTGAGAAAATATAAGAACAGCACACAGGAATCTGACCTTCGAACTCACTGTTCAGCAAGTCTCTACTTACTTTTCATCCCAAACACGATCACCTCTGTGGAAGACAACCAGGTTATTTTCACGGTCCAGAGCCAACCCAGAAACTTGGCCTAGTTTGAGGTCTAACCCAGGCCACTCCACAGCCTCTTCAAGGTGGAAATCTGACCAAAGAAATAAACAAAAACACAGATAATCATGTAGCATATTTATAAAAAAAATCCGAACATGGTTAACCAGCATTTGGTACAGACTATTGGGATTTACACAGACATTTTCTTACATGCAGTAAGAAATTAAATAAAATGCCATTTAATGCGTTGCAATTCAATTCCAAGCACAGTTTAAACACAGTAAAGCATGCACAAGCACTGGCATCCTGCTACATACAGATGACAGAAATGTCAAAACTGCTTTTGACTCCATTCTTTTCTCCATCTTGTAAGGATAAGTGTACGCAGACTCTAAAGTTATAGGAGTTCTGTAAATACTTTCCACACTGCAGGATTATAAAAATATACAACTACAATTCAAATCAGCAGGTAAATTTAAATATTAACTGTCAGTGTTTTATTAAAAAATGCATAATAAATACCATGAAGTATGTGGCAGGGGAATGATTTGTCGAGTTTTTTTCTATAAAGCTTTTAACCCTAAGAAAAAATATTTCTTGTACTTGTCTTAAACTCTAAAACTCACTAAGAGAGAAAAGTTTAGCTTACACTTAAAGATTAACAATAAAAATAAAAAATTTGGTCTCTTCAATCTCTCCTTCATGTAAAAGCAGGCTGACAAGGATAAAAGGCACAAACTGTTCAATATTTGAAAAGCTGCAGAGAGTTGACTGCAAGGATTAATTTCTCACAGATCACCTGCTTAAAAACTATTTGGAAGAGGCTGCTTTTGTGTGGCTCTGGCAGTATATGAAGAGACAAATGAAATAGATTATCAAAAATAAAGAATGTAATGGCAAAAGAAATCTAATTATGGTAAAATAAAAAAAAAATTAAAAAAATCTTTCTACATATTAGGAAAAAACCCCACAACACTGCTTCCTTTCAGAAATTGATTTGTTAAGCTTAATTCAGGTATCTCTATAATACATAGTTTGCGTGTAGGCACATACAGCCAAACTGATGTTGAATAAGAAGCAATTTTTCTGAAGTCATGTGAAACTGGAGCCACTTCACTAATATTCAGGATGTTTGATAGCATCATGCTTTACTTTTCCAACTTTCAGCTCACCCAAAGTCTCTGAGTTCTGCTGTGATCCTAAACACAAATCTCTGGGGTACCACCTTAGGCAGGTGAAAAAGATATCCAAATTCACAAAGTGCCAGGGCAGCCTGCTTTGATAAAAGGCACATCACAGACCCGAGGAATGTGAGAGGGTTCCCCTGGAAGCGATCTTCCAATAAAAGGAAAAATTAAATGGGAAATAATGTATAAAATCTTTAATCCACCCGTGCAACCCATCTGTCTTGATAATACTCTTCCCTACATTTTACTTGGAAGAGATGCAGTCGGAGGGATGCACTGGAGGGAAAATAATTTTCTACAACCTGCACAAGGGAAATACAAAATCAGTGCTGAAAACCAACTGCAGACGAGGAGATGTTTTACCTGTTTAGATTGAGATCATAGCTAGAGCAGGTGACAAAACTAGAAAAAACCTAAAGCTATCAGCAGCTGCAGTGAATCCAGAACAGTAATCAGACACTTCTAAAACAAGAAATTCTGCTCTGTAGCAATTTAGCTGAACAAAAGCTCCAAGCTAAAGGAAAAGCTGTTAAAAAAAAAAAAAAAGATACATATTCATACTTCTGTATAGTTAGTGGATCACAGCAGGTGTATTCATGGATGTTTAGATTTTGAAAAGAATAAAAGGATGGAAATTCAGTGTCTGCTTCCTCAGTTGCTCATCCCAAATCACTTTAGGTTAAATTCCAGAAAGTTTGTCTATGATCCATGTTTCAGAGCCCCTTGGCCCCTGAGCCTTTTCAAAAAAAGCTAGAAAAAATAAAAGGCTAAACATAGGAACACTACATTTTAGCCTCTATTTAGTCTCTCAAAAGACACATACTATAAAATACAGAATGTTTATACTGATAGGAATAAAAGATTTCTGATAGATCAAAACAACAAAACGAATGTACAGGGAAATACAATCTAATCACAAGAGCTCCAACCTCAATACAATCCTTAGATTTTATCACATTTTTCCAAAATTGGTTAATTAGTGTTATATTTTCTTTTTCCTTTGCAAGTCTCATTCTGAAAGTCCTTTATACTAGGCAACTAGCTTTTAACAGAAACTCACTAAATGTAGATTTCATTTACCTAAGACTTACTACTATTTCCCTACAAGAATAAGTGGTCCATGGAACAGTTTCATATGAGACTAATGAAGATTACTTTCCTCACTGAAGTAATTTATAATTACTTAGAAAAAACAAGATCACCAATTTTGTTGTGAATGAGATCTTTAAACTAAGTACCAGATCTTCTACCTTTCAATGTTCCTTTCATTAAAAAAAAAAAAAAAAGTAAGAAAGAATTATATGATTTAGAACATGCAGTTAAGTTTCTAATCAAGTGGAAGATTAAAGCTGTATATTTATAGGCACAATTGTAATTTACTGTCCAGAATTCCCTGGAAAATCATTCTAGCTTTTAACATTATGAACTTTTAAGTCATGTTGCATTTACTCCCTGCCATCAGAATACTCATTTAAATCTTGACAAATTTACCTAAGCACTGAACAAAGGATTTTTTAAAAAATTGGGAAACTACACTCTTATCCTTATTTAGGAGGTATAAACTTAGGAGGTATAGTTGCAGTGATGTTAAAAAACCTGACTGATTAGTGAGCAGTCTAGGGTAACAAGCTACCAACAGTGCAGGTTGGTAGCTTGTTTTAATTAAAGTTTTAATTAAAGTTTAAATTAAAGTTTTAATATTTATTGCAACTTTACGTACTACATTAACCACTTGCTATTTTGGGCCAGTTACCTGTTAAAAACTGGAATATTTGCAAGACTAAAAATATTAAACTATTTTAATTCAGGGGATTTTTAAACAGTTAAACTAAATTAATTTAACAGCAGAGTCTTGTCCTAAGAAAATTGAGAATTTTTTCAATTCAATACAGTAAAGTTTTTTACAAATGGTGCAAATTTTTTATTAAATCAAGACAACTGTACTCTTCCCCCGAAGAGGAAAATTCTGTTATGGAAGACTTTGTTCTTAAATATGTAAATACTCCCTGAAACAGGAACTAAATACATGCTAAAGATTTCATCATTCCAAAAATTCTTTTGCCAAAAGATGGTACTGACAGCTTCTGCAGGTCAGGAATTCTGTAGTTCAAAGTATTACAAACAAAAAGAAACACCCCCAAAACAATGCTAATTAAGAAAATGTCAGTTTTCTTTTTTCCTATACCTCAAAACTGTGTAATTTTAAAGTTCATTTATTAATTAGTCCTCCACCAGCAAATTTCCCCCAAATGAATATATGGCTACTGACATATCCTAGCGAATCTTTCCACAGCTAGAATTCATGCTATAAGGTGTGTCAAACTAAGCCATTTATTCATCTCACTGACATTCCCTCCTCTGGACCAGCGAAAAGGAGATTTCAGAGAAAGGAATTTTCTCCTTTGCCTTGTACACACCACATTATTCTAATTATTAGTCTAAACTGAAAAAAAACTACTTTTGCAGAAATGCTATCCACATTTCCTTCCTGAGCATTTAATTCCAGTGAGGTTTATGGAATTATTTATGATTTACACATATGTCAGGCACACAGTAACATTCCACCTGGTTTTTTCTGCCCCTACGCCAATAATTTGAGAGGCTTTTATTTAACTGGGTAGCACAAAAGTCTTCATCTTTGGTTTTCTTTTAAGCACAAACCCAGGATTTTGCTGAACACTAACAGAACCTCACATACGCAGAGACAATACACCTTAACATTACGAACAGAAATAAAAATCAAATGGGTGATGGATGATATATATTTGTGTACAAAAGTACTTGGAAACACCAGTCTGGGTGGTTCCAACATAAAAGCAGGCATGTGTGGCCATAGCTTATGCATACAGATGGCTTTTCATGCATACACATCAGCTTCTTTTATGAGATACTCGTCACATGCTGCATTATCTGCCTTTCCACATTAGCAAGTAGGGCTAAGCACAGTCAATATCACAGAGACCAAAATGCAAGTAAAACAAACACAATAGTTCCACGGTTTCTGCTGTCATAGAAACCTGAAGGGAATAAATTATAGTTCTGGCATAATAAAACAGCCTGTGTAAGAATATTCGGAGAGTCGAGCCCAATTTGAAATAAATACGCAGAAGATTTTACTTCTGAAGAATTTTTCAGGATTAATTACTACCCATTCTGAATGAGAGAAAAAATACGTGATAGACTTGGAGCAATAAATTTTATAAAACTGTGCATCTGATGGGTCAAGGTAATCAGCAAACTCATAAAACATATTGATTATTCCAGTGACCATTTTATAGTAGTTACTTGTATTAAATTCTTCACTTCCTGTGACTACTATATCCTGTATTTACCTTGTTTAACTGATATAAAATCATTAAGTAAAAGCCTTAAGAGTAGAAAAAACATTGTATTGTTCAGAAAGTAATGGTGTTGTGCCACCAGCACATGTTCTTCACACATGGAGGGGGAAAGAACCCCAGTGAACACCTCTAAATTAGAGGAGGAACGATTCAATAATTAGGAAAACTGTAATGCAAAATACCTCCAAGCCTCAGTTGATATTCCCTTCAGATTTTGCTAATGTGGATCACAGCTCTTACACTGCATTTCATTGTACAAAACTAACCCCTAACCCACCTCCTTTATGTTCTTTTTCCCAGCTTCCCTCACCATGTTTAGGCTGTTGCAAAGAGAAATGTCTGTTCTCTGGTGGCCTCAAGGTAGACTCTAGTCTGTGAAACTTGTGAATTCTGTCTCTGACAAGAATAGCATTGTCCCTTTCATCATGATTTGCAATCTCTCTGGCAAGGTCCTTCTTTTGGACTACGTTAGCAATCTCTGCTACAAGATCTGATTCTGCCTTTTCTGTAGGCTTATGCTTATGCACATGCACAACATCTTCCCTTTCTCCTAGCAGCTTAGAAAGGAGTGAATAGAAATCACCTGTATAGAAAAGAGAAAAGATAAGAGGAAAGGATGAAAAAAAACAGTTGTTTTAGAAGGCTTCAGCAAGGTATAATGTAACAAAGTTATTCGAACAGTTGTTGGCAAAAGAAGCAAAGAGGAACAGTTTCAGCCTCAGGAACTGAAGGAGTCACATTTCTGGTGTGAAAAGATAAAGTAAAATTGTTAGTGACTTTAATTTACAAACAGATGCCCACTTTTACCTGAAACTCCGGCATCAAAAAATCATGACCTCTTGACAGATGTTCTTTGGAACAAGGAACAAGAGAAAAAGGGAGAAGGAAAAGAAAGTGAAAGGAAAAAGTATGCACACTTCAGTAAAAGAATATTTATGATGGAATTACCTGGATTTGCCAGGCTACTGCAGAGTTATATTTTAAAAAAACAAAGCGGGAAAAATTCTATAGTGTTATCAATTTTTTCAGTTACAAAGACAATAATAGACAATCATGACATTTTTCAAACCATATTTCTTTGAAATCTGTCATTGTATAAGACGCTTAAGGTGTAAGAAAACCGAATATCCCATTTGCAAACAGATTCCATAGCACCCACTGTAGAAAAAAGACAAAGAAGTAAAACTGAACGATCCATTAAGTTTGCTTTTATTTATTCAGTCTGGGTTGTATCTCTTCTTTTATGCCAAACAGTAACACTCCTAAGTCACGATATCATCTGACAATGAAGGGAACACTCACTTCTCAAGGTGCTTGTAACTTTCTTAGGCATCAACAAAAATTTCAATACATTCCAGAACAGCAGCAGAAATGAACGGAAACAGAATTTATTAACCAACTATCTTGGCTGCCTGAAACTATTATAACTTCTTTTAAATACTACTACATCATTTAAATGAAAAGAGACATTCAATGTGCTTTAAGAGTTACTGCAAGTAGGTATACTTCTATTTTAAACACAAATTACTTGTAATTAGAAGACTCTATTATTTTATGACAAGCTATATATGACATTTTTTTAGAAAAGTGAAACTATAAAAATGAACCTTTGACACGAACTAAAGAAATAAACAAGCAAACAAACAAGCCTCCCCCCAACAAAAAAAAAAAAAAAATCAAAACCCAAAAAACCCTGATTCAGAACCAGAAATCATCACTTGCAACCTGGGACAGAGGAAATTAAGTCTTTTGAAAATGATCGTAAGAGGATCTGTCATGTTATTAAACAGTCCCAGTTCAATGATTTTGAGTAGGCTTCCACTCCTTGCCCTTGGAAATGAAATATCCCAGATGACATATTCTGTCAGAAAATAATTACTAAAGTAACAGGGCCAATTTCCATGAAATTAACAAAGCAAATTAGAGAAGAGAGAAAATAATTAAGCTATATAACAAATATGAATTATTTGCTTCAAATACAATTGGTGAAATTAGAGCACTCCATTATCTTAATGTTGTCATTCAATGAGTCCAAGTATCAATTCAAAACAAATCCAAATATTTTAAAAGCATATCACAGAAGTTTTGGATACAAACCATTTCTATTCTGAGAAAGATTTTTAATTAAAATAATCAGGTTCAATAGCCTCTACTTAAAGCAACCAACGACTGGTGCTGAAGCAGAAACACAGCTGAAATTTCCTTTACTTAGGAAACATTAGGTATTGAAATACTCTACAATGGTCTTTTTCTTCCCGAACATTTTAAAAATTAAATGAATGTCATACAAAGCAAATGTTTTGGTTTTATCTATGGTTGGAGACCCACAGATGAAAAGAGCCAACTAACTCCCCTATATGAAATAATTTCCAGTGAGAGGTCTGAGTGGTAAAAGCAGTGTTAGCCCTAACACAACTGTGAGAAGTCTCCCTAAACAAATAAACCTGATGCTTTTTTAAACTACAGACCTTTTAAAGCAAGTTTAGTGATCCTTGCACAGTTCACTCCGTCCTAGTTCTGTATCAACTGTCTAATCAACTCACTTGTAATTATTGCCTGCAAAAGAACAATGACATACTACAGTTTGTACAAAGGTCTCAGAACTCTCACAGCTTATATGCTCACTCGATTTGAGTCGAGAAATTTGACAGCTTCATGCTCCAGCCAAAGCACTGCATTCTATCTCAGTACATATCACAGTATAATTAACCCAGTCTCTAAAACACATACTGGTTGTGGATTTTTAAAAAAAAACCAACCAAACAAACAAAAAAACCCCAAAAACAACAAAAAAACCCCACCAAAAAACAAACAAACGAAAAAACCCCCCAAAACAGAAAACCAAAACACCAAAAAAGTTCTTTAGTTTACCTGTCTGATATTAGCCTCCTCAAAATAAACTGTCACAAGATAGAGCTCAATAGAGGACAAGAAGAAAGGAGAGCGGGAGAATTCAATTAAAAACAAGGAAAGCCCCGGGAATAATTTTCAGGACAGGATGCTTTCATAGAAAACTCCAGCGGTCTTTAGGGAAACTATTAATCAGGGATTCGAGTCTAAGGAGGCTGATCAGTTTTGGTTTTCTCCTAGAACTGAGCCAATGACTGTAAGGTATATGAGGAACCTTCAAACAGAGGAGTATAGAACAGGACAGTTTGAGTGCTACAGTCACTAGCAGTGGCTATAGATATTTCCCAAGCTGAGATTGTCCTGTTAGAGCTTTCATAGAGCAGGTTTTGTAACCACAGCAGTTAAAAACACTTAGGAACTGTCTGAATATATGGAAAAGAATGTGCATCAGAGAATGGAAGCGGTCAGAAGTGTAGCTGCCCTGAGACTGTGATCCTTTCTGTATGTGAATGTGTTTGAGAAAATGAGTATGGAATCTCCACACCCAAAGATCAAAAAACACCCATGAAGTCTACACATCTAACGAGTGCCTCCATACTGCTGGCACAAACACTAGGCTGAAGTCTCCTGTCAATGTCTTGGCATCTCGACAGAACTCATTACAAGGCACAGAAGATGTGGAAGCGAAGGATTTAAGTCCTCTGGTTACCCAAAGTACCCAACTGTACCCTAAATCACACACACTGAATGTGCGTCAAACCTTTTTCAGCTTTGGCTGTCGTCTCCAGGCAGATTCCAATAATTAGTAAGCAGCGTAATTTTAAGAAGCAGTTCAGAATTCGTTAGAGATGACTAGCAAAGAGCAGAGTCATGTTGACTCTGAGTCAAAGCTGCTCTGTGCACAGCAATATCCAGCAAACATCAAAACACAATCTTGTGCTGCTGCTTTAGAGCTGACTTGCACCAGCTGGAACAGCTGAAGGATGTTGTTTGCCTGGAGTTACTCAGTGGGAAAGGAAGTTCTTGGTCTTGTATGCTTGGGAATGACTAGATGAAGACACAGGTGAATCACCAACTTGATCTTACAGGAAAAACTGAAGCCAAGCAGTGCAGTCTCTGGGGACGTCCTGATTCGGCCACTTGCAGAGAGGATAATTGTATTTTTTATGCACAAGCTATCAGCACACTTTCCTCTATGAAAAAGATAATTGGCTACAAACACCTAGAGTTTATTCTTTCTGGAAGAAGTGATAGCAATCAAGACCAACATCTCCAGAATGAAACAATGCCTAAGTATATTCCTGATAAGTTTAAACTTCCTGTGGTGGTTCTACACTATCAAAAGTCTTTTACAGAACAATGTTTTGGTATGCAGTCATACAAACAAATAAAATCATAACATTGGCAACCTCATTGCAAAACATGAGTTGAACCTCGAATGATTTAATAAAAGGTCAAATTAAGGTTGATAATGCAGCCTACATATGTAATGCTCTCTGTCATATGGTTTAGTTTTAAGTAGCCCTGTGAGGAGCAGGGAGTTCATCTTAACGACCCTTATGGATTTCTTCTAATTTGAGATATTCTATGACTCTATGTCTAAAACCAGTACTTTTTTTCCCCAGCACTAGAGCCCAAGTTCCCATTCTGCAGTGAGCAATCGCTGTCCATGGTCCTTCAGTAGCACACCATGGTGCTGTGGGAAGCACCAATTTCCAATTTAGATGGAATTTCCAGCCATGGTGCTGCAGGATCAAGCTAGATAGATCTGAAATTCAGCCACGGTAACCCTGTCCAGAGCCTGGATGTGTACCTGAATACGTTAAGATAAATAGGTGAAAACTCACTTTACTGTACTTTAAGAAAAAAGGCAAGGCACCCTGGTGGTGCTGGAGAATTTTCATGTCCAGAATTTGTATTTTTGTCGTAACGCCTGTACAGTTTCACTGTGATGGCTCAGAGAGGCTCCCCAGACCATCACTGGCATTCCCGACTTCATGTTCTTCCTTCCAAACTCACGCCATGGTCTTATCATAACAGCACCAAGAAACAACTTTCCACCGTTGACTTCGGGCACTCCAATGACCTCTGAATAAAAAGTGGTGTATTCTGAGACTGAACATTTCTGCCTTAGCAGGATGGGCTTCTGTTCAGTGGGCTCACCTGACAAAAGTGGTCAGGGGGTCTCTTCCTAAGTACTGAAATCATGGCCAAATTATATGGGTCCAACTATGACTCACTTCAGCAGAAAACTGTTCCTGATAAAGATGTGGAGGCATCTGCAAGTATCAAAATGCCTCCCAAAGGCAGCTTTTTAAAATTCAATTTTCTTTGCCTTCTTTGGCTTCTAGATGAAGCCACTAAGGTTTTTATAAGACACATACAAAAGGTAACATGGATGGCAAAAAGAATGGGAGAAAGGCATGGAATGACACTATATAAATGAACAAAATCTAATGCCTGTTTCAAGTGACATTTAGCACAGTTTGACATAATAGGCCACACTTTCAAAATTTCTTCTAGTCTGTTATTATTTTTCATGCAAGTTGTGATTTAATCTGTTGCTTTGATGAAGGCATTGGAACGGTTCCTGAGAACAAAAAAGTACTAAGTGAGGCTGTTTTCTTTTTGAAGGGATTTGAGGGGCTGGGAGGCATAGATAGGAAGAAAGGAAAAGAGTTAAGCTGCTCTAGAGCTTCTTGGCCACCCTCAATGCCCTAAAGTGATGTGCACTAACAGCATTGCAAACTGACATATTTGAAGAACCAGGAATTGCATTTGCTCTCAAGGCATTTCTTAGCAGCTTACAGAGCTAAAAAAAAGGATGGAAGGTAAAAAAAAAATTTTAAAAATTGCTCTTTTCTTCTGTGTCTCCATGTCCCTCAGGAGGGCTTTTACTACTATCAAAATGTAAAAGCATTTTCTTTGTTTTTCATTCATCCTTTTTTTTTTGGTCAAAATATTTTGATGTAGAATTGTTTTAAGAGCCCAAGCATAGGTTTTTTAAAAAACACTGGGTTACAGGAGTTTGTAAATGGGAAAGTGTGAAAGCTAAGCGGAACTATGAAGGAAGATTAAGAGTCTTCACTGAATGTTACATTTTGTTACAGACACATGTTCTTCATCAACAAATCAAAACCTGATACCCAAAACCAAGGCTGCTTGCCACCACCCAACTGCCCTGTTCTTTTTTTAAAGTTTCTGACAAGCACCAATGATTTTGTTACAATGAAATATATTTATTAGCTACTTCTAGATTACTAGCAATAAACACAGTGATTTTACTATACGGCACTTCACTGTGCTCATTTGGATATCCTACAGACATTTGGATCCTGGCACAGAGTGCACCAGTTCCCCTCAAATATCTATTTCATGCAGTATATACACTGATATACATTTAGTCTCACAAAATGACATAAGTGAGAGTATGTTTATTACAGAGGAGTTCCGCTATCTTCAGTTTCTTTTTTTAAGCATCATTATGCTTTAGAAAAGAGACAGCAAAATTATAAAAAAGAAAAACATTTGGCAAAAATATCAATATCAACATTAATACTGATATTGATATTAATATTAATAATTTTTGGCTTGTTTTAGATTTGTGATATGACTTAATAATTGCTCTGAACTCTTCATGTACTAATACACTTCCCATTTCTTCAGACATGTTGAAGATATTATAAGCAGTTTTTGTAGTTCTTCATTGATAAGAAGCCTTTTAGAAAACATCCAGGAAATGTCCTGCTATAATTTTAAGAGCCAGAGACCATAAACCAAGGGTCAGAGAGTGAAGACTGAAACATTCAATTTAAAATGGCCTCTTTCCATGTTTGTTATATTCTGGTCCTGATTAGATATAGAACTTATAACAATTGCCTTTTTTTTTTTTTTTTTTTTGCTTAGATCTGATGATCCTTTCTTTACTGTGCTGAAGATACTTTTGTAAAGATTATGAATAACCTTCTCCTACTCAAATCAAGGGCTCACCTTTTATTTACAGCTTTGAGCAGGATTCATTCAGTGTTGTGACAGCAAGCAGATCCTCTGTGATTCTGAATCTCCCTAATTAGAATTCTCTAGTGGTATACATCACCCTTAGCATCTTCTAGCAGCATTTTCTTCCAAGGTTTAATTCAGTCACTTTTACTTTTGTACTCTATTTAAGGGACCTCATACAATCTCTGAGCAGTAAACATGTGTCTGAAGCCTGAAAACATCTAAAGGTTTTCTTGTATGTCTGGCCTTAATCTAAAAATGTCGCAAACACTTCATTCCATCCATCCCACATCAATACTGGAACATGATTTTTTCTTCTGTTTCAAGCCTAAGAACTTTTAACCATCTACCAAACAGAACTCCTCTTTTTTCTTAGAGCCATACACAAACTAGCAAGGGTAAATTATTACAAATTTATTTTAGAAAGCAATGTGACCCATGCTTGCATGTAAAAACATCAAGCCTTACTGGTTGATGCTGCTTCCATGGCTTTGCCATGTAATACTATCACAAAAACACACTGCTGAAAAACTAAAGACCTGCCTGCATGATGATTCTCCATTTCTCTTCCTTTCAACACCTGTGAAGAGGTGTTTCAACACCTTCCTTTCAATTGCTGTGATATTGCAGACGTCCCTTCACATTTCTCCCTCCCTTTTTTTTTTCCTTTTTTTCATTCTCTTAAAGAAAGAAAAAAGAGATGGGCAGAAAGTGGAAGAGCTGTATCTCCTTCTTTCACTTAAATCAATCAGAGATTTCTATCCTAGATGCAAAAATACTTCATTCAATACATTTTTATTGTAACAAGCTTTTCTCAGAAACGCAGAACTTAACAGAAAATATGCAACTAAGCATAGACTGAGTTTCCCAACTCACAGATTCAGCTACAACCTAACAAAATATTTTTTCCAGCTGTCTAATGAATACCTTGTGAAAAATATTTATCTATGTCTGATTGCCATATGCAAACATACAACTGAAAATAATTAAAAGATGGGGTAGGCATCCAATAGGTAATCAATAGATTTATGTAAAACCTTTACTCAGACCCCATTTTGTACAGATTATGATGTTAAATTTTCTTGCAAAGTAACTTCCTCCTACAATCAATGGGCCACCACAATATATGTGTATTTAACTTTATTCTAAGACTCCCTCTCCAAGAACTCCTGAACAAATGTTTTAACAGAACAGAAAGACTTCTAACATTTTAATTCCACCATCTCTGTCCATGAAACACATGCTTGCATGAAATTACTTCAGCGTGTCCTGTGAAATTAAGGTCCATAACAACTGCAACTTTGACTCACTTCAGATTCCACCACGAGAGGCCAAATATATATTACTTTATTGGTACTAACTCCTAAATGCCCTAAGCCAGACAGAAGTAAAAATTTATTTTTATAAGTCTCATGGCAAACATAATATCAGAAGTACAATGAAAATCTCAACTCTCTTCTCTCCCATGTATGTGTATGTGACATATAAATGCGTACACATATGCCCTTCTACAAAACCCAAAATACAGTTTTTGGTTTATAAACTGCTAGGGAATTTTCAGCTCAAGCCAACCTTGAATTTTGCTTTAAACCATTTAAACATAATTACATTTAATTATGTTTAATCTATGTAATATATAATAATATAAATATAATAAAATAATAGCATTAATTTTACTAGTAAAAATTTTGCCCCCTCCACTTCAAAAAGTTTATGATTATACCTAATATAGAAAAATAAGATATCAAATAATGAGCCAGTCAAAACATTAAATCCTGCACATCTGATTAACCATCATCCGTCTTAATCTTTCCTTGTTTTTAAGAAACTACCCCTGCTATTGTTTTTATGCATGAATTTCTAAAACTTTAAGGTACGCCATCAGCAAACTTTCTCTGCTGCTTCACTGCTTGCATACCAAAACAAATTTCAAGTACACTACACTGTAGTATGCCACAGGAAAGTGATGAACAAACAGAATAAAACACATTTAGGCCTTTTTTCAACAGGCAAAAACATATGGCAGAGATGGTGAATGCTAACAAATATATGTGTTTTGTTCTACTGTATCTATTGCGCACAATTTAATCAAACTTCTATTGAACCAAAAATAAGTGTACATAATATTTGTTTTACCAGGGACTTGACGCTTCAGCAGGACAAGGAAACTTTCCAATACACCAAATGTCTAAATCAATTGCATTTCCTACAATAATTCACTTCCTATGAAGAGTTTATCTTCACCAAACAGTGACATTGCTGTTTCAGAAACGATACAACGAGGTCAGTTTCATTAAGAAAAGTTCAGTTAAATTTTAACACAGCAGCAATTTGGCTTTGTCTTCATGCAGAGTGCTGACTCCCTTTGTGACAGCCACTGCTTATTTCAATATATTTACATTGTTTATTAATGTGCCTCTGATGAGTGAAGGTGACGAAATTGAAAATTTAATGTAAAAGCAATGATAATAAACATCCTGTGTGTGACAGGAGGTACATCTATGCCCAGGCAAATATTTGATACACACGTTATTTGTAGGCAGATACTTCCACTTGGTAGACTTTTTTGGTTTATCCCTTTTGACGCAAATGCTTAGATTTAAGAGTACTCACATAAAAAATCATCCCTTTGACCACGCCCCTAACCTCCAGCTTAATAAGTACTTCTATGGCAGTACAAAAATTTAGCAACTAATTCAGTTTTTGTGAAGTAACAGCATTTATTTCAGTTGCCTGAAATGAAGGAGGGGAAAATAAGCTGCTAAAACATAATAAATCACAGAGAAAGAAACCCACGCAAGATAAAACACAGAACTATTGGAAAATTGTTGAAATGCTTTCTTCAGAGCAAATCAAAGGCTGAATTTACCGAGCAACAGCTCAGCAGGAACAGAGCTAATGAAAGATTCAGTTTTGGTGTCGCTGTATTTTGTAGATAATGTGTCTCTGTGTTTTGTAGATAATACAGAGAAGGTCATGACAGACCATAAAGGGAAAGATTTATATCCTTCACGAAAATACGTTCTTATATAATGACCTTAACGTCAGTGCAGGTATGCATGTGGTTCTGTGCAGCTCAGGGGGCCACTGCCTCCTCCCTCCGAACTGCAGAATTTTCCTTTCATTAAGGTCTTGCTCAAATTTGGTTGATCCTGACCAACTCAATAGAGTTACTTGAGAAGTTAAATGAACTGGCAATACCATTGCTTAAAACTGATTTGGTCCACAAAACTGGACTCCAATTTGTGTGTAATTTTTACAGGCACATTTCAGCAGACCATTTTCAGCTCCTGATTTAACCAGCCTATCTTACCAGGTGCTCATCCACTTGAAGAACCAAAACCCACTTATGAAACCAACCACTTAACCTTCCCTCTTTGGAGACAAAAACAAAACCAAACCTGACCTGGTTTTGCCTGTTGCTTTTTTTGCTTACTCAGACATAATTCAACTGAAATTAGAGCTGTATCGATATAAAATTGAATATAGGCTCCAGTAAATGATGGGGAATTTATCTTAAGCTAACAATGAAGAACACAAGATTCACAGCAACTCCTGTGTTTTGGTATTTCACATCATGAACCCAAATAATTTGAAATGGACAAAACAGTTCGTGCGTTTCCATAGAAACACGTTAGATGAGGATGTATACTAAACAGTGGTCTCAGCAAACCAGACTGCATTGCAGAAATGCCTTCAAAATACATTTCAAAGACAAATGAAAAAGATTTTAACAGCAGGACCTTTTCCAACCGATTTTTTCAAACACTAATGAATTCAGTAAAACACACACATAACAAGAACTTCGACCAAATGCTAATGCACTTATTGGTAACATAAGGGTAGAGCAGATTGTCAACATAATTTTTGATGGAACTTTGTAACCAGATAGCTCATTTGGCTCTCAAAAAGGCTTAAAAAATTTGGATTTTTTCTTTCTTAAGAAATACATCTTGAATTGACTAAGATAAATATCAGATAGGGCATTGTAAATATTATTTCTAATAGTTCAAGGTTCTTTCATTCAAGATGGTTTCACACTCTAGAAGCTAGCTTTTATGTAACTAAAACTTCATTATTTAGGTTAACTCTAAAAAATGGCAGAGTACATACAAAATCTACCCCCTTTGGGAGATGTTATCAAAAATTCTAAACCCTGGCCTGATCTTTGCTCTTCTTAAAAGCAAAAGGAAATTTGCTTTAATTTAGTCCTTGAACCTCAATATTGTTCAATGAAAACTGTACGAAACTGTAGGTGACAAGGTCCTCCCCTTAGCCTCAAGAAAAATCTTGATCCTGAGGCAATACTAATCTAACAATATATGACTAACAAGAACTTTTAAGTAGAGTCTTAAGATATTTCTGAAACATAAATAATATTCTGAGTATATCTAAAAGCTTTATAACTGTCATGGATTTTTTTTTCCCTCCAGCTAAGTACTACATACATTTCTGTGTGAGTTGTAATGCATAAATGCACATATACACAAATATAGTGAAAAATAACAGTATTATACAGCTGCACTCAACCTGCTGCATGTACAGCAAATATTGGACCACAAGAACATTATACCCTAATACACACATAGTAATAGAAACCGAGAAATCAATGAAGAGTTAATAGCTAGCAGTTACATATAGAATACATGCATGTACAAATAAATCACAACCTTTGTTAGCAAATTAAAGAACAGGAAAACCTAATGAGATTAAAATGCATTAATAAATTTTACCTACAAGGCTACAGATCAGTGGTAAACTAATTATTTTTATTATTTCTTACATAGCATGCAATCCTATTAGCTTTACAGAACATTGCAAATTGCATCAATTAAAGATAAAAAAACTAAAAACTTCATAACTCATTAAAAACCAGGATATAATTTATCAATATTTTACATTAGTGAGTCCTTAATACTTGACATAGAAATAAACAAGTACCTACCCTGGTCCAAAATCTCTGCCTCATCTTTTTTGGCCTGCTGCAGCAAGTAACTTGCATCGCTATCCTTGGTATCTGAAAAAGGGATTTAGGATATGATGTTAACCTTTGAATGCGAATGGAATTGAGTATCTCCCTACTGTGGAAAAATGCCCTTCAGAAATGAACATTTGGCATTTTTACCTATAAACAGTTGTTGTATCAAACAACACAGCAGTAAAACAACTGGAATAAAAAAAGTAAGATTTGTACTTGGAAGACAGAAGTAGAAATAAACATAGAAATAAAGTATGTACATAGAAATAAGCAAGTGCATACCCTGATCCAAAATTTCTTCCTCCTCTTTTTTGGCCTGCTGCAGCAAAGAACTTGTACCACTATCCTTGGTTTCTGAAAAATGGGTTTAGGGTATGATGTTAACGTCTGCGTGTGAAGGGAACTACCTCCCTACTGAGGAAGAAATGCCCTTCTGAAATGAATACTTGGTATTTTTATCATGGTAGTCGTACCACATAATGCGACAGTAAAAAAGTGGAATTAAAAACTAAGACTTGTACTCGCTACACAGACATACTGTCAGATCACTTCTGGATAATACTGTTGCTGCAACTTATATGCCTACTACTGTTCAATGTAAACATTTGATTCCTTCCATAACAAGGTAGTAGGATCTAGAAAACTATGGAAATGTTATGATTCAGTTCTGTAGGAAATACGCAGAAGATAAGGTAAACATTAAGAAACTTAGTATAAAGTTGGGCATAGAAAAAGAGGCCAATCTTTAGGGCACACAGGTCACACAGCTGTAAAAATTTGTCAGAAATTGGAAGACAACATTAGAAAGAAACAGACAAAAGACTATGGAAGACATTTCCACCAAAACCAACAGGAGAATCCCATGATGGTTTATTAATTACCAATTTAAATTTTATGCAGAACTGCATTACTTCTATATGAAAATTTTGCACATCAAAACAACACACAGAAATACATCAAAAGGGCATCAGATGACTTCAATAAAATCAATTACAAGTATTTTTCACCTTCATGATGTCCATGCATCATCTTCAGCACATCAGACTTGACTGGAATAGGAATATTTGCCTCCGGCGGAATATTTCTGAACATTTCAGGGTTTGCATTCTGCGTGCAGGTCATGTATGAGACAGCATGCTTGGCTTCCATATAGTACATGATGTAAAAGTTACACATTTCATCATTGGCAGTACCCCTACACAACACAGAAAAGATGTGGCACTTAGGAACAAAATTAGCTGAATAGCTGTTATTTTATTCGTCCAGCTTGTTTAATAGGATACTAAAACATTGCAATCAAATGTTTAGATGTCCTAAACTAAAACATGCAACACCTTCATTGCAGTGAATATCACAAGTTTCTTTTGGTTTTTACTGGAGAAAACCAGTTTGCACAAAATCCCCGTGCACCTCAGAAATTCCTAACAATTTGGTTTTGATTTTACAGAAAATTGCATCTCCTATTTAAACTGCTCTTTCTTCTCATTTCCCCAGGATATTCCACACAGTTCCCACTGTTATCAACTGTTCACACGTTCTGATGAAATATGACAGAGCTGTATCATTCATTATTTTACTATTCACTTACTTCCCAACAAATCTTGGACAAATATAATTTGAAATTGTTGCAAATAACATATATGTTTCAGTGGCTGTTTGTTATGACAAATCTTTGCCCTTCCACCATTCAAGTGCATTCATTTATTGCCCAGTCACACTGGTTCTAATGCACCAAAACTTATTTTCATTACATATTAAGACAGCGTAAGTATCTCTTAAAGAGAATGTAGCACTGTCATCTTGAGAATAACTTGTGTAAGCTTCTGTAACAAAAACATGAGTGCAAGGGGAATGATTAAACACTAGCAAAATTCAGCTCTTTGATAAATGTTGTGCATGTACTTGAAACAGAAGTGGCTCTTCTGTACTGCTACATAATCCTGCCTTCAATAGAAAAAACAGCTGGTACAAGGACGATTTTTCTTCTGAAAAATATTACTTGGGGAAGCAGAGTATATATGGCTTCTTTACAACTGTGGTCTGTTTATTCCTCTGCCATATAGGTTACAATCTCTTGTTTAGAGCTACAATCCTGACAATGAATAAGCTAGGGCTTTTAGAGAAGAGTCCACAAAATACAAGGGTTTTTACATCAAGATTTTATATTAGCTTTCACAATTAAACAGTGAGCCCACACTAATTAAAAAAAATACAGAGGTGGTCTATTAGCTGTTTGCAAATGACATCAGCGCTGACTTTTCCAGCAGCATCCTGCAGCATTCGTTTATTCACCATAGCAACAATAATGACACAAGCCAGAGAGGAGAGAGGGAAACATGGGAGAAGAGACTGTTTCAAAAGGGAATTGGTTTTTTTTCCATGCACTGAAAGTTTAGCATCCCTTGGAGACCACAGTAATGAGACTCTGACTGCGCAAGCTCTGCTTAAGCTTTTAGAAAGCACTAACTTCACTGCTGGACCTCCGATATCTGTTACCGTATTTGCCTCCTCTCCAAAAATCCAGTAGAAAATGGGATGTGGAAACCACGCAAACAGTGGTTCACCTGACACAGTACTGTGTCTAAGCATTTGTGGTGGTTTGATTTCAAGTGGCAGCTCAGCACTGCCACTCACTGCCCTCCCCACGGTGGAACAAAGCAAAACTTGTGGCAAAATATAATAATACTACACAGTGATAAATAAATAATGGTAATAATAAAAATAATTATAAGTATACTAATAAACAATATGGCATGATTAATACAATACGCATTATAGTGCAAATAAATTACAATAAATAAAAATAATAAAATAATAATTATAATAGTAATTACTGTAATGAAAAGGACAGAGGGAGTTTCCCCACTGAAAGCACAGTAGTACATTGAAAGCAAATACCACAATTGTCCTAAGACTGTTCCTGAAACTGTAAGGATTATTCAACAAACAGGAACTACTTTGGGTAAAACTACAAAAACATGACAGAAACTTTTTGAACTTGTGAATAGAGGTCAGCAGTTAAATTAAGGTTTTAGATATGTGCTTTTAGTGCCATGACATTTGTAAAAACCTCTTCTCAACTCGTCTTTTCTCAGCTGTTACTCATCACTATTTAAACTACACAATGAAAGGTGATAAATCCATGTTGAATCCTTAATCCTCCACTGAGATGCAATTTTAGGGTGCTCAGTGCACTGAAAATCTCTTTCCTTGGAATTCTGCAGCACCCACTCTCAGAATGAAAGGATTTCCACAGATTATCTTTGTATCTCTACATATGCATTAAATTACAGTTCAAAGAACCAGAGCCAGCTAAGGGAATATTAATATTGTATTTATTTTCACAGCTGTGTTTGTCCACTTGATCTTACATGGCTGAATCTGTCACCTGCAGCTGAATAGCATCAGTGACTAACACAGTTCAGATTTTCCTACTTATTATTATTAGTAATTTCTGGTTTGATTGTTTCTCATAAAAGCCTGTACATTTTTATACTGAAAAAAAGGTAACTGCTGTATTTGTCCAGATTTTTTTAAGGCTAGGTTTTCCAACAGGTCAAAATATCAGGATTTGATAAGCTTCTATAAATTTTCTTTCTGAAAGAATGCAGAGAGTTGTGAAGATTTATTATTTCACTATAAGTAGTCAATAATGTTACCTGATTAAAAAAAATATTTTCTAGAATTGATATTTTGAATCCTTCTCTAAGTGCAGATCAGCCAAACATCTAATTAGTTGTTTGGCAGCATAGCTTCACTTCAGAAGTGTTCTGAACACTTCAGCAGAGTGAATATTCACATTAGTAATGGCAATGAACATTGTGTAGAGCTAAATGTTAAGTAGACCTTAGGTAAATCTTAAGTAACAAAACATTCTGGCAGAAATTATTTCTTAGAATTACCTTGGAAGAACACATGAAACAAAAAACATTTTGACATTTAACCAATACCCCCTGGAAAAAAACCGGTTAGGAAATGGAGCAAATAGATAAAATTTACCCTATGTGTGTCTCTGTAGCTCTGCCTTCCCCACTGAACACACATCTGGCTGCTAGGATATCATCATAGCTAATGTCTACCGGATATTCCACAGGGTAGAACGCCTGAAAGAGAGCATGATTCATACAATCAGTGAAAGGGCTTCGTATTCTCTGCGTCAATAGACGCTGATGAGGATGGTGATACATATCTGAAATGACTTTTGCATCATAATCGAATCGCAGTAACACTTGGCAGCGTTCGCTTCCAGAAGCACAACAGCACACAACCAATGGAAACACCACGACTCAAATCTGTGCACGCGTGATTTCCAATTCAGCTTCTCAGTTTGAAACAGTGATAATTAAAAGTTACATTTAGAAGGAAAAGAACCCAACCAACCTGTGGTAGTTGCGGACTCTGTCTACCAATCAATGTCCATTGGCCATTTCTCACTCTGTAGCCACTCACTACTTTACCTGTAAGATATCAATAAGCATGAGAAGTGAGACATACTTAAAAAAATCTGTTGCAGTGTTGTGGCTATAGATTTCCCGAAGTTTGCAGAAGCTAGCAGAGAAAGCAGGCAGACGAGCCCAAGATGGCAAAAAGGGAACTTTATTTACAAAAAACCTCTTTATATATATCCAGTAACAATCTAGCAACTATTAGTCAGCAGGGAATCCACCTCCTAAAACCATTGGTCATACCTAATACCAAATACAGAGATTAAAAAAGTACAAGAATGCAGCTTATCTCTATTCTCGCTGAGAAGGAACAGAAAGATTTCTAAAACAGTGCAACTACACAGTGTCAACGTTTTTCTGTTAAGTATTTGATATCCCTATGTTTCTCTTACCTAGTCTGTGTGTATGAACTCTGTAGGCAAAAAGGTGCATCGGAAACCTTTTGTAATGGCAGGCAATGTCTGCATCAACCACTGTGAAAACATGACAGCAATAAACAATGATAAACAGATCACTTATCAGAGAAAAGTTAAATTACTGCACTTCATTCAGGATGGTTTACAGAAAGTGTACCTACATAGGACAACAGATGATTTCAAAAGAGAATAGATTATATCTTATATTTCTGCAGTGCCTATCTCAAGACATCCGTAGAGAAAAACTAATAAAATATAGTAGGAGTCACTTGAAAATTACTTACTCTGCTGACATACATGTAAAATCTTTCTGGCTAACAGCCAGAAATACTTTTTCCAGTGTACACTACTGCTATTTAACAAAATAAAGTAATACATTTGCTTACAGACTATGTTGAGGGATGCTTAAAATAAACATAGCCATAGTAAATGGTCTACTCAGGGCAAAATGAAAATAAATTTATATAATTCTAAATTGATACGATTTACAAAGAAGCCTTCATTATAAAGGCCCAGACCTAATTTAGGGTTAGACAGAGACTTTGTCAGAGAAGTGCTGTACAGTATTTACAGGGTAGTACTTGTGTTAGGTGCAGTAACAGAACCGAAGAAAGAGCCTACAGAAAAATCCTGATGCCTTTCTGAGAGATATCTCCATGTTTCCTGTTTTAACAAATTTCATGCTCCACTGAAGAGCTGTAAATTTGATTGAACATGAGAAGGCAGTTATCAGCACGCACAGAACTGTTTGTTTGCCCTTTTCCCTCATGCCTCCAGTTGAAAAATTAAATTCCTACTTTGAACAAGTATTTCTGGGGATACTGGGGGATTAATTTGGTATGTTTTCATATGGGAGAGAAAAATACTACTAGTTTCTATTCAAATTTTAAAATGTTTCAGGTTCCTGAATTCACTAAACAGTTGGAGTCAGCTGAGCATTTGACCACCTCATCTCATTTAGGCAGCTGTGAATGGGACAAAAGGTGTTCTTGGTTATATACTTTATACTTTAAAATTCTGGTATAGCTGAGTAAAGTCAGTGTTCAACTTCCTTAAAACAGGAACAGTTGAAGCTAGCCAGAAGAAAGGATATTGGGAGTTTCCAAGCTAAGTTTCACATAAAATTCAGGATTCTGAATAGAAACTGTCTTGAAACTTTCTATTACAATGGGTTTTTTCAGCATTTTGGCATTTTAACTAACTAGGAACATAGGAATAAAATTCTTAAATAGCAGCTCCTCCCTGATAGAAATTAATATCTTAAAACTGAAGTCTTAATAGAATCACAAATATCATAAATGACAAATGCTGATGAAGAAGAGTCCAAAACAATTTATGGCTTTTTAGAGGGGAGACGAGGAATTAGAAAATAGGTAAGGAATTTTTTGTAAAATATTAACATGAAAATAAATCAAAGAAATACTCATTATTATTTGTAGAATACTGTGTTTCTACAGCATTCATTGCCTTTCCTGATGTAATCATACGGAAATACGACACAATTTTAAAAATAACTATTTCTTTCTTCATTTGTTCAATCAATCAAATAATTAGTTTGTCCACCTACGTATCAGCAAGCCTCTGCCAAATTTTTTTCCACGGTAAGCCATAAAAATAGATCAGATGCTGAAATTATATATAATCACTTTGTGGAATGATGACTCACCTTTCTCCCCTGGTGGTATGACCGTGTTCACAGACATCATAAGATACATTCCAGCAATCAAAGGCTGCCTGCAAAGCAAAACCCAAGCTCTGGCAAAGAATTCCTCTGTAAAACACAACTGCGAGCAAAACGATATGCAATACCATTTGACACCACTAATTTCTAAACGTTGGATTACATCTGAAACAGGTCTACTGAGAAAGAAGATGTTTCACAGCAGTTCCCCTCTCCCTGCCATTTTTTAAAGCATTTTCTGCAAAATATTGAAATAAGACAAAGCAATCATCTGCATAATTGCAGTTCTCATGCCAGATTTCTAAATACGAGGCTCTGAAACTGGATTAACTCAGTACTCATAGCACTGCTGTGGCAACTTTCTTAGCACAAAAGAAAATTTTTGCCAACAGATGACATGATTTCAAAATCCTCGATATTGTGAAGTACGTATTTTTTATTCACATGTTTTCAAAGGAATCCATACCTTCTCTTCCAATGCTAAAAATTAGGTAAGAATTTTTATAGATACTCACTTCTGATGTGTCAGATGTAAAGTTACACCAGAACAGTCCTTGTGTTTATCTGCACAAATTGTAAAACAGTTTAATTATTAGCAACTGAACCCCTGCCAATTATTACATATTAGTAAGATTTTTTTGCTCTGTAAAAAATACCAGAAGACAGAACAAGTTTTAATCTTACTGTGTGCAGTAAAACTGTTATACTCTGGAAATACTGCTCAAATTTGCACAAATCTGAATATCTCAGTACTGCATTTGTAGCAATCCTAATCCAGAGAAAAACTTTGGTGGATGAAAACTACTGTACTAGAATATGTAGATATTTATGAACTAGCACCTGGGAAATAAAACAGTATTATGTTTACACCAGCAGAAAAAGTTGTTTTGCTTCAAACAAATGTATATTTTTATCAAAGTTTGAAAAATGAAAGATTTGTGAAAAGCAATGATTTTAGCCATTAATAATGCAGTTGCCAGAAATCCTTGTAATAAAAGTCAGCAGGTGAACTTTATATACCAATAAAGACAGCAATTCTGTTTAAAACTGGATATCCTAGGAGGTGAGTAAAAATAGGTAATTCATTCATCAGTGTACTGTATCATCATTAGCTGACATGTCTGATGTTTTAGTTTAAAGACCCAATTGTCTTGATAGTTACTCAATTACATTTGGTGATCTGGCAGTTCAATATTTGTTCCTTTTCAAGAACATCCCTTTTTCTTATGTTTACACCAATAATAGCAACACTTAGAAAATGGATCTAACTCCAAAGCAAGTAAACAGAACATTCTTAAAAAATATCCTCCAAAAGTTTATGTTTCAGTTAAGAAAGAGAGCAGAGTAGCTATGGATCTGGTGAAAAGTGGTAACTTCTGAGAGTATTTTCCTCCCATCAATAGCCAGATTCCAAGCTGAAAATGTAATGCATTTGAGCAGAATAAAGGATAATGTCCAGAGTTGGACAACGCAGAGAAACCTGACAGATTAAAAAGTATCAGTTAATATTTTCAAACGTTAGCTGTTTCAGCCACACCACATCTTGCTATTAAGGGATAATAATCAGTTTGCTGTTCACCATCACTGATAGGAGAATTTACCAGAATTTATTTTCAGTATGTTCAGAAAGTAGATACGTGAATTAATGTAAGTTAATATAATTATTCAAGTGAGATGGTTGCTAACACAATGTCACTGAGTTCTCATAATGCTCACGATCACGGCAACTGCAAATTCTTAGTAACTCCAGCTCTGTGCATCCGAATAAACATCTTTTGATTTAAAAATCAAAAAGGAAGATCTTCATTGTACACAGGAAAGAAAAATTAAAACAGTAGCTCTTTCATCAAGACTATCTACAAATGTTGTTTCATTAAGTACAATTCCAGAACATGCACTACTTTTCAATCACAGATAATAAATGTTTCTTCCAAATGGCCAAATCAAGAATCCAAAACCATCAAAAAGACTAAGGTATTTGGACAAAAGAAGGGGAATGGTAGGAAAACATTCAAGAGAAAGAGAAATTAAATTTGTTGTCAATGGTTTTAGAAAAAGATACGTATATCTTTAGAAAAGATATGTATATACTGTTCATCCTCTTCCCTGCAGGAAGCTTCATGTACAATCTCAGCACCTCAGTGTTTGCTACAAACCTCTTTGTAAAGTCTCTGTTGCCCCACCCTCCTCATTTCAAACGAAATTTTTGTTATTTATGTAACACAGGTGATGCTGCAGAACTCACTTTTTGTAAGTTTAATATTGTTAGAAACTCTGCACTACATCAATGTAGTTACGGAAATTGGAAAATGCTTGCTTCCTCTCGGAACATTATTACTTAAAGTAATATAATTAAAACATTTAAAATGCAATCAGTCATTTTGTGTCTCTCAGTTTTGGAACTTCAGTTGAAAACATCACCATTCCATCTTTTGAACACTGCTACTAAATTATCCCCAAACAATCAAATCAATTTCATTTTTGAAAAATTTAACCCTTACTACGTCATAGTGTCTGTTTTAAAAGTAGCACCACAGGAGGAGGGAAAAAATCTCTAATACATTTCAGTTTGGGAATATTAAAGTATTTTCACATTATTTGAATTTTCAGAGCATATAAAAATTTTATTCAGCATTTTCACCTAAATATTCAGAGCAATTTGAAAATGAAGTGAAGATAGTTGGAAAGGTACAATTGCTCCTAGATAAGACAGCCATCTAAATCAGTATCAGGAGAAGCACAAATGAACTTCTGGCACAAACATCTGACCTACAGTGCTGTGTTAAGAGTAAAATAATGGATGGATACATTAGTCTAGACCTTTCAGGAATTCCTACAGTGCTTTATAATTCTGTCTGTAGTTATATTTAGCAGTAACTGAGCTATATGTTTTTCTAATAACTACAGAGGGATGCTGGAAATTATGTTTCCCTGCTTCTCCTTCCTTCAGTTCACCTCCTTGAAACAGCCAAAACTCTGAACCCTTCACCTGCAGAGAGGTCCTGGCAATTCGCTGTACAAATTCTTTTCAAGCTTCACTGTCTGACCTAAGCTTGTCCAGCTTATCTAACTGCTTTGATTTCCTTTTCGGTAAATATGCACTGCTCTGGGACAAAGAACCTACTAACTACTATTTGCCATATGACAAAGACCTGAAAATGCATTTTTATATACTTCATACAGAAGGTTCAAATGAAAGTAAATTATCTGTGCAGAAGTTGTGCTTGTGACTGTCTTTTGTGTTGTGTGCAAATGTAACACAATCATATTAAATATTCCCTGCTTTTATTTACCCATGTCAAACAAAGCCAATGCTGCATGTTAAACTGGCTTAAGATTTTAAGTATGTAATTTTTAAAATTGCATCTGACAACATTGAAATGGTCATTCCAAGTTTAACTGCCAATAAATGTTTAAATTAGTTAAAAAGAATCACCTACCTACCCTGTTTATAACATTTCCTAGGAGAAATATCTCAAACACTAGAAAATACTCAACAGTTTTTCAAATTAAATACTCACACCTGAAGTGAAGGCAAATTATCCCAAAGAGAAACACTCTCCTTCTGTAAGCTCATTTTGCTGACTTCTGATGTGAGTCTGACAGGCTTTCTGCTAATCTGCCTACCCAGATCTACAATCCTGAACTCTTTAATTACATGTATGATAATCTGCCACAGGCATTGAGACTTCTAGGACTTCCTAGATGCATAAAATCATATGTTTTTTTAACTCATAAAAACTAACACTCTTCAAAACCTATTTTTTTTTGCATTCTGAGTACGCAGATTATAAATTATTGAGCACTCTGCTCAAACCATTTATTCAGCATCTTCATTTCTCTATTTATAGTATTTCATAGGAACACTACAGCACTCATACATGGTGACTAGAATACATATAAGCTTTCACAGTAACAGACTAGCACTTTTTATGAAGCTTCAAACCCCTTGTTATTTCAAAGTCAGCTCTTGATTTGCACCAGAATCTCCAGATATGGTCTCAGAATTGGCTTTGCCTCATTAAAGATAAGAAGTAGCCTCAAAGGTGAGCACAGCCTCTGAGTAAGGCAATTCCAAAGCTAATGCCCACGGGGAATAACTTTATACAACTTATACTTAAAAAGCAAAGACATGCAGCACAAAAATAAACTTGAAGCCCTGGTAAAGAATGAGAGAAATTCAGTATATTGCATTCAATATTGGTATCTAATATTTGATACATAAAACCAGCTCAACTTGTTTTTTTCATGTAAGTCAAGGTGCTTGCACTTGCCCATCTGTTCACTCATCCAATATCAATTCAGTAAAATTCTTTTTAGAAGTCTAGCACAAAATCTGGAATGAAACTCTACCTTTATTCAATTTGTGAAAAACAAAATGCAAACACAGACCCTCCAGTGACATTTTCACACCTTTCTTTTTCCAAAAAGAAAGGAGACAAACAGTGGTTGATTTTGGTTCAATATAAATTTTTTTAACAGATTAAGACCTCATAAAGGTCACAGATGACTGATGTGCTGAAAGGATATAATAATATATCATAGCCATGAATCTCTGTGAATATGCAAAGCTAACTTTTTTCAAGACACTAGCATATTCAAGAGAAAATCAAAGAGAAGCACACTGAATCTAATGTTCAAAATAAGGGTACAGAGCTCAAACGAGACTGTACAACTCACATTCTTAGGAGGAAACAGATATTTTTAAGCTAGCTTGGTGGCCAAAACTAATTCCTCTCCCCAATTGAAAAAAAAAACCAAACCAAGACAACAATTAAGAATCCTACATCCCGCTCAGAAAAGCAGGTGCATCTATGTTATTCTGTGTAATGTGGGCAACATAGTTCTTGCAGGGAATTATAGCAGGGAGAAATAAATCTATTCTCAGTGGAAAGTTGGGAGTTAAAAGAAGAAGCTGAGAATGTAGGATTGTTCATTGTGCAAGAAAACAGAGAGAGCAAGAAAGGGAATGAAAACAAAGCCAAAGTTGAACAAAGATCCAAGAATTCCCCAGAAGTTTGCTCCACACATATTAACAAGAAATTATAAATTGCTTCAAACAATGCAACAGTTGCACACATAGAAACACAGAATGTGAATACCCTCCATAAAGAACAGTTAAAGACATTATCATTGATACTATCTAAACTCTTTGATTCTTGGGGATAATAATTACATTCTTACGTGTGCTGGAAAAGACTAAGATAACAATATGGCAGATTAAAAACAACACTAGTCTTTGTTACACGAAAGGAAGGGAAAAAAAAATTCTAAGGATTAAAAAAACCCCACAGTTTTAAAAATTCAGATTCAAAGGTGCTTACATAGAAGAATAAACCCAGAACAGGGTGACAAGTGCATTGTATATCCCTACAGCCCAAAGCTGATTTGTTTCCTTTACAGACCTAAAGATGGCTAGATTTACTTTAATTTGAATCTGAACTCTAAACACTTACGAATATGTAAAAAGGCAGACAAATTTCTGACAACTTTTTACTTGTTACAGAACTGTATCCACTATCAGCCATAACTCCAGAATAATTTTTGCTTTTGCAATATATAAAGCAAAGAAAGTAAAATGGATAAATTAATATTTCTCTAAGAAGCCTCTTTACAGATTTTTTTGTAGAATGTATTTATGGTTCTCCAGCTCATTGTTTAATATATTTACTTCAGACAAGGTACAGTAAGTTTTATTTTGTTATCTGAGCATAAAGCGCATACCTAAATATGAATTCTTAGCTCAGGATTACAGGTAAGAAGGGACAGAAAGCAGAATTAATTTAATACCTGGTTAATGAAATTTAAAAATATTCTTTTTAGAAAGAGTTGAACATGAGAGCTGATAGATTTTAACTATGGCATCTTTCCCCCCAAAACTGACAGGAAATAGAATTGGGTGCTAATACACAAATAATTACTACACCAAGTCAAGTATTGTATATTTGCAATTACTTGTAAGCCAGAATACTAAACTCTAAACAAAGCTTTGGAATCTCTGATGTACCACTGAAAGCATAACAAGTTAACTGAGCACATTTCATCATTTATTCTCTGTTCTGAGTTGCAATAACTGCATGTGCTCACTTACAAACTTCAGTGACTGTATTCTTAGGCTTTGATGAGCCATGGTTATCAACAGACATCTCATTACAAGAAGAATCCCTTCAGGCTATTCCTGAAATTTAAAAATACCTGTGAAACTAGTTGAAGATTATGCACTGAATATCTCTGAACACTACTATCAAGGTTTAGGATATTTTATTAAATTTAAATTATATTTTTCTCTTGAATTTTCACAGGTAAGCAACACTAAAAACATTTTTTCTCACGAATGGTAGAAAAGGATTATTTTTTACTTTAAAAATAAGATCACAGACTACCAAGTAAAAGGCACTGAAAAATGGAGGGCATTCTGTCATACCCTATAAATGCTGAAACAATACATGATGATAATATCATCTCCTACCTTATAATCCTATCAGTTCACACTTCTTAGACTTTCATAATTTTGCAGGCTTGTATCTATGTCATTTCTAAGTCCTGCACCGATATTCTAGGCAAAAAATAAGACAGTCTACTGTGGAGGGTGTGTTGGGGTTATAAAATTATGCTTTAATCTCAGGGGGTAATTTCTTTCACTGCAGTTTCTGTAAGCACTCAAATCGGTTTTTTGTGTAGACGCTCTGGCTAATAAGTCAAGCTGTTAGTAAAAATTTCCAAATATATTCTCAACTAATGTGCAATGAAGGTCACTGATCTCATTTGTTTTTTTTAATAACTACATACACTCATATACTATACTTAAGAGTGAAAATGAACAGTGAGAACTCTCACTGTCCCCAAGCAATAATGAAGAGCAGGCTGTCGATGAACATGCTCTCTATAGAGGTTCGTAACTTTAATTATTCAGGATTTTAGCAGGCAAAGAATCCCATGGGTTGTAAGGGTCCACCTGAACTCTCTCATGAAAATCAATTTTTTCAGCTTCAGCTGCACACATTTGCAAATATGCACCATTCAAGCAGTGCTGGAATACTCAATTTATTCCTTCCTCCTCCTCCTCCTCCTCTACCAACATTGCCATTGAACTGTATCATATCTTCATATCTTCAGCTTCAGACAGTGCGGCTTAAATTTTGAGCTAAGTATTGCCCAAACCTTTCCCGAGATGCACAGAAGAGAGGCTGAATGGCACTGGGAAACTGCACCCACCTGATAACCTCTCTGTTCAAAACCAAGTCCAGTCTGTGAATCATTTATAACACAGAAGGAAATACAGGCCACACACACAGCTCAAACTATTGCTGTAACGCATGTTCCTCTCTTAATTTTTTGTTCTTATTCAGCTTTCTCTTAAGTCTGACATTTTCATTATCACTTAGCCCACAAGGATCTTCACATTGTTGTTTAATTCCTACAGCAGTGATGTATCACAGAGGAGTTCCATGGGAATGAAGACCCACAGCTTTTTTTGCTCGATGACCACAGAGGCTGTAACCCAAAAACTCCACACAGGATGTGATTTACAGAGTAAAAGCAAGAACACATGCACACCAAAGGTGTCTGAACAAGGCATTTCAGGTTTAAAGACCAAAGTACAAAATGAAACAGAAACAAACAAATAAAATAAAATAATCCCCAAAACTCACAGATAACCAGTACGTCAATGTGCATTAATGAAATTCAAATTTTGCAAATCCCAGCTCACAACACATGCCCTGGATGAGCAGTAAGGTGGATTGAACACCAGCTGAATGCTTGTCTAGTTGGAGGATGGCAACCATATCAAGGAATCAATATTGGCTCCAGTCCTGTTCAACACCTTCACTAATGACCTGGATGATGAGCCAGGTGCACGCCCAGCAAGCTGCAGATGACACCAAACTGGGAGAAGTGACTGATCCAGCAGTGATGCTGCCATCCAGAGGGAGCTGGACAGGCTGGAGAGAGGGGCTGACAGGAACCTCATGAAGAATAAGGGGAAGTGCCAAGTTCTGCACCAACAGGCTGGGAAGGAGCTTGGCAGCAAAGGACCTGGGTGTCCTCGTGGACACTCAGGCTGAGCACGAGCCAGCCCTGTGCCCTGGCTGCAAAGAAGGCAAATGGTGCTCTGGGCTTTAGCTTTGGCCCAAATCAGCCAAAGCAGGGCCAGGAGGTCAGTGAAGGGTGTCCTTCCCCTCTGCTCAGCCACAGCTGGAGTGCCCTGTCCAGTGCTGAGCTCCCCAGCGTGATAAAGTCATGGACAGCGTCCAGCAAAGGGCCACGAAGATTACGAAGGGATGGAGCATGTCTCCTGTGAGGAAAGGCTGAGAGAGCCGCAATGGCTCAGCCTGAAGGGAAGGGGTGAAGAAGAGGGAACTAGGCTTTTCTCGGCGGTGCCCAGTGACAGGACCAGAGGTGATGGGCACGCAAACACAGGAGGCTCCTGCTGAACATCAGGAAACACTTTTGCACTGTGAGGGTGATGGAGCACTGGCACAGGCTGCCCTGTGGAGTTTCTGCCCTTGGGGACACCTGGACACGGGCCTGGGTGGGGATGGTCCTACTTGGGCAGGGAGGGCATGGACCAGATGACCTCCAGCAGTTTGTTCCAACCTTAACCATTGTGTGATTCTGTGAAACACTCCATGACAAGAATAAGCATATCGCTATGCTTGAAATGAGTGTTTCATCTTAAAAAAAACCCCAACCAAACCAAACAAGAAACCAAGTCAAACAAATAAACAAAAACAAGACACTGTCTCCACGAGTTACATTTTTTCCAAACACTAATACTGTGACTAACTGGCCAGTGAATATAATCTGTTCACAATCTATACAAGTAAAATGACATGGATGTTAAGGATGTACACAGCTATTTTTTCCAACTTCATTAAAGAAAACATTGAATTTTATATGGAAAACCCAAGTTTCTCCCTGAACTTAAAATTATTAATCTGCTTCTTGATTACTTTAAGTCACTTGCTCTACATTTTTTGAATAAAAAAACAGCGCTCACCTTTCAAATATTTACAGAGATAAATCAAGTTTATAAAGACAAGTTAATACACAAACTGTATTAGAAATATGCCCACCAATCTTTGCAAATGGTACTAACAGAAAAATTATTCTCTGCAGGTATATATTTTTGATGCTGTAGCTGATACAACTTACAGAGCAAATTTCCAAAATGCATACCTCTAAATGCACTAACATCTCCGTAGTGAACCTGGAGAACAAAGTATCTGCTACCCGTTTCTCCTCCAACTCTGAATCCAACGCCTAAGAGAGGGAAAATGTATTGTTTTCAGGAACAAAATGTAAGATGATTTACCATTACTATCATATTAAAAATACAAATGACTTTAATGGCTAAGAGTGAAGGGGTAGAAAATTTCAGAGGCACCGCTAAAGAAAAACTTTGTTCTGAAACCCAGGAAAACCACCAGGACATGATCCTAAACACACTAAGAAGCTAGGACCATAACTTAATTATTAATAAATAGATACATGCTTTCTACAGAAGACTCTCTCAATCAGTGAACATTAATACAAATTTTAAAGAAAATTCAAAATAAAAATTAAGTTTTGTCATCCATGTAGGATTTGGTAGAACTTACATTTCTCATATAAGCTCTGCATGATACAAACTGATTAATGCTTACTAAGAAGACATTGAGAATGACAAGAGAAAAAGGGTCTGCAGTAATATATTTTTAGGTTTAAATTAATACTGTATGCAGAAAAAATCTTGAGGAAATTATGCAGCTATGTTACTTCATGAGAGAAGGAAGCACAGGCACAAAACACAATAGAGAAGTTTGAAATAATTTGAAATAATGAAATTGCAAGTTACCACTGTCACCAAAAGGTATTTCTCTAAACCAATTCTACAATGAACACTCTTCAAAAGAAGCAGAGAAAGTAATTTCTTTGTATTGGGTCAGAGAATCCCACAGTAATGGGCAAAGCCAACTTATAAATGGGAGTGCAGCCCCTCTGTGTACAGATGAGGCAGCATTACAAACACTCCCTACAAACCTTGTATTTTTGCAGAGCTTACCAACAAGAAAAGCACTACTAGCTGGGGTTTAACAGCAAAGCTTCCACAGAATGCTCCAAGTACAAGACTTCTACAGAATATTCCATGCAACAATTTTTTAAACTTGACATTCTGATAACCAAATCAAGGAGCATTCACGTTGATAAGTGAGTAAATGGGTTATTAAAATAAACATTTTCATGATACTGTGCACTGCTCCCGGCTGTGAAAACGGGCAGTAAAACATGAAATAAAAAATACTTAGAAATCAAGGTAATTTCAGATGGAGGCTATACAGATGGTGGATATTGCTACGACCCTTAGTGGTTATTACAAAGAAGAACTTCTCCCTGTTTTCCAGACAAACCACTCCAAGTAGCTTAAAACATTTTGATTTAATTCAGCAGAGTTGTCTATTATGCAAGAAAATGGGTATACAAGCACGTTGCTCAACTGTATCAAAGCAGTAACAAATGAAAAAGACATTACGTTGTCAATGTATGCTTGAAACAGAAAAAATGCAATGTTTAGATTGAATTTCTTTGTGCTTTCCTACAGAAGCAAAAATATTTTAATGGAGTTTTTGTTTTGAAAGATACATAAATAGTAACCTTCTAGTAATATATAGTAGGAAATGCAAGATTAATGCTATACAAAAATAAGCATTATATTAAGATAGCTATCTCTCCCCCAAACTTTTCTCCTCCTACAGAAACCCAAAATGTTACAGGAAACAGAATGACAAAACCCCACAATTTGCATTAGCTACCATATTACCATATTGCTATTAGCTACCATAATACATTTCACAGTCAATGAGGTTGATGTTTATACAGTTTCTATCAACTAGACATAATGAAAATATTATAGGATGTTCCCAGATATGCCAGATGCTTAATTCCACGTTCTCTTTTTCCCCCCTGCCCCTGTACACAAGAACTCCGTATTAAAGGCACAATACCTTTGGGCAGCCTGGTGGGTGGGGCATTTCTTGCCCAAGCATACAAAATGTTAGATTTATCTTTGCATGTTCCTTCATCACAGTCCCTAAAAATATGCAGAAAGAAAAGGGAATATTATTTCTAAAATTTTGAAATCAGAAAACGGCAGGTGAATTACATGCAAAACCACTAATTTTAAGACATATGAAGGCATTTTTGAATATATGTTAATTTAACACAGTTCTTTTAATGTGGATTGCTTTCACAGGTACTGGTAAATGTTCCACCTTCTTTTATTTCCCTCCCTTTGCTTTAAGACAGTGTTAGACACTTCTGATGAGCCCTGTCAGCCTATTAGCCAGTGATGGAAAAAAACACAGGAATCTTTTAGGGCAATGACCTGTATGAAAATTTCTAGCATTATTAATTCAAGTGATACAAAATTACAATGGCTGCCACATTTATGCAGAGTGACAGGAATCATGCACAAAGCAGGAAAAAACCCCACAAGACATCAAAGCTTTAATGTAAAATTGGTTATTTAAAATTAATTTAAAAATCATTGTCAAAAAAAAGACAGGAAGCTGTATATGAACCCACAGATAGGAGGCACTCATGCTCTTCCCTAGACTTAATGCAAGCTCATTCCTTTAAGTTAATTTTCATTCCACTGTGGAACTTCTTGTTTTTCATAAATAAATCACACACACACACATAAAAAGGAAACAATCATCAAAAAAATCCCAAACAAACAAACAAAACCGCAAAACAAAAACCCGAGGGAAAACAAAGAGAAAAAAGAAGAGGTTGCCAAGTAACAGGCCACAGAAAGGTCACAAATATTTACATCAACCAAGAGGCTGAGTTGTCCTTAGCCCCTGCAGGTGACACTGAGGGTGGAGAATGAAAGACTCCCACAGAACGATAACTTCTAGAGACTTTAAATCTGCAAGAAGTGGTAAACCTGGGGCAGAGACACCACCAAATCTGTAAAAGGTGTAGAGACAGCACAGAGCACCTGGACCGCACCCAGAAGGCACTGATATGTGGGTGTAGGCTGCATGATGATAGACACAGATAATCAAGCAAAGGACTCTGAGGAGCTTTCCAAACACCCACCCAGAACACACTTCTCCCTCTTGATCCTGTGTTAGGGAAAAGGTTTATTTAGAGAGTGCATTTGTACCTTCTTCAATGGCAGAGCATCCGTGGCCCTGAGCACAGAGTGTGGAAGTCACTGCACAGGTTCGGCACACACAGGTGTGACTTTGAGAAAGCCTCACCCTGAAACTATTCACACTAAATCAACAGACCCAAGCCAGATGTGATGGAAATTGGCACCCACGCCAACTTTTCATGCTAAACCAAAACAGGACCGCCCCTGCTCTGTTTATCACTGCTTGTGAAATGAGACCTGGGAAAATATTTTTATGGGTAAGGCATGGCTACAGTCAGCTGGAATTCTGGGGAAAACGAAGTGCCACACAGAGCATAAAAGCACAAAAGACCTGAACATCTAGCACAGGCAGGCTCAATCATGTTTCTGTTGAGGACAGCTGAGCCATATGTGCAAATGATGATGATGATGATGATGCTTTCCAGGCATCTCTCAGAGATAAATAGCTTTTCCAGCAGGTATATCAAACCATTTCAGCAGGACATTTTGCATTTCTGTGATCCCAGGGAGCCTTACTGCAAACCAGCAACTGTATTTATTTCTGACTGAAAACTTTGCCATAATCATGAGAGTATCGAGAGAAAAGGGAGCACACCGCTTCTTTTTCAGGTAGTTATGCCCACAAAGCCTATTTCTAGACCTTTGTAACTAACAGTTTGGTCACCTTCCCCCTCAAACATGCCCCAAAGGACAAATAAAATTTATTTCAGAATAAGTGAAATGTTTTGATGGATGCAGCTGCAGCTGAAAACTGTGCAGCTTCTCACTGCTGCAATACAAAAAACCCAGGAGACTTTAGGGATCTAACGAGGTATTGAGCTGCACAATCTGGAAATATGTTGAAGAGATTATTTAGGAGGAATGCCAGGAGGAACTACAAGCACAGTCACAGCTTAACCACCACACTCTGGGCCAGACAGACTTTGTTTATACCACAGTACTTCTAAGAACACATTAATTAGGAAAAAAAACCTGCACAGGTTGTTTCAAACTTCCTCCCTGAGACACTACCAGATGGAGGAGGAAGACTGCAGGACAAAGATGAAATACAGACAATGCTCTTTCATTTTGTTTAAAAAAATGGTCAATCCTCTCATTTAGCCATCAGTGATAACCTTGAAACATGAAGTTCTCAGAAAAAAACATACCCAGAGGCGTTTGCAAAGATGAGGTGATAAGTTAGATTGAAAAGCAAGGAACTAATAAAAAATATAAATTTAACAAACAAAAGATCACTGAAATTCCTAACTTCTTTACATACAAAAAATGAGATTCAAAACAGAATCAGTAACACAGTCCCTTAAAAAGGAACTATAGCTGCATATTTTATTTATATAATCACTTTCTGAAACGTGATTTTGAATCAAAATTTGGAATTGAGGGGGTAGGGGAGTGCTTACTGACTGCTTCTTGGATCTTTGGGTTTTCTGCAAACTCTGCTGGACTTCCCAAAGACATTCTTCCCAAGCCTGGCTAAGCTCAAGAGATGCTTTTATGAATGGCACTGGGGTTTTGACTGATTACCTAGACTGAAAGTAAAATATTTCCCTATGTCAGCAAGACCAGTTTTTGGCTATCCCTTCAGCATATTTGGATTGGTTAGGGTAACAAAAAACTTCTTTTATTTCTTTATTATACTCCTTGACTCTAACCAAGACTTTAAAAAAAAGGTAATTGAGGTGATTGAGTAAGACAAAGGT
The DNA here is from genome assembly GCA_036785705.1 of Acanthornis magna. Taxonomy (NCBI): domain Eukaryota; kingdom Metazoa; phylum Chordata; class Aves; order Passeriformes; family Acanthizidae; genus Acanthornis; species Acanthornis magna. The sequence continues at coordinate 260,312 of JAWUZG010000480.1, read as the reverse complement.
TAATTTTTAGCTCTTGAATGTTGAAGAACATTCTGGAGCTGTGGCAATGGTAAGAAACTACAGCCAAAAATACAATTCTTTCTACTGTCCCCACTCTCCCCCATGCAGTGAAAAAAAAGCACTGAACCAATTGTGACATCTTTTGCAAACCATCCTCTCCTGCCAACAGAAACAGCTAGCCTGACACAGGAATTACTGGGTGGTGATCTGTGACCTGCGCTTACACATTCGTTTGCATTAGATAACTATTTAAAGTTGCTCTGCCTGATCTCAAAATAAAGGCTATGTCTATGGATCAGCTCATTCACAAGAGCTCATTTCAGCACGAGGTTTGATGCAGCACAAGACCTGTCTTGCCAGGAGACTCACAAGTTCTGAATAATTCAACATTTTCTTTTAAAGCATTCAAGTGCGTTCCTGATTATCTATAGAGAATCTGAACTTTTGATCAATCAGTTCAGGCATACGATTTCAATTTTAACACAGTTTGTCAGCTCAGGCAAAACTTGTCATTGTAGCTGTTTTTGGGACCAATAATGATCAAGGAACAGAAGCAGCTACACCTTTTTTTAATGCACTGAACAACCTGTTCAGTGCATTAAAATCATCATTCAGAGGCAATGAGCCCTGGGAAACTTTTTTTTTTTCCTGTGGAAAGGCCTGCGTTTTTCAAGAAGGGAGAACAACCTTTAGCATTTGTTCAGATGAAGATTCCACCACGTTGCAGTGAATGTCAGAACCAGCACGGTTCCACACAATTTTACAGCATTTCAGGAAGCCAGGAGCATTTGAAAGAATAGTGTCAAATCACCACAAAGGGCAGAGGGCCAGATGGGCATCACAAACTTTGGCTCAGTGCTGCTATGGCCAAAGGGCAGCTAATCCCAACAGAGTCATCTGGATGCTTCTCATTCCTCCCCACTCAAAACTGGCCTGAATGAAACTCCACACTGCAGGAAAATTAATTTTGGCCTGCCATTCTGATTGTTCCTTACAGCCTGCTTTTCCATAATACAACTAATCCACATCGTGATGGTATGAGAAGTAGCTCTTGACTTGACTAACCATATATAGCTCATATTGACAGAACATTGATAAAGGAACTAGAAGAAAGGAAAAAAATCTATGTGGCATGCCTAAACTGAATAAAAGCTGGCTCTGTAAAAATGCTGAACATGTGAAAAGGGAAGGATCCTTGCTAAACAAATCTCACAGTGGCGTGCTCAACCAACCATTCTTTCCCCTAGAAAATGGAAGAGCAAGTGAAGTCACCACTTGCTAGCCTCCAGGTAACAAAAGGAACAGCAAACCAACAAAATAGACAACAATAAATATCAATAACACACAGTCATCAGAATTACTTTAACAAAATGAGGTTAGGGGTCTCTAGCCTGGTCTAGTCTATGTAAAAAACACATGATCATCTTTCCAGCCTTCCAGACAACTGCGGGCAGAGCAAGATAGGAAGCTGCAAATCGCTGCAAAAACAGGTGAAATGATTTCACATTTCATTTGAAATGATGAGACAGTGAAAGGAGTGCTTTCATTTTGAGAATGCAAAGCAAACACAAAACCTCAGAAACTACACATAAAAAAAAAATTGCAAGACCTAATCAAAACCTGCATATGAAAAATTGGAAATAGCAGATTTAAATACAACACCAATGTATTGGGTCTGGCTGAGATGGAGTTAATTTTCCCCAAAGCAACCCTCATGGTGCTGGGCTTTGCACGGGTAGCTAGAAAGGTGCTGCTGAAACACCATGTTTGGGAAAGATTTTAGCAGAGGCTGCAGCCAGGCCAGCTGACCCGAACTGACCAAAGGGACAGATATTCCGTACCATATGATATCTGTTTGACAATAAAAGGCAGGAGAAAGGAGGAGAAAGGGGGTGAGGACACACACACACACACATTTGTTATTCATGACTTTTGTCTTCCAGAGCAACCCTTACTTTTGCTGAAGTCCTACTTCCTGGGAAGTGGCTTGGTGATGGGAAGTAGAGAATAAAATACTTTGTTTTCCTCTGCTTCTGCACAACGTTTGCTTTTGCTTTATTAAACTGCTTTTATTGTGACTCACGAAGTTTTTTTCCATCGTGATGAGGAGAACAGAGTGATAGAGCAGCTTGGTGGGAAGCTGGTGTCCAGCCAAGCTCAATCCACCACAACTAAATCAGTATTTCATCATTTGACAGGTAGGTGCTAACTACAGCAATCAAGAACAAAAGCAACATTAGCTGCCACCCTGCACAGACTGTCACTGGTGAGTTTTCTGCTGGGAGAGTGAAGGTACAGCCAGGGAGCTCAAACTACCTGAACCCAAGACTCAAAACAGGAATTTGAGTTTGATTCAGTCTGGAAGAGCTTTGTTTTTTGGCTTTGGGTCCATCTCTTCCACAACCTCAGAACATCAGTCAGATGTGACTTAAGCACTGTCTCATAGCTTCATCTCAACACAAGCTCCTGATCAATCTGTAACAACATAATTCTATCGTGTACAAATAATTCCGAGGCTCGAATAAAACTCAAAAAAATATTCCAGAAATATGAAAACAGCACCAACCCCAGGTACAATCTACTCAGTTCAAAACAGGACACTCATCTGTTTTTAAAAGGCCAGAATAGAACAGTTTTATGTTGGTATATTTCTCACATTAAATTATTCAAATATATTCTATCATATAAGACACAATATAAAGAACACAGAAAAAGCTATCTGCTGGGAAAAGAAATTTAAAGAAATTTTGTGCTTTCAGTTTTATTTTGGCCTGAACTTCTTAAGCATCTGCTCTTCTTGCACGCCTGTGCAAGATTACAACATTTTCAGTATTAGAACTGTTGGTTGATAGGTAAATGGGAGATAAGACTTTTGAGGAAAATTTTTTGTGTATGTTTTAAAGATTAATCAAATCATCTCCCTACAACAGGCATTCAATATGGTTTGGGCTATTTTTCCTGGAAAGATACTATACTATAATATTAGTTCTAAATTCCAGCTCTAGTTACCTTTTTGTTAAATACTTAAAAGATAAATCATGATTACACAACTCTATCAGAACACCTATACTAAAATTGTTCTACAGTTCAGAATAATTCATATAAGCTTTGTAGCATCACCAAAAATACCTCATCTGCTCTCTCTTGGAAACCTGGAGAAAATTTGCAAAATTACGGGACAGATGGCTAATTTCCACCCACACTTTGCGTCCCCACATCTATTTTAGTGGCATTGGGAGTTTCCCTCTGCTCTCACTGCTCAGGCATTTTGAAGAGCAAGTCAACCACCAACCCACTTTGACAAAGAGAATCTTCTTCAGCTTATCCTTTGCTCAGTTTCATTCTGAACACCTGCCACACAACTTCATACACAGAAAAGCAGCCAGACTGAGGTGAAGCTTAGATTTCTTGGTATTCAGTGACACTCTACTGACTCCTGCCTCCTCCCTGAAGACAGTCAATTGGGCATGAAGAATCAGAAAACAGGCATTTTTTTCCACCTTGTGGAGGGGCTGGTTAAAAAAAAACAAAACACTTTAAATGTGGAAAGACTAGATTGCTACACATTTCTTCTTCATTCCAAATTCTCCTACTTTTCAAAGAAATTGTGACACTGGAAGAGGTTTATATGAAAACAACTAACACAGAAAAAGTGTTAATAACGAAAGTGTAATAACAAAAGCAAGATGCAGCTCTTACCAGTAACTTTCAGTAGAAGAGGGTTCATTACATCCAAAGAGTAGCATGTGATGGACTGTGTCCATGCTGGCATGAGGCTTGAAGTCAACTGAAAAACAACATGGCAAAACAAGTAAGATATCCAGGATCTCACCGTAAGTAACATAACCAAGATTTCCTTGTGCCATTTTTCCCCATAATACTACAAATAAGGCAAGTATTTCCCCACCCATTTATACACCTTCTGCATTCCACTTACATACTTTCCTTAAATTTTCATTCAACAACTTACCTTCCAAGCTAAAACACTGTACCTCACTTACCCATTAAGAAAAAGAAATTCCAAGTTCCCAATCAGAAACACTGTATTTGCCCCAAAAGTTAAATATGATACTTAGTTATTATATATAGATGGATCCCAAACCACAAAATTTTACTGTCACCAGTCTAACTGCAATCTGCCTTTGAAATTTGCACTTGTGATTTAATAATACTCTTTTCTGTAGAACATAAAAAATACAAACAGCCAGTAAGCTACAGTTAAGAGCAACTAAAATCTTATGTATTAGTAATATCTCCTCCCAGTATTCTACCTGGCTTACATTTTTCCTGCATCTTTCTTGGGACAACAGTTCCAAGAAGGGATTATGGTTGATTCTCACTAGTACATCAAATGCTTTGGAATGGAAAACAAGATTTGTTTAAAGTCAACACGATCTCATTGCCCAAATACTTCTCATTATTAGAAACTCAGACGTGAATGTTCACCTCGCAAATGTGTGCTCTTTATCCTATGCCACAGAAAGAACACTGATTGGGTTTCTCAAGCACTTGTGATCCTGTTTAGCATAGTAAAAAGTTTACCAATATCATGGGAGTAATATTGACCATGAATGTACAATGATGGCATTTCTAAAAATAAAGCAAGCTGCATTCCATTATTACTACTGAAAAAATGTCAGATGCAGGGAATGCAATGAAACTTTCCATCTGAGATAGAGAAGAACAGTGGAGGGTTTTTAACCTTATACTACAGCAGAAATTCTGAAGAGAAGTCACTTCTGCCCTTACATGTACGCAGGCAGTGAGAAGTCTCCAAATAAGTGCCTTTTAGTCATTAACACGGGGAGATGGTGAAGCTGCAAACCAGTGAAAACATTTATTCTGCTCCTGAGGTTTATGGCATTACCTGCACTCAGAAGTCAGTATTTTAACACAGAGCTGTGGCAGGGCTCCTGAAATGAATGACGATGCGGGGTTATTGTCCCAGTTTCACGAGGCGGGGGAAAAAATAAAAAATCAAATAGCTTCTAACCAAATTTCTGGAGCTGAGATCTATTATGGAAAGTAAGGAAAACCAGCCAAAAGTTAAGGCATGCAAGTCAAGTTTTAGCTTGAAGATATAAGGGATGTGGTCAGACTGTAAGGGAATTAGCATGCCACAGCTGAGGGCTTGGTTTGGGAGGTAAGAGATGCACCCACATACCCTGGGAGAGTACTTTGAGTGCCATACAGGGATTCAGAAGCACAAAAGTTGCAAGAAAGAATGAAGTATAGAGACCACCTGATACCTATATTTTCCTCCAAGCAAATTCTACTCATTTCACAGATAAAAACCTTAATCTGTGTTACAGAAAGACTTTTTGTTTTGATATCACTAACCACTAGTTTACTCTCACATGGCAGAGGCAACATGTCATTTTATGTGAACTTTCCACATTAGTTTTCAGGTGTTCTGGGTGTTTTAAGCTGCTGCTATCAATCTAAGTGAAGGATTAAATTTTTGAAAGGGTTTAGAAGCAGTTTACACCCAAGAACTTTATTCTCAAAATTAAGACCTGTGCAAAATGTATTTTAAGTACCACCTATAAAGACAGCCTTCAAAAAAGGTAAAATTGAAAGTTAGGCCTGTTACCTCCTAAAGCCACCCCCTGTCCTGCTGCTTAATACTATCTAACTGTTTCTTTTTATTTCTCTACCACCCTCCCATTGCCAATATTTATTCTGATGAGTGTTTCAGGAAGTTGTTTATTCTCTCCACGCAGTGCCTCTCACAATGATATTCTAGTGTGTGGACAGGACCTTTAAGCATTATTATAAAACTTTTTAGAAATACCTTATTAAATGCTCTTCTTACTAAGAGAAAATAATGCACAAGGGCTAACAAAGCAAAATCAGATTTCTAGCATACACTATTTTAGCTGATATACCTCATCATTGCTTAAGGAAGCATTGGAAAACCTCTCAGTCAGCTTATGAGCTTAAGAGAGCTTTCTACAGGTGTTTACAGTATGGTTCCTGTATAGTTATTTTCTTAGCAGCACACCCAGGCATATAATGTTCCAAAGAGAGGGTTAAAAGCACCCTTTAGCTATCTCTACAGCTTAGTAATGAAAAACTGATTTTTACCAATGCCTGCACTACTAAAGACTCAACTGAGTTTCGGGTTTGGCTACTTATTCATAAACATTAATCAAACTTGATGCAGAAGAAGAAAACTGCAACAATATGTTTCAAAAACATAACTGGAGTGATCATTCCTTGAAAAATCACATATTACTCTCACTCCCTAAAAACATTTTACATATTAATCTGACAGCTATTTCACTTCACAGGAGCATAAGGTATGTTCCTAACATAAACCTAAACGTACACCAAACCACCTCACAAAAAAACAATCTCCCTACCCCGATTTGTGAGTATTTACAGCCCCTGGGGACAGAGAAACAACAACTGGTTCAAACAGAAATCTCAGCCCTGACAGTCAGACCCTCCCCTAAACAACACAATACAGCAAACAGCATCTGCAAAAATACACAGATGCATGCCTGAAAAACACCCACAGGGCAATACCTGCTCTAATTCTCCTTCTAGTTGGTGACATTTCTTTAATTTGATCAATTCCTTCCTCTGATAATGCCTGAGAACTGATTCTGAACAGGGTGGTGAATTCTGGCAGAGTATTCCCCCCGTTCTGCAGTACAAAGTTATACCCACTGTTCCTGTGGAAGCATGAATGTTTGCTGGTTTCCTTTAGGGGATCAGTAAAGTTCAAGTCTCAATTTGAAGTCCTTAAATACAAATTTAATAAAAATAATGAAAAAATGTTACAGAAAAAGGTTTTCTACTCCTTAACACACGTAGTACTGCCCACATGCAACACTAAAATAGAAACTCTCTCTTCCAAAGTCCTTATATTTCATCAATATGAAACAAAAATATCTTGCTGCAGGTTCCATAATGGAGCCTCCTCTTTCACAATGTCTTGGAGGAGGGAAAAAACAATGCTAAAAATAGGAAAGCAAAATTTAAAAAAAGGAACAAATTAGTGAGTCGTGGTGAAACTAAACACACTTGGCCATAAAAATGTCCATTTATACCGTAAATGGAAGAAAAAACACACACAAGGCATTTACTTAGCAAATAAATTGAACTAAGGCAGAACGTGAGGCTTTATCATCAAACTGTCTCAGGAATTCAGTTTATTGTTTCAGTTATGTGTATTCACACATCCTCATATTGAAGCTCTTCAGAACACACACTGTCTTCTCAATACATCACTAAACAGCAACCCAGTGACAGTTCATATGCTAGTTTTCTGATGTTTTTGTCACAAAGCAAAACAATATGTTTTAAGGAAAGTTAATTACACCATTTATTGGCAATTCAGTGAAGGCAGATTCTACTTGAATCATAAAAATACAGACTCGATCCTTTCAAAAAGAATAAACATTCTCTATGTGTCAATCTTCTATGCTTATTTAAGCAATAAAAAATAAGTTAACAGCTTCACAACACTTAACAGTATTCAGAACCAGGTAAGGAAAAGCTCACTGAGCAGCTAATTTCTTAGATGATGATGTCTATTTTAAAAACCTCTTTCCTGAAAAAAATTAGTTTTCTATCCAGATATTTTATAATATAGGTCATTCTGCATTCTTTCTACCGTCTGCAACTGGGTATGATTGAGTATACTCTTTCTAATGATGAGGTAACTTCTGTTGATGATGAAGGCTCTAATCTGAGTCTTTTCCATGAGGAAAAGTGATTTTCCAGTGATTTTACTGAAGCAAGACGGAACGATCGCATGCTTCAGACTGACCGTATGCCTATTCATTTCAGGTGGAAGCGACTAAAGAGGAAAAACCCAATAACTTTCGTTTACTTTTAAAGCATACAAAAATATGATTTTGTGAGGAATGTTATCACGGGAACACCTTATGTTCACACAAGTTGGGTTTCATCCAGTTCTTCTTGCTCTCCAAAGTTCTACCTGACAACTAGAATGGTTTCTCTGTCCAGACCTTACTCTGCTTTGTAATGACAGCTACTCAAGAACAGTGATCACTGGAAAAGTGACCAAACCCTGTAAAAATCAGGTGAAGAACACATAAACTTTTAGGTCTTCAGAAGAAAATAAAATGGATTGCATTGCATGATTTGCATTGAGACTTTGCACCACTTCTAAGCAAATTCTTTCAGTAGGTCCTTTTAAGCCATACTCACCACCAAAAGAAATTTATGTTCCTTAAATGCAAGCAACGGAACTAGGTGTGCAGCAACCTCATAATGAATTAAACTATAGAAATTTTCAGCTCAGTGAAACACCAAACAAAAGCTGCCTAAGCAGGAAGTTAATGGTATTGCCTTTCTGTGAATCTAAAAAAACAGAAGAGTCTGTTGCACACACCTCACAGCAAGCGCAGTTTATCCAAGAGTGAACACTCACTCCCTTCTATGTTCATTTTCCTTCTGGGGCCATACTCACAACCAAAATGTGAGGTCAGATTCTCACCTCTTTACAAAACAGACATACAGAGAAAGCACTGGAAAAAATTTTCTCATTTTTTTAGTTACTGTAACACAACATGAAAATCAAAACACAATATTCTGTCTCTGAGGGATTTCCAGAAGGAAATCCACGTGTAACAACAGTCTCATAATACACTACATCAAAAACTACATGGCATTCCCACCATACTTTTATTAAGTGCAAATATCCTAAAATGCAACAAAACTGTAAAAGGAAGAAAAACATTGTTTCCTTTTACACAGTTTATAGCACGATCTGATAGCAAAACTATCTACGCCTTCTCTCTATCTGAACAACTGTATGTTCATGGCAAGGCACAATAAAATTATAAGTACTTCAAAGACTTTTTGACAGGGTATGACAGTATTTTGTTCTACTTATCTGCCACCTTATTCATGCCATGCCATTAAATTAAAAAAAAAAAAAAAAAAAAAAAAAGGAGAGAAATTTTGGTTTCTCCTCCATGTAAAATCTTTCTGCAGCCAACACTGACTGTAAGTGCAAAGGATTTACTGCCTGTACCAGGAGGTAAATAAACAGTCTGCTCAGCAGTGCAGAATTAAGTATCCAACCAGAGACAGAAAGCCAATACTTTACAGATGGGACTGTTTGGTGCTGACTGCCAGAGGCATCTGCATGCAGCTCCTTAACTGCTATTACTCATGAATCTCTTCAGATACAGTTTGTTATCTTGACTCTAAGTAGCTCCCTCCAGTTTGTTTCCGCATTAGCCGTGACAAATCCATTCTGGAAAATCTGACGTCCAAAGATTAAGTCAATATGAGTCAAAGAGAAAAAGCAAAATGTTGAGGCTCTTCGAAAGGGCTTCCTTAAGTTCTTTCAGTGAACCAATACTCACCTACATAGGCTTCATCATCCACTGGCAGGGGTACTGACATGCAGAGGTAGGTATCAGACTGTTCAAAAAAAGGAGAACAGATATTACCTTCAAATTGAGAAAATTTAGAATTTAAGGAATAGAAACAAAGCATCAAAATTCTCTACACCTTCTGAAGATGAATGTGGGAATACCGAACAAATTAATATATACAACAGGACCATCTAGAAAAAACATCACCTACTTTACTGAGGTATCTGGGGAAAGATGAAGTATGTTAACTGGTTCACTAGTCTAAAAATATAAAGTCATTGCCATAATTTATTTACACATAACATAGATAAGGCTATAAGGTCATCAAAGTGGCTATTAGGTTGATAGGTACACTATTAACTGCTTTAAACCTCTTTTTTTTTAAATTTATTTTTACCCCCCAACTTCTAAGGCTGTTTAGAAAAGGAAATATATCACCCACTGGAATTTCACTACACCCGTGAACTCAAAATCTGACCGGACTTTCACTTTCATAAGGACATTTAAACAGATAATGATTCTTGCTATGAATAACTTCAAACTTAATTTAAAACAAGACACCATGAATAGGTGTAAACAATAAAATCCAACTGAGAAGGAAGAACAGGTACAATGGTGATAACAACAGGTGATTACACAGAGCAGTGATGTACACAGATAAGAAACCCTTTTTGGTGTTTTTGCTAGAAGATGGGAAGGATGAACAGAGGTTAACTGATAGAACTGATGTGAATGCCTTTGTGTACTTTCATTACATGCATTTACACAATGAACGTACTAAAGCCTCCTAGAAACAGAAAAGGAAATATTCTATGTTTTCTATTTAACCTAGCTTCTGAAACACTTTTTTTTTTTTTAAACACAACCTAATTTAGAACCTTATACACCCAAACTTCGAAAGCCAATGGCAGCAATGCTTCACGCCGCAGTAGAAATGAAACTATTTCCAATGAATGTTTATGTGTGGTGCCTGTGCCAAAAGAAGGCACAACTCAGGCACAGGCAGAGCACTCCTAAGTCACATAATGGGTTGGTTGCCATTCATGCACCCATAGAGCAACTGCAGTTATGAAATGTAAGGCAAATCCTGGCCTTCCCACCCCCGCAACAAGCCCAGTAAGTAATTTTAAAAATGCAGGATTTTTGGCAACCTTTCCCCCAGCCTCGACAACACAACACACAAACTGAATTTTTTTTCTAATTGGAATCTGAATTGACTGATCTCTTCATATGTGTTTCCTAGCTGCTCATCTGATGGCTCCTCTGGTAAAATCAATAAAACATAATTATAAATGTGCACTTGGATGAACTGAGAGTGCTTTCACTCTTTCTGATTGAGAAGTTTAATATTTTGCTGCAGACAAAGATTTAGTAGAAACTATATTCCTGTTTTTGCACTTGCTGGAATAACACCTCTTTCTCTAAATTACATGTCCCAGAGGGGTTCTCCCCAATAACTTGAAAACCTCATTTTCCCTTCACTCCTTTTGAAAGTGCTATCTGCAACAATGAGTCATCAACTACTGCAGCACGACATGCTGCTCCTTTCAAACATCTGCAAGCCTCTAGAAGAGATGTAGACTTCTTAATGATATATATAATTCCCTGCAATGGTTCCTGGCAAAAAGAAAACAAAATCATTCTTGATCTTGCTTAGTGAAATTACATACGAAAATGACAGGGGAATCTCAAGACTTTTATATGAATTTTTAAAATGCTACTGCTAAGTTTAAAAATCTTAATTGTCTTCACTTTTTTTCACTCGCTTGGCCCAGTGGAATATATCCAACTTCAGGCCTGAAAGAGTATACCATTATAACTTGTTTATCATACCTTTCATGGAGCATTTTGAGAGATAAAAATACTGGGTCTGAAGTACTACCTCTTTTAAAATGCTTTTTGTTCGTTTTGTCTCAGCTTGCCAAAGTTGTGGAAACACACAGTTTAATGTAAATAGATTCACCAATGCATCATCTGATGTTTGGTGTAAACTGTAACTCCATGTCTTACTAGCACAGCTGGAAATATTTCACATTATGAAACTTCAACAATTCAGTTTATGAAGCCAACATTTTACAAGTAAAATTAATTAAATTAAAATATTTTCATCTCATTTGAGATTACTTTTTTGTTGCCTACTCTTCTCGGTACAGAGATATATCTCTATGAAAGTTACCCTGACTTTTTTATTCGTTGCATTTGAGTGATATTGTAGGGAAGGCTTTGTTCTCCTAGCTTTTCAAAAGAAGACTAAGTGGCAAAAACTGCAATTCTCTCACCTGCTTAGGTGTCACCCCAGGCATGCGAATGTCCAGTGCAAAATCGGACAGACCAAGTGAAATCACTGGCTGGTCACTTCCAAGGCATTCGCTGGAAAGAGATCTGGTAGTATCTTTATATCTTGAAAAGAAGGAAGAAAGATTTTTTTTTTAAAGTATTGATTTTTGTTATATCTTCCTAAACAGAAGGGTCTACTACAGAACTCGTAAAGAAGTTTGACAATGCTGAGCGCTTCCAGGAGTGATCTGAAAATTTCACGCCCTCATGAGCTCAGGAAAACATTTTAGTTCTCCATCACTTACTGAAGTACTTCCTCATCTGAGCAATCAGACATCTAGTTTGGAAAACTGAGCTGAAAAAATAACCTGTTACCTCATCTTAATAACTGTCTGAGGCACATGGATGTACAGATAGAGAATTAGTTCACTACAATATCTCAAGTACTGTTAATAATTCACAACAGTTTGGGTTGGGTTTTTAGGTTTTTTTTGAGACTATGTGCCTGATTTATAGTTCTATACAGCTTAAATTAAAATTACATGCAAAGGGGAAACTTTTAATTCAAACACTATAACATTTATTGCAACTTCTATTCTACGAGTAGCCAAGTAAAACAGTAAACTTTGCAACTTCACATGAATATCAAATTCTGCATTGAATGCAACATATAAACAAATTGTAATAAAAATGTTGATCACTGTAAAGAACTCAATGGTAAAACATGAGAAACGCTGACACAACACTGATATAAGTTTTGACTATGTATATTCATGTATACAGAAGAAACATAGGAAATGAAATACCCAACCTCAGTAACAGCAAAATCCTTTTTTCAGGAGCTAAGAGGCTACTTCTCTTGTCCACACTACATTACAGTTTATCTATGCAATTTACCATTCAAACCACCCCAAAATTTCCCAGGATTGTTCAGCTCAGTTGAAGTTTCCTTGTTAAAACATCACCTTATCCTGCAAGCTAAGTCAAGCACCTGAAATATATTTACTCCCTATGTAGTCTCAAATACAGCTGTAGTGTTATCTAAAAGAGTTTTATTAATTGCTGTTTTATCATTCTAAACTGGATGGATAAAACATGGATAAAACATGAGCTTCTGTCTTCAATATGACAAGAGTGCTATTTCAGAAGTGCAGAAAGAAAATTTAGACCAATGATCAAAACCGAACAAATACCATAACGCAATTTTATCTAGGACGCGTTTTTTCATACTTTTTTCATATTGTGACTGGACTGCATGCATTCAACACATAATATTTTCCTGCATAACCCACCTCTTGAAGACTGGAAGTGGGCTTCTGAAACCCGAGCAGATGTTTTGAAACAGAAGAAGCAGTATTAGCAGCTTGTTAAGGAGGCCTGCCATGTCCACCCTGCTGTTTCTGGCCTGATTAAGCGAGCAGAGAAAGGGCAGCGCAGTTCTCTCAGCTGTGATCCTGACAATTAGGTGGCAGCAGCAGCAGTATCATTTCACTGCTTCATTATTATGTGCTCTGCAGGCATCCTCCAGCTTCTGACAGACCATCTGTCTTGGAGGGCGATGCACTGTAAATCAGGAAGGCGGACGACACTGTGTTGTCTTTATTATTAGCAATAAAAAGCTGTTGGAAGAATCTTCCCTTGCAGACAGATGACACTGTACTCCTGACCACTCAAGGAGCTGGAAAGAAGCAGCACTCCTGATGCTTTCTGCCCAGGTTGTGCAGTTAAATCTGCGCGTTACTTAACAATCCACAGCGCCGGGGACTTCCAGTGGCATCGCAGAAACTAGCGTCAGTCATCCTTCAGAACCTGCAAAAATAGAAAGAGATAAAGGATGACTAACACATTAGAGCATTAGTTCTCAGCAAATCCCTGTTGAGGCATTTTAATGCATCAATAAGTTCTTTCATAAGCTTTGGCCCAGCCCAGAAAAGATTGCATTGGTTCTGTTGATTACTCCTTTCCCTTCGCTCCCCTGCATAAAGACACATTTCATTTTGATATACAAAATGTGCACTCAGATATATTTTACATGACGGGGAGAAATAGAAAAACACCCTGAATATGTAAAAAAACAAAGTATGGAGTATTTCACATAGGCAAACACTAGTATAATGTGTTCTACAAGCAGGGGGAAAAAAAAAAAGGAAAAAAAAAAGCCAATACTGACATAGCAAGAATCAAGGTACACAGATTTCATTAACTATCACCAAATGTTTCTACACATATTGCAGTCTGGGAGAATATTTTACTTTTAATTCAACCTGTAACAAGCCCTTATGTCATTAAGGTATCTGTTTCTTATGTACTTTAGCTACTTTTCATACCCATTTCAGAAAACAGATACTTAAAAATTCTTTCTGGAAATACAGGAACAAGAACTATTGACATTAGACTGCTTTACATTAGTTGAATAGTTTTCTGTCCTTTCATACACTAAGGATATGTCAGCATTAGTCTCCCTCCTGTTTAACTTCAACTGTTCTTACTTCCCCATTTTAGTTGACAGAGTATTTAATTCCAAAATTTTAGCATTCTTTAATAATAATGTTAGAAAATCACACCGTGTTTTACTGAAGACATATACATTAGTATTTTTTCATTTTTTGAGAATTCCAGCCTTGGCAGAAGGGAAGTTTCCAGGCAAAATCAAAATCTTTAAAATGTATTATGTAGTAATTCTTCTAAATGAGTATAAATAGAATATAGTACAAATACTAATAAGAAAAAATCCACCCAAATCCAAATATTTTCCACCCCCTGCAAGACACAGTCAAAATACTTTCATAGGGATGAAATAGAAAATAAGTATTCTGACATGAAACCAATGAAAATCCACATATTTCATTAAAAAAATCACTCCCGTCTCAGGGCACATGTACCAAAAAGGCATCTTATAAATCAAAAGTGCTTAAGCATAAACTAAGAAGCCATACCAGCTAAACTGCCACTGCCTGTTGCTAAACAGCTACACTAGATTTGCACTGCACTATTTGCAAGATTTAAAAATCTGAATATGTTAATCAACATTAAACTTGCAAATTTTATTCACTGAAGGACGGCATACAAGATTTAGTCACAAGCAACTAAAAATAGACACATATTAGCTTTCAGCTTGCCAAAAATATGCCAAGGCTGTCCAAAACCACTCATGCAAGCAATGATACAATCTCAATTCCTTTTTTAATGTAAATTTTCACATCTCCACTTCTGTGATCTAAAAAATTTTCACTAGTGAACTATACAAATCTGCAACACATGTAAAGGACTGTGCTACGACAAAGACCAAAAACCATTGAAAAACAAAGAAAGACAAGTGTGACATGCTTCAGATAAGTTAAGACAACTATAATAACGAAAGGCTTCGCTACTTGTACTCTTTAAGGGATAACTACACATGTGACTGTTCAGTACTTTTGTAAACTACTTGACCAGAAGTTCTACGACCTTTCTTTAGTAGTATTACCCAAGAAACTGTTTTTTCTCCCAGAGCATGCCACAAATACACTTGACAAGCAAGAAATCTGAAGAACAGAGGCAGGAAGAATATGATGAGTTGTAACATACATAGGACTACAACATTCTGATTTTTTATTAAAAGATATTTTCTAGTAACTAGAAATTAGAACAAATGCTTAACTTATGTCAGCTTCAATAAGTCTGAGATTCGTTCCATCAAGTGTGTTACAAACATCTATGTGGTATACAATTTAACAGAAGAAATTTATTTAATATAAAAGAGAAAAGGAAAGGAACTGAGAAACTTGATCAATAGGCCCTCCTCATCTGAAATACAAGGGCTTCTTTATAGCAGCTTTCAATTCTCACTACAAGTTAAGCATGGCAATAACAAGAATCACCAGAAAACACCTTAATGTTAAGAGTGAATATGTGACAATTCACAGCTTTTAGAATGCTGACAACAGGAGGTGGGGGTAAAGCAATGATGTGGAATTGTCTACAAAAGCAAAGAAATTAAAGCTGTAGTGAAATACACATCTGTATATTCTACTTAAAAACAGTCCAGTTTCATCCCCAAGTGCTTTGTAAGCTTTATCAGGTGGACGAATATGAAATGGATGAAAGTTTAATGTACCTGGTACTTCAGATTAGATCCCTGCACAACAAAATCTTACATTTGGAAGGAGAGGCAAAAAGAAAAGAAAGGCAGCACTATCCTGAAGGTATTTCAGCGTAATTTTAGGTAGGATGCAATACAGAAAAACATGAGATGAGGGGGAAAAAGTGAGGACGAGAGATTCAATAATAAGATTACATAATTCCTTAAATTCATTATGTGGACATCTAGATACCACTGTTATGCTTTCAATTTGGAGTAAGAGATCCCAAGGGAACTGAAGTAGTAAAGTAAAAAGACATAATTAATGACAAGGACTAGAGTGAAAGCAGAGAAAGAGAGATGAAAATTAGATTGGGCAAAGCAAGCATGTTATTTTGTCCCCCATGCTCCACCCAAACAGCAAAAAACAAGGGGCCGAAGAAAAACAAAAACAGCCAAAAGCAAATAGCACAAAGACTGAATGGGGCAGGGGAGGACAGCAAGGAGGGCAGACAAGAAACTGGAATCCAAAACAGAATGCAAAACAGAGTAAAAATATATCGTGACATTACACGAAGTGGGTCTTTTAAAAGAATTGTAATTAATTTCCAAAAATCAGCTACATAAAAAGAAAGTTCTGTATTAACCACAAGTTCATAAAGTTCATAATAGTAATTTCCTATTTTCCATTTGGCCACCAGAACATTTTATATACAGTACCAAGAGAACAACCCAGAAGCAGGAAACCACACCATCAACCACCACTACCTTCAAAGAAAAGAGAAATTAGAAGATTAGAAATTAGAAATAAGAAAAATTCATGGAGATTAATATCCAAGCCTACCACAGTTGGTAATTTCTCATAGTTGAATCTCTTTTTCTGTTTCTTATGCATTGAAGTCATGGAAATGAGCAATGATTCCTTGCGTTCTGTCTTCCACTAGAGCCAAGCCCACACTTTGTCTTAGTTAAAACTTTAAGCTTAGCCAACAACTGGGTACACAAACAATAAATAGCTTTTTCAGCAACTGAACTGCAGCTAGGCCTCCAAGTTGGAAAACTATACTTCTAATAATACACAATAATCAATGTGTTATGGGGTCAGTTTAGGAATTAATTAATGCACTAAATGCAGCCACTTAGGACAGTGATTCACAGAAAAACATACTCAGTAAAAAGCTGTCAAATTAGACAACCTCTTGATCCTCAATATCAATGAAAAAAATCTCACAAAACAGATATCTGGGGGTTGGAGGAGATGTGTAATGCAGATGACACCGAACTGGGACAAGGGACTGACACACCAGAGGGTCATGCTGCTATCCAGAAGGACCTCGACAGGCAGCAGAGATGTCCTTCTCTTGACCCTCGAGCCTCTCATTACATATTCTCTGTCCAGCTCAGGAAGGAGCGACTGAGTGCTTTGGGTGGGTGCCTGACATTTACACAAGGCCAACCCACCAGAATTACTAATGGCACCTTTGGCCAAAGCATGGCCAGGAGGTCACAGAAGGGATCCTAATCCTCTGCTCGACGTTGGTGAGGCCAAACCTGGAGTGCTGTGTCCAGCGCTGGGCTCCCCACTGTGACAGAGACATGGACACTCTGGAGGGAGTCCAAGCATGGACCATGGAGATGCTGAAGACACTGGAGCATCTCTCCTACGGAGAGAGCTGGGGCTGGTCAGCCCTGAGAAGAGAAGGCGCAGGGAGATCCATCACAGTATAGAAATACAGTATAGAATACAAAGGGAGGGTGCAAAGAGGATGAAGCCGGGTGCAAACTTGCTCAACGTCTTTATCAGTGATTGAGTGTCCCCAAAGTCAGGTCACAGGTGACACCAAGCTGGGTTGGAGTGTTGGTCTGGAGGGCAGGAAGGCTCTGGACAGGTTGAATCAATGGGCTGAGGACAGCTGGATGGGGTTCAGCAAGGCCAGGTGCTGGGTCCTGCCTTTGGGTCACAAAAACGCCCTGCAGCACAAAATTGCCCCATGGAAAAGGAGCTCCACTGTAGTTGTTGGCTGCCTTGTATTTTCCTCCTCCCCTTGCTCTGCATTTATTCACGAGCATGCTGCCCTCCCCTCTGCCCACCTCATTGTTTTATTATTAAATGTATTAATTTTCCATCAGATCAGCTGGTCAATGTGCCAGCAGGCAACTGCTGGCCTTTTGTCACAACTGAGGAGGTGTGAGCACGCAGCTGGGGCTGCAAAGGATCCCCTTGCTTGGGCAGCAACTCGTAATGGATTTAGTGTAGTATTAAATATACTTTTCAAAAAATTAAAATGTAACTTTTCAAATATGGCTTGCCTCTTCATTTATTTTATATTGTGCAAATTCCTATGTTCTGCTAACAAAAAAAAAAACCTCAGGTATGAATACCGAAGAAATAATAAAAAAGAGAAATACGATTGCTCTTACTGTTGTTTTTATGAACC
Organism: Acanthornis magna; assembly: GCA_036785705.1. Taxonomy (NCBI): domain Eukaryota; kingdom Metazoa; phylum Chordata; class Aves; order Passeriformes; family Acanthizidae; genus Acanthornis; species Acanthornis magna. The sequence continues at coordinate 242,175 of JAWUZG010000480.1, read as the reverse complement.
TTCTCCAAAATTTGTTCTGCTGAGAAAAAGTATGATGGCTACTTTTAAATGAAATATTTCATGAAGAAACCTACTGCCCACTCCATCAGAGGAAGAAGAATATTAATTCTTTAAATAAAGGATTGTGATTTGAATTTTCTTGTATGCATTACACTGAAACTGGATTCATTCTGACAGGATTTACTATTTGAATGCTTTCCAAATATATTGAAATGAAATGATGTGTATTTCTTTCCTGTTTAACTAGAAGTATAAAACGATAATTAATATTAAGCTCTGCTTAAAATGATTGTTTATAAAGGCAACACAATATATGAAAAAAATTGAATACCTGAATCTAAGCTTATTTTGAGAGACTCTGATGACCCATGAAGCACTTTCATGGATTTCCTATTGGGAAAGTAAGTTCTACTTACTGTCTTAAGAGACACTATCTGTACCAAGAAAAATCAATAAAGCAAAATCCTTCAAATGCTCTGTCAATTCAGTAAGTATGGTGAGTTTCACCTATTAGACAGATTTCTTTTTTTTTTTTAATTAATTGAAGTTTTATACAGCAACAAAATGCAGGAAAACTGTCATTTAGACTCAGCCTTTCTGTTTTGGAGACCAACATGTTCACCACATAACTTTCAGTTTCCTAACTACCATAAGGAGAGAAAATCACAAACCCTATGGCCCCAGGCCATAAGCAAACCCTTCATTAAACAATAAAGGAAGCGTTCACTTGTATTTATTAGGCAACTCATACAGCAAGTGTAGTCATGGAAATCACAAGCAAAAGGATGCAAGGAAACTTACATATGTTTGTGCAAAGAGAAAACAAGGACATGACTGAGATGAGAAAAAAAGGACGCAGCAAAGATTTAACTGCTACTTCACAATGTGATCTTACTGAGCAGCCTTTGCTTAAGACTTGGTTATTTACCAACTAGTAAAGCTGTCCTAGGACTACTTTCTCATTTTCCTCCTTTCCTAAAGTAAATGTGACGAATGCCACTCCTCAACACAATGCACACTCAAGTGTGCAAAGAAATACCTGAAAAAGAAGGAAATTTAATACAACATCATCTAGAGACACATGCCAGGGTGTTTCAGACCAAAACAGAATTACTGTCCTTGGAAATTCTGGAAACTTACATCAATTTCTGAATTCTAAGCTAAGATATTTCAAATCACGATATATAATTCAAGGTAAGACTTTTTACTAATTTTCTTCATCACCATACTGTAAACTATTTGGTACAAACCTGTTTAAGAACAAGGAATTGTACTTCTTTTGATGAAACAGAAATATGCAAGAAAACCACAAAAAAATTTCTTTCCCGTTCCTATTAATACAACTGTGCTTGCATTAGTAAAACATTAGGAGACTTCAAGCAAAAATTCACTTTTACAACCTCAAACTGCTTGAAACACTCCCTGTCTTCTCTTGGGACTCACAGTTTTCAGAAGTCTGAAGACAAGAAAGCATGTGTTGGTTCTCTCACTCTGCATTTTAATAGCATTTGAAAAGCATTTTATTCACAATAAATCACTTTCTAATGCTTCTTCTTTGACCAGGTATCAAAACAGAAAAAATTCTCTTGTCAAGGAAAATCAACACTTTTCATAGAAAGACAACATCTTAGGAAACTGGTAATTTCATATAATGAAAAAATGAACAAGCTGGATGGTACTAATTACTTGCTTAAAAGGGAAAACACATAAGAAGTCTCTGCTTTCATTTAATATCTAGATCACTATCAGTACCACAATGTAATAAGAGTTCACTGAAGTGCCCTTTGTTTTCCCTTTGTTATGCAAAAATAGGAAACATTAAAGGCACAACATTTTATAGAGTTAGGACTAGCCTCCAAGCATAAAGCAGATCATTTCAAGTACTTAAGTTCAATTACGCATTACATATGAACTATGAATTAAATTCACTGCATGTTCCTTTGCTAGAAAGGACATCAAATTGGGTTGGGCTCGGCTGCAGGGCTGTGAGAGACACCAGAAGCTGCCTCCATGGCTGACAGAGCCAGTTCCAGTCAGCTCCAAGATGGTCCTCCTGCTGACCAAAGTTGAGCCTCTCAGCCATGCTGGTGGTGCCTCTGCTATAAGGTGTTTAGGAAAGGGTAAAGAACACTGCCCAGCAGCTGAGAGGGCTGAGAATAACTGAAAAACAACTCTGCAGACCCCAAAGCCATTGGGGAAGGAGGTGTTCCAGGCACCAGAGATCCACCTGCAGCCCACACCTGAGCAGGTGGATGTACACTGGAAGAAGCTGCAGCTCCCAAAAAGGCCATGATGGAGCACCCTCCTGGCAGGAGCTGCAGCCCATGGGGGATCCAGACTGGAGCAGTCTGTTCCCAAAGGACTGAACTGATGAAGAGGACCCAACAGCTCATGGAGGACTGTCTCCCAGAGGAGAAACTCCATTCGGAAGCAGGAAAAAAGTATTATGAACTGACTGCGACCCCCATTCCCCTGCACAGCTCACGGGGATGAGACAGAAGAGTTGAGTGCGAAGTTGAGCCTGAGGGAAGCTGGTTGCAAATAAGTCCTTATTTCTCGTTATCCTACTCTGTTTAATTAGCAATAAATAAAAAAAAAAAAAATAGAATATCCTCAGCTGGAAAGGGAGTCACAAGGATCAATGAGTTCACCTCCTGACCCTGCACAGTACCAGCGCTATGCTCCTTTTGCTTGGCCCAGTTTTTGCTAGTGGGGTACAAGGATGGCTCCTGTGTGTCCTGGGTGAAGGTTCTGGAAGTTTTTCACCATGTCCAGCAGAGCCAATCTCTGATGGCTCTGAAGATGATGGACATGCTGCTGGCCGAGCCTGAGCCAATTAGAGATGTTAGTTACACCTCTGTGAAAACATATTGAAGAAGAAATCAAAACAACGCGAGCACACACTTCTTTTTAGGCAGAGGAGGAGGAGGAGATAAAAATATGTGAGGGAAAACAACATGGAGGCACCAGGGTCAGTGGAGAAGGTGGGGGAGGAGGTGCTCCAGGCACTGGAGCTGAAAACCCTCTGCCAGCTGTGATGAAGACCATGGGGGAGCAGGTGGTCCCCCTGCAGCCCATGGGGTCCAGGGGATGCAGAGATGCACCCAGAGCCTGTGGGGAGGTGCCCACGCCAGAGGAGCAGGTGATGCCTGCAGGAAGCTGTGATCCAGTGGGAGTCCCAGAGACTGAGAGTTGCAAAGGCCTTGCAGGAGAGAGACAGGCATTGCTCCCGGGATGGAAACAGCCTGGCCTTGACTTGGCAGTCTGCACCCTATGGACAAGGACTCGTCTCATGTTGCAGCAAATTTGGGTGGGTTTGCTGCTCGTGAGATTGGACCCACGCCAAAGAAGTTCGCAGAGGACTGTCTCTCGTGGGAGGGACCCCATGGCTAACTAGAGGACTCTTCTTCCTGGTGGACTGACCCTGACCAAAGGACACCCCACACCCTGCCTGCCCCCCACCAGAGCTGTTGGAAGGAAGGAGGGAGTGGATTGAGCAGAGAAACACTGTCTTAAGAGCTTATTTTTACTTCTCATTTGTCCTCCGACTCTGTTAGGTTAATAAATCACTTTGTAACTTTAAGTTTTGTGCCTGTTTTTCCCTTTTTCTTAGTGCGCCATCCCACCAATTCCTTATCAGTTTAATCCTTTTTCTCAGCGCGCCCTCTCACCAATTCCTTTTCTCAACTCATGGCTCCAGAGTGTTTGTGTTAGTTTTTTTCCTCTCATCTGCATAGCTGCAGCAGGAGAGAGCAGAGATTGTTGGTCCAAGTTCACAATCAAAGTACTATTCAAGGCAACACCCCCAACTCCAGACACACACTTCCCCTGCAAAAACCCACCTCAACAAGCCTTATTAAATAACAAACATATGGCTACTAGAAAGAAAAACAAGAAAAATGAAGAATTTTCTTTTAATCCCTTGAATTGCATGGTTCTTATAAGTAATTCCAGGTAAAAATCTGGAACATCTTCCTAGATATCCAAAGTCCTGTAGTTAAACGGAGATTTACAGCATTATAGCTTCATAAAAGTCACGAGCAACTTCAATGAAAACAAGTCAACAGAAGTTTGTCAGAGTTCATTACAAAAGTAACGTTGTAGTCTTTACTTGCTCCAAATGGCACAGATAACAACACCTCTTAATTAAGGAAAAAGATAATGAGGTGGGTGGAAGATGAAAACCAAGTCAATGAATCCAATTCCATTTAGCATTTAACAACTGAGCAACATAAGATCCATTCTAAAAGCAGATAAATGAATCCTTAACTATTATAGGCTTTTTTATGACAAACTTTCTTCTAGTTAAATGCATTGTTTTCAAAACTAGTATCCATGAAAGTAAAAGAAGGAATTCTGTAAACATCAAATAACGCCAGTAATGTAGCACATTTAGAGACACAGATTTTCAATATCACAGAATATAATAACGCTAATACTAAGGTAACTGAACACAATAAAACAGAACTGTATTTCAGCAGAACAAGTCTTAACATTACGAAGAATTAAAAAAAATTATAAAGGTAAGTACAACACAATTGCCTGTGATTATACTGGCACTACGGTTTTCTATGAATTTTAAAAACTATAATTTAAAAAAACTATAAAGGTAAGTACAACACAATTGCTTGTGATTATACTGGCATAGGTTTTTCTATCCAGTGCCTAAATACAGGTGGAGTACAGTAATAGTAGATACTAGGACCTAAATAAATAATCAAGAAGCCCAAGTTTCTTTGCTAGAAGGCACCATTACCCATGGAAAACATGAGCTCACAGGAGAAAATGGAAGAAAAACTAAGCACACCGGGAAAGGAAGAATCAAGGGAAAGAAACCAGAAATGAAAACTGATGCAAGAAAGAAATGCTGAGAACATACTATGCCCCATTTCTGCGTACAGAATGTCCAACCTCATGGTAGAAGTCAGGACAGGAGACTCCACACTGGAGCAGGTGAATGTGCTCTAAAGAAAACTTCAGCCTACGCAGACCCCACACCAGAGCCGGCTCCTGGGAGGTGCTGTGGCCTGTAGACAGACCCATTGTGACCACTGTGACAGATGCACATGTCCCCTTAGCCAAAGTGTACAGATTCCAGAGCAGATAAAGATCTGAGCCATTAATGGGCCAAGAACAGCAGTTTTATCTGTTCTCTGAAAACACACAAAGGAGCAGAGTGACCCAGTGAGCATCCATGCTCATAAGCTTGGAACACCAATCGTGCAATTAAAAAATGAATAGCGAGTGGCTTTTCCAAGGATCACTTGTCAAGGAACAAAGGAAGTTATGGGCACAAGGAGTCTCGTGCATACTTCTCCCATCGTATACAAATTTTCTACGAGCAAACCACATTATTCCATAAATATGACAGCCTGAGTGAGCCTTCTCTGAGCTCTCCCTGCCAGGCAGTGTGGCGGTGACCTCCCCTGGAGCTGGGTGGCCTCTCGAGCTTGCTCCATTTTACTAAACATAGGTCTTTGTTACGTAACTGATACCGCACACAGCCTCGACAGAATGCTAACTTTCATCTGTGCCTGGCACCTTGAATCATTGTTCCAATGCCTGGGCCGCAGAGTAATACACTGAACTCCGCCAACAAACTGTAAGTCACAGTTTTACAACACCTTATTAATAACACTTTTGCTAAAGCCCTTTCAGAGTGGTTCATTAAGCCATCTAAATCACACTCACCCATGAGGAGCAGTGGCCCGGCAGGGAGCTCACACTGGAGAAGTCTGATCTGGAAAGACTGTACCCTAAGGAGAGGGACTCACATTTTATCAGCTCTTGAAGGATTGTATCTCACAGGAGGAACCTGACCTGGGAGCACAGGTAAGGGGAGGAGTCCATTGCAATGTTAGATCCTATGGCCTGGCCCAAGGGAGGAGGGTCGGAGACTTAATGGAAACACCTTTAATTTGTTGTTAACCCATGATGTGAGTTTTACATTAAAGGAATTCCTGTAACAGGACCTACCTGAACCAGGGGCGGATGAGCCTCACAAAAGGCAGCTCAAGGGCAGCTGTGACCTGACTTGAGCTGGATTTGGTGCCCAGGTGTGGTTTTAGATTTCCCAAGATTCACAGAAGCTGGCAGAGAAAGCAGGCAGACGAACCCAAGATGGCGAAAGGAGAACTTTATTTACAAAAGCCTCTTTATATATCCATTAATAATCTGGCAACTATTGGTCAGCAGGGAATCCACCTCCTAAAACCATTGGTCACAGCTATACAACACCTACTACCAAACACAGAGATTAAGAAAGTACAAAAATGCAGCTTATCTCTATTCTCCCTGAGAAAGAAGAGAAAGATTTCTAAAACAGTGCAACTACAACCAGGAACTGCCCATAACATACCACCTCTCTGTCCTGAGTGACCACCAGAAGAGATGAAGCCCCGAGCCACAGACTGAATGAACTCAGTGAACATATGTGGGTATTTTACAGGGGCGGTCCATACGTGAAGGATCTGTGTACACATCAAAAGACACGAGGTGGTGTGTGGGTGGTGAGGATAATGAGGATGTGTTGGATAACACCCGACCTGATCATGATATGAACCATAGGAAGCTTGTATTGGTTTTGGCTCAGACAGAGTTCATTTTCTTCCAAGTAGCTTATATTGACTTATGCTTTGGATTTGTGGCCAAAACAGCACTGAAAACACATGGATGTTTTAGCTGTTGAGGTTACACAGAGCCAAGGCCCTCCCTGCTTCCCACCCCTGCACCAGCAAGAAAGGTGGGTGGGAACACCGTCAGGACAGCTGACTAACTGACCAAAGGGATATCCCACACCACATAAAGGACAACCATGGGGACATTCGGAGTGATGGCATTTGTCTTCCCAAGAAACCACAACACGTGAGGGAGCCCTCCTTCTTTCATGTGACTGAACACCTGCTGATGGGAAGGAGGAAATGAGTTCCTTATTTTGCTTTGCTTGCGCATGCGGCTTTTGCTGTCCTTATTAAAACTGTCTTTATCTCAACCCAAGAGTTTTCTCATTTTCTTGCGACAAGTCTTGCCCAACCCACTGGGGGCTGGTGAAAGAAGATCTGCGTGGTGCTGAGATGCCCACCAGCCTTAAACCACAACTAGTTTTATTTGCTATCTCCATAACACAAAACAAGCCAAAGGAGAAATAAGCATGAAGGGGAAAACAAATAATCAGCATTAGTATCTAAACTACTGTGGACATGTTCCCTGCTCTCTATAACCTCCAGCCCAGCCTCCTGATAAGATTTCCTTGTAGAAAAGTGTTTTACCCTCTTTCCTGGAATATCAAAGAGGATTCTCAAGCTTGTTCATTTCCAGAGTAAAGCGAATCAACTGTTCTTCCCTGGAAAATGCTATTCAGCTATACACCACTAGTAGAATACCCATCCCAACATCTAAATTTTAGACTCAATCCCCCCCAAAACTGTTTTTACTGCAAAAAATATAATACTTGTAGGAGAAAAGTGTACAAAATTGGAACTATGCAAGGTTGGACAAGACAGCTTACTCCTTCTGGATACTGGATTTTTTAAAAAAAAAGTTTTAAATTATATTTACATAGAAATACCTGTTTTCAAAACTCAGGTGATTCAAATGATGTTTAATCCCCTTCTTAATAAACTGCAGGGGCAGAAAATCCTTTAAATCCAAGACTTTCCAGTAACTCTATTATTAGTCTATTTTGTCTCATGCAACATAAACGTTTGATTTATGAGGAAGAACATCTTTACTTCACATTTATTTTACTTCCTTTAATTGTTCAGCCAAAAGTATGTATGAGGTACAGGAAAAGGTATGTAAAATCTGCTGTACTTTCTCCCTCAGCATAACAAAACTATTAAAGCGAAAAAACTTCATAAGCAATTCGTTTTCACACACTTGTGAGATCAACGGCAAGTGCAATCTTAAAAGCTTATGGACATACTGGTTACTCCTGTTTCTCAGTAACATTGGGTTTTATTCATTCTTGTCTGGCATTTAAAAAAAAATTGTCAACAGCCATGAGTCATGCACATTTTCTCTCTCCCAGAGCTGTGAGTCATACATATTTTCTCCCTCCCAGAGTGTGTTCAGTAATTTCAAAGATTTCGAATTATCTTAATTTTAGATTGCTTTAGCTAAAGGAAATACAGTACTGTCAGCATTGCTCACTGCACAGTTTAAAAGCAGACCTAGCCTTGAATGAAGAGAAATCAGACACCTTTGAACACAAGAGAAGGAAAGAGGCTACTACTGAAGTAAATCTTTCATGCTACAAGGGAGGTCCTTTCAAGTGCCAAAAATTAAAGATATACTTTGCCTTTTAAAGATCGGACACTTATTAGACAGAAAAACTGTGAAAGTTTTCTACAAGAAAGTACTCCAAACTTTAAAGCTGTACTAGTTTCCTTGCAGCAAAAATAAAGAAAATAATTTTGACAAATCCATTGACAGACAGATTCACTCATTTAAAATATGAACCATAAAAACTTATTATTGATTTCAAATTTTAATGGAAAAATGTTGAGAAACAAGACCTTGTTGTGTGACAGACAACTGCACACAAACAGCTCCACACCTTTGAGAGTACAGAACTGCAAGCAAGTGGGAAGAACAAAAGTACATCACACACACAAAGAGCTGGGCTGTGCATTCCTGTTCAACAACGCTAAGAACTGACTAGATTTCACAAATACTTACAATTCAGTTTCTATTTATAGACACACAAGTTCATTCCACCAATAAAAGCAATGCAACAACAAATAAGAAAGTTTTTAGAAGTTTTGCTGTACACAAAAGTTCCTCATAACTGGGAAGACTCAGATTTCATGTCAGCTTGATTTGGTTTTGGTGTTCATAAGATCATTTAAAGCTATATAAGAAACATGAATCTTGTGTGGGGCTGCCAGATTAGGTCAGAAAGATTTGCAAGATCATCTGTTCTCATCCTTAGCAAAGCAGTACATTTCACCCACATCTTTTCAGGCAGGTATCTCCTACATCTTAGTTGGGATATAACATATATGTGTATGTATATATGTGTGTATATATGTATATATATGTGTATATATATGTATATATAACATATATATACACATACACATACATATACAGTTATAGACATATATATACACACACACATATACATATATATGCACATGTATATGTATGTGTGTTTATATATACATATACATATATATATATACACACATATATACATATGTATTGTTATATACATACACAGTTTATTTGCATTTTTTTGCAATTATTTGTGTGGTAAGGGTGTTTTTGGGTTTTAAATAAAATCTTGAATCATAATAAAGGAAGCAATGCCTTTGCTTGACACTGATTTATTGCTGTTTTCCACAAAACTCTGACAGATGCTGGTATAAGATTAGTCATCATACTGCCCCCTCCCTATACCACTCCCCAAAATCCTCAAGCATTGTTTCCGGACTCCTGCATGATGGCCATGATTTCAGGTTGAGGAAAAGTCTTAAGACTTAGCTTGTCCTTAGCTAATTTGCTGAAATTGATTCAGCTGAAAAACATTTCTGGAATACATAGTTTGAACAGAACCTAAGAAGTCTGGTTTAATGATTTCTGAGCCTGTATATCAGGAAGCAACAAATTTAAGCTCTGCATTTTACTACAGAGGTTGCTGAGATCTGCAGACACCTGGCAAGAGAAGGTGGGACATGCTACAACCCAATCTTGATTTTTTAACTTCCAAAGTATAACCACTGCTTACTGAAAATGAGATATACCAGAAACCTCCATTAGGAAACAGAAAAAAAAATTGTTTCCTTTTCCTAACCTGAGTACCTGTGAATCCTACTGATCTCTGGACTCTTGAATTCTTGAACAGGGAAAGAAATGGAGGATAATTCAAGAGCTGTAATGAAATCTCTTCAATTTTGTTGAGGTTTAATCCAGCTGGCAAAGAACTCAGAATTTGTCTTATTGCTTATGCCCACTCTTACAGACTCTATATATTGGTGCTGCATGTGAGTTTACCCTCACCCTCAATACAACAATGGTAAATACATAGGTAGATATTTAAATGCCAGGTTTAATAATTTTTCATTTGGAAAATAAAAAAAAAATAGCTAATCATTATTTTATGTATTTTGCCTTTTGCTTCAGAATGCAATCTCTCTCCTGTGTTATTCCATCTGACAAGTGACTATTTTGATTAACTGAAAAGGCAGCACTAAAAAGGCTGTTTCCCTTGGTGACTTGTCTGTCATTAAGCACACCCTGTGCATGCCAGCCTGCCAACAGATTTTTCTAGGAAGTGTCTGGTAAGTAACACCTCCTATCAAAGAACAAATTGAGCCAGGAAGGACTTGGAAAGACAAAATTTATTGGGAATCCATCCAGTATTGGAGGAGAGGATTGGACAGTTTCACAGACAATAAAAAAAAACCTGAACATCACAGGAAGAAACCTTTCAAAGATCAGTTAAACTACAGACCAGACCAAAAACCCTACCACTTCTCCCCTAATATCATTCTATTTAGAGATTACATTTTATGGAACAGAGCTAAAAGCAACCTAAACAATGTAGATTATAGGCTGCAGTGAATTTTTGTGAGGTACCTTCATTCGTCTATTTCACCTTTCTCCAGAACAGCCCACTCTTTTAACTGGACACATCTGACTGCTCTTTGTCACTATGTAAATACAGAATACGAGTAGCAGACAAAAACCTGTCATTAGAGGACGTTTTACCACTTTTTCTGTTCATTTGCTTAACAATATTCAACTCTTTTAAGATCCATCTGGACAAGGTTCTCGTGATCTTGATTGGATTATGCTTTTGCCAAGAAAGGCTGAATCAGATGGTCCTTAAGGTCCCCTTCCGATCTGATATTCTATGGCTCTTGCAAGAACACTAATGATTAAAAAAAAAAGCAAAAACCCTACCTCGAGTCCCAGAGTTTGAAAACTGTTTATTGTACTCAGTGTCTCATTATTTTGCTACTCCAACAAATTTTCTAAGTAGTAACAAAAAGCTTGTTAGTACTCAGCCAGTACATGAATTCCTAGACGAAATTTCTATTCTGAAGGGAACAAAACAAGCATTTCTTCTACAGAAGAAGCAATCAGATCCACCATGTTTCCAGGCATGTCAAGAGAGGACAGGAACAAGTCTTATCAACATTAAAGGCAATGGAGTCCCTTTAAAAAAAACCAAACAAGCCAAGAACATTATCACAATCTATGGAAGGATACCATAGACACTTCAAGCCCGTGGACTCATCCCTTTGACATTCAAAAAAAATGTGATGCATGACACAAACATTTCGTATTCATAGATAAGATGTAGTTTTGGAGCAAGATTTTCAGTTATCTGAGAAAGGAAGTGTGTAAAACCAACAGTCAGCAATCCAAACTAAATAGCATGCAGAAGGATATCCAAGCTGTCTGCAAAATATCAGCAAGCCAGATTTCAGAAAGGGCCACAATTCTTTTATGCCAGATTCTGCAAGGCAATCACCATATTGAATAACAAATACTCTTAAAAATACAGCTTATCACCAGAGACAGGATTTGTTCACATGAGTGCAAGTCTAATTTTGTGAACTCAGTTGCAAAATTCGTGAGAAGATTCTCCCATGAGCATATGCGTTGGAAACCTAGTCATGAGCCAAGCTACATAACCACCAACTCATAAGCACACAAGTATGTTTGCAAGGAAATGTGGCAAAGATTTTTATTTGTAGTATAACATACACTCTATTTTGCTTGTTTTTATTTTAACAATCAAGTTCCCATGACGAAAAACTATTTTGACACTAATTCAATTACAAACTAAGAAAATTACTTTGCTATTAAAAATTTGTCCAAAATTGTCATTCTTAATTACTATTAAGAATACATTGTAATGCATTTTAATGTTTCTCCTTAATGCAGTGGCATGAAACATCTACAAACTACAGATAAGAGACTGTCGTTCCAGAATCAGATTTGTGAAGAAACTCATTTACATGTTTGTATTTTGTCTAGTTCAACTACACATTAGTGAACTTTATAAACCTGTAAAAGAAACATTTTTTAATTAACATACTAGTGCTTATTAGGGGCATACCAATGAATTTTCTGATAATGTAAGAACAATTGATTAAAAGATTTATGTATTACAGTACTTATTAGAAGTTTTTCCAACTACAACACCCACTCACCTACTTCCACACAATGACTTGTCAAAGCAGTATTTTAGCTCCTCCTAGATGACATCATCTGGCTTTTTAGCAAGAAGTCCCAAATTCCCCATTCCCAGTTCCCCACTCATCAAAACTGATTTTCCTGACATAAGGTGAAATCTACCAGGAGGTGAGGGGTGTGGCTTGAGGAGAGGAAATACAAAAGTCATTCACATGCTATACAGAAATAGCAGCAGACAATATTTTTAATATGATTCTGAACAGAATACTTTTCAGTTTGTAGAATTTTTAAAAGTCTACTACTCTGTAAATTGTAAACACATTATTTCGTTTTCCTGCATTTTCTTCTTCCTGTGACAAGGGCATGCATTTTTGCAGGAAAAGAAAAATGATCAGTACAGAATTTTCCCAAACGCTCAATTTGAAGTGCTGTGCAAAACATTAAACAGACTTCTAGCTTAAGTTACTTCTTGTTTCAGACACATTTTTACTCATTAATAAATTATTCAAACTGAGTCCCAAACACTGAATCCCAACTGATTTCAGAGATGCAGTAGTTGAAAGTAATCAGGAAGACATCTAAGACTAAAGTTAAAAAAAAAAACAAAAGCAAAAAAATAATCCAAAGATAAATATTTTTTCAGGTCAGCATTAAAAATAATTCACGTAGATGTTTCACTATCATATTATAAGTCCTCCTTAATCACTGATAAAGTACAGAAAGAAAGCAGACTCTTAAATGTGTTGTGGTATAAAATATAACAAGAATTTTGTACAACAAAATTTGCCCAGTTTACGATAACGAAGAAGCAGGTCAGCTATCAGAAGGCTGAACACACTATTAGAAAGCCTACTTCAAAAGCAGACTTTCTAGGAAAGTGCTAGGTAGCAGTAGGTACTAGAAAAGTACCTATTTCAGTTGTTGAGAACAGTTAGAAGTTTTCAACTCTATTATTGTTTTAAGGAGGGAAACACTTGTTTCTCCAGTGGATTACACTGACAGTTTCATATGAGGCAAGTTATTTCACTAGCTAATAATAGAAATCAATGTAAAATAAAAATACGATACTATTACAATAAAGGGGTGCTAAAGAATCCAACCACGATGGAAAGTGGAGGAAGAATTACACATTAATTCCACTTCTAATACTCTAAGTGTGTATGGAAGCATTATGTTATGATCCCTTGGCAGGAAACATAATATATGTTAATATATTATATAATATATTACATAATTACATACATTAATAATAATATATAATAATATATTACATATAATATATTACATAATATATATTACATAATATATAATATATAAACTCACCTTGGAGCATGGTGCCTATCTGCCCTAACTCTTTCAAATTAGGTAAGTTCCACAAACACACCACAAATTCATCACTTGCACCCAAACTGCCTTCCAGCAACACAGGCTTGAAATCTAGGTACTACAGAACACGGTACAGTGAGGTGAAGATCAAGGTTCAAAGTCAGAGATGACCAAATTACAAAGAAGGACAGTAATTCCATATTAAACAGTGCAATTAGCACAGCATTTTTCAGCTGCAATCAAGACATTTTAGGTGTTAGAAACAATGGTATAACTTACATAGCAGAACCCCCACACCAGCAAGAAGCGATTTGTCTTTTTCTCAGGTTCAAATCACATCCCTCTGCTTCCCTTCCCTTTTTTTTTTTTTTTTTTTTTTAATTCAAGGGATACCTTCAAACTCTTCCACAAGATAGGGCTGTAGCTCTGGTGATGTGCAGCTCTTTTCCAAACACGCGCGTTTGCTCTTATCAAAGGTGACAGCTTCAGCAACTCAAATGCTTTAACTTCAGATTTCTGTCTTCCTTTACCCTTCAGAAGTAGACTTCTAACTTTTGGTTCAGACTTTAGCAGCAGGAAGGGATAATATCAATATGTCTGTTACTCAGCACACTTTCGGTAGGGTTTTGGTAGCCCCTGTAAAGCTGTTGTATTTTATAAATCGCATCATAAGCAGAATTATTTCTTCTAGTTCTTAAGCAAAACCCACAAAAACTTACTGTCACAAAAATCCAGATGGCAAACCTGGCGTTCAGACTGCCTTTCAAATTATCTGCTCAGCAAAATTTTTTGTAACATTAGGGACATCTGTCTTTGTATCAAGATGCAATTTGGTATGGAAATCCGTAGAAGTGCCAGTGCTTGTTGGCAAAATGCCTCCTTAAGAGGGTGGCAGCCATAGCAGTGTGAGGATTGAGGGTCAGCATTCTTGTTTTCGGAATAAAGAACTCACTGATACCACAGCAAACTTAAATTTGCATGCTCTAAGGTAAGGAAAACAAAGTTGGAATTGCTCTGTGATGATGAAATAGAAATATGTGCCAGAGATACTACAGGGGAAGGTGGAAACTGGGACAGGGGAGCCTTCACCACTGGAACTCCATGTTCTAAGCTGCTCTTCGTATACAATGATTAGGACATTGCAAACTGTCAACCTACCGTTCGTTAAAATACTCTAAAAATAAGAGTATTGATTTTAGATATATGTGTACTTCTGAAAACTTGGCTTGAAAACTCCAAGTCAATTTTCTCTCCTCAAAGCTGGATTACTCTAAGAGCTACTTATGCCAGCCCAGTAAGCACCTCCAGGTTCCTTTTGATAATACATTTTTACAATCACTTTTGTATGGCTATGTAATGATTCACTTTAAAGCCACAGTGTTTGTGAGGACAACAGAGAGCAGGAATACAGTGAATAAATGCCATTTCTAGCTAAAGCCTTCAAGGAAGAAATGGTGTGGCTGTATCATGGGTAAAGACCCCACACCTACCACTTGATATAGGAATTAACCACACATTCCATTAGATCATTTCCTCTTGTCCTATCACTTATTACCTGGGAGAAAAGCCTGACCCCCCACCTGACTACAACCATCTTCAGGGAGTTGTAGAGATCCAACACAGCCTAAAAGTTTAAATTCCAGCTCAGGGATGCACTGCTCGCCTCCTCTACCTAAGCAACCTGAAGCAACAGGAGTGGAAGTTTTTTGTGCACACAAATTCCCTGAGCACCACAAAACCAGCTGTGCCAGGCTGCCAGGAGCCCGAGCTGCACAGCTGCACTGCAGTTGCAGTGGGATTTCAATCATAGATAAAGGCTTTATATATTAGCACTGTAACTGCATGAAATACATCAAACAAAATCCCACTATGTGACACATAGCTTTTGTTTCCTACAGGCAACCTGATGAAGGATAGCAAACTATCTGGAACAAGTGGAAAGAGGCAATTTTGAAGCAGCAGGCATCAGTGTCACTATTAAGAGATGGCTCAGAGGTGCCACAGACTCCTTTATTCCTCACTCTTGCTCCATGGTCCTCTTAAAGGCAGTTAAATAAGGAGACAGCTCCATACACAGGTTAACTTTACAGAAGTGAGGGAGAATGGCTGTGCAGAGGAAGAGCATGGATGCAGAAAAAAGGTGGTACAGAAAAAAAAACCCTAATGCTGTTTAGTTGCATGAACTCTTCATGTGTTTTTGGCGTAATTGATAGAAGGAAGGTGAACTTCATTCCCTTGCTACATGCTCACCACACAAGAACTTTTCCCAAACCTCATGACTAGCACCTGAGCCATCTCAAATTTGTCGTCAAACAGTTTTAACAGAATTGAACACCTCATATGAAATTACCATTAAGATTTTTAAAGGGGAAGACAGCAACAGGGGACGGAGCAAGCATTTTCTAGTAAAAACAGGCAGAATTTATTCTAACACAGTTTGTTGCTTTTCCCATATGTTCATTTGTTCTGATTCCTTCCTTTCTCAAAACAGGCAATGCTATCTAATCTCTAATTACTTATCTTCTACTTTCACAGGTGTTTTGTATCAGATGACAAAGCAGCTCCATCATTTATCTGTCTTGGCACTGTACTTTGCATAAAGAGAATTAAGTCTGATTCAGCATTAAACTGCAAAGAAAAACATTTTCACTCCCTTTAAGTTATTTAGAAATCAGGGAGGGCTGATCGAATTCGATGATCATTGTGCTGCTTTTGGAGAAGGACAAAAAAAAATGACGAGCACTACCAAAAAATAGAGCTGTGTTAATACAAGCTATATTTAGCACGACACGAACAAAAGCCAGCACTGCTCTCCTTCATCACAACACTTGACAGTTCATGCAGAATGCCTGACAGCTTTCCAGGGGGCTTTAGCAGCTACTGCTGATGCGCTGCAGAAAACAGATTGACACTGAAGCCTATTTGCACTATGTGCTTTCCTACCTTCCAGTTTGAGACAGTTAAGCAAAAAGACATTTACAACTGCCCTTCCAAGATCCTGCTTTGAAAATAGATGTAGCATGTATCTGGAGCTTGCTTTCCTGCTAAGCTCTTGATGGTTTTAAAACAACAAAGTAGTCCTAAAAACCTATTATCAAATACAGTGGGAAACCATGTATTCAGTGGCAGCCCTATCTCCAGTTCCATCCGTCATAATGTAGCACAAAGTAAGAATCAGAACATAAATAACAGTGTTCATAAAACATAAAACAAATCAACAAATTAAAATATGACAACTTGCTTTTGAAAAAAATGTAGGTTTATAATGCAAATCTGCAGTTATACACAAAAGTTTATCTATTTATGCATGAGATGCAAAAACCAGTATTAAAATATAATCCAAAAAGGTCAAGTTGTTTTCCTGTTCAAAACAATCTTTCTAGAACATTCTCAAAAATGTATTACACTGATAGCCATAACTATTCCTATTAAAAATGAGTGATCACATACTTTTTTCCATACCCTGCTGTATATCACCTACAACAAATGAAATGCTTGTCTGTGTATGGCACCTCCAAAACAACAGACATATCTTCATCTTTCTAGCAGCTAGCTGAACTCACTGAAGAGCTTTTTAGTTGGTTGGTTGGTAGGTTTAAATAGCTCATGCTCAGCACCAAGTAACAATGACTGCCACTTAGATATGCATCACCTACAAGCTTCATCTGTGTTTTAATTACTATAGCAAAACCATCCACTGTACCTCCAATGGGTTCACAATTATGTAACATTAAAAGATAAAAACTCTTTAACTAAAGGTTACCCATGAGTAGTCACAGTGCACAGCTAGCAGACAAAATAGTTAAAATATTGCTAAAGCTAGACAGCTTCCTGGAAAAAAAGTTTTCTGAAAATGTGGATATTGAAAATGCCTTCTTAAACTCTAATTCACTCATAAAATAAAAATACAAGCTTATAGTTTACACTCAAGAATGAAAAATAGTATTATGGTTGGGTATTTATCTTCCTTTTTGAAGCAGTCTTCTCTAAAATTCACCAATAAAGCTTTTAAGGCTGCATTAACAATGAAGAATCTCATATTCTCTTGCCCCACATAAACATGACAAAGCAGTGAAAGATAAAAGATGTAACCTACATCTGCTAACCACAACAAAGAACTGCACATATTCAATCCCGCTTGAAGAGTAAAGCACACATATTACGGAGCTCTGACACATAAATAAAGCTAAGAAAACTCTGATACTAGAAAATCATTCCTAAGGAACACCGAGGATGAAGAGTGTGAAACACTTACAAAACAAAACTCTTTATGTACTTCTCCGTGAATGTGGTATCATGTGTACCCCGTATATAATTTAGATACATAATAAGAGACTAATCCACAAGTGCTTCCATGGAATTCTATTCCTAGTGCTTCCATGGTACAAGGAAGCAGCTAATTCACTACACGAATTTGGAACCAAAGCACAGCTTCATGCTTGTAACCAAGCCAAGAGCTAAAATTAAGCCAAACCATACTTTGCTCCGAGCACTGCTTACAACAAATCATCACTCCAGTTCTTGCAAAGTCACGCTGCCCTCAATAAAGCTCACCAGAGAACTTACACACCACAATTAAATGGGAAACTTAAAAAATCTCACCCTGGAGTTAGCTGGCAGGTGGAGCATTTCCCTATTATAACATCTCATTTTAGTTACAGACAAACAGAAATACAGTGCTTACCACTTGCAGTTTTTACATGGTAACTTCTATTACTGGTGAGTTACTGTAACCAACAAGTAAAATAAAACACACACTTGCTTAATTACTGCTAAATGAAAGAGAATATATTTCTAAAGCCTCATTAGCTCTCAAGAACAGAATTGCTTTATGATTTATTTTCTTTTTTTAGCCTGATGAATTGGAAAAAAAAATTGCATTAAAACAAACTCAAGCTTTTCCTAAACAAAAGAAAATGGCAAGTATCTCCTTCTTAGGATGAAAGAAACATGTTCCAGTTCTTTCACTGCCCCAGGCATAATGGCCTTACATCTCTCATCTCCCAAGACACATAATTTGCTATTTGACACAAACACACATGAAACCAGACAGACTCTTTTCCAAGATTTCCTGAAATCAAAAGTTAGGGACCAAGTGTCTTTCTCCCTTTTGTGTCTTTAATAGAATTGACGGCATGCTTGGCTGTTTGGGCTCCTCTGTTTTTCTTTGAGGATGGCAGATAACCTTCACACGAAAGAAGGAACTGAATCAGCCTTCCACCTCCCCTGTAAAACCACTGCTCCTTAAGAAACTGGTCCATTCAGAAGAGGAAGCAGCGACTATTTTTAGCAGATTTGCAAATCTGCACTGATTCATACTCAGACAAACCGATTAATCGTTCCAGGATTATTTTGTAAATTCAGCTGCATGGCAGGGGATAGGGGAAATACCTAAGAAAAAGCACTTCACACTAGTCTGGTCATTCACTGAGCAGTTACCACAGCCAAAAAGTGTTCAGCAGAAATTACTCGAGCTAGCAGTGTGGCCAAACTCAGAGCTGTCAGCCAAGGAAGCCCTGAGCAATTCTTGTTTCCAGGTGGGCTTCTTCCAAGAAGGAAAGGGAGGGATGGCATACTATAAGCGGAGTACTTCACAGTGCTTCAGATTTAATCTAGATTTTCTAGGGTACTCTAGGAAAACCTCAAGGAAATTTGTACTGTGACATTCCTTTTGATGGACTATGTGGACTGCTTTAAACACCAGGATGCAGCAGTACTGCAGCTCTACAGTGTTTTCCTGAAGAACTTGCTCCTTTCTTCCTTTCAAATGCTCACACCACTTCTCTAAAGGGATTTCTCTAAGAAAGCACTCTGGAATGAATGACAACATTCAAGTTACTGTAATTTTTTAGTTGAAGAAAAAGCAAGCAAACAGTTCAACAAAAAAATAACAAAACAACAACAACAACCCCCCCCAAAAAAACAAAACCAAAACCAACCAACCAAACAAAAAAAACTCCCAAAAAACCACAACCCCAAACAAACCAAAAACCAAAAAACAACCCACCCCAGAAGTAGCACAGGGGTTGTAACAGCTCTGTTTTCTTGTAGCAGTCTGACCCTTCTTCAGAAGAGACTGAATCAGATTCACTCCTAGTACAATGTGCAGCTTTCACTGAAGTAAATATAATTCGTTTTCAGCCAAGATTCCAGCAGCACCTCCAACTGAAATCCATTTATTTTGATACTAATTCTAGTCCATATGAAATAATATTTTTTAAAAAATGTTAAAAAAACCCAAACCAACAAGACAAACCTTACCTACAACCTCTCTGAGGTAACACATGACGTAACTCAGGAACAACACTACTTCACTGAATCATAAATTACTGTCTCTTCTAGATGCAAAACACTGCTTCTGTTCTTAAGTTAAATGGAAAAAAGATTGAAAACAAGAAAGGAAAACAATTGTGTGGCTTCAAAATTTTGACTTTTACTCAGGGAAAAAAAAACCCAATACTACAACTTGGAGGGTATGGAATAGGGGGACTGAAAACCACAACACAAACTATGTATGTTTGCATGTACAAATGAAGAAGCCCAAAATGAAATTTTCTCTAAGAAAAAAAAGTATCAGTGAAATCCTATTTCCACCCCATGTAGAACACACTGAGTACTATCAAGGGATTATCTTGCTTTTTAAAAAATTCTCCAGAATTAGATATTGTACATAAACATGGCAGACACAAAACAGCCAATTCGGAATAACACAAGCTCTAGAGAACGCTAAAATGTTTTCTTAGCAATCTATTATTTTTGTTGTATATTTATAGTTTTTTTCCTCATAAAGATCATCTAAGCCACCTGTCACTGCCAAATGATCATATTCACAGGATGTGACAATATTCCCAACAACACAAGCCAATATTTTTAGAACAGGAAAATATAATTTTGCAAATCAATACACCAGTTACCAGTCAATATGGAATGGAAGTATTTATAAAAGCCTTGAACTTTGGAAGGCCCTTCAGGTGAATGCCAGCTCTGTCAAACTACCAGTTCTGCCCATTTTGTTATTATTTTATTACACAGATTTAGACAAACATGTGCAAATGGTTCCAGGTAAAAGAAAGACACTTAGAAAAAAAAAGTTACAAAAAATTACGCAGATTTTTCTTCATTTTTGTATAACTAAAGAGGGGAAATTCTGTATCTCAGGGGCACAGCTGAAGCATGATTTTTTGAATAATGCAGGGGAAAAAAAGAAAAAAAAAGTCACAGTTGTTGCATAGTTGCTTATGGATTTTTCTACATTTTTAACACTCATGATTAAATTATCCAGTCTTGCAGATACACATGAATGCCTATCTACAATTACATTTTGACAGAACAAAAATATTAGGTACTTCTCTGTAAGCAAATCCTAGCAAGATTCTCCTATTGACTGAAAGGCAAACCACAGAGCCTTCATTGCCCCATTCCACATGCATGTGTACAAATAATGTCAGAAGAGATGGGGCGCAATTGAGTAAACTTTATCGATTCTGAAAGACTATGCATTTCCTCCATTATAATTAACTACTGTGCAAACAAAGACAAGCTCCATCCTTGAAAGATATAACTGAGGAAAGCTGCTTAAAGCTTTGTGCTGGGAGAAAATCTGGCCAGATCATGGAGACCGAGAAACTCAAGGTGGTCTCAGCTCCAGCTCCCCACATCCAACCATGGTGAGGTTAAGCATATATCCCTACCATGAACACAAAACGCATGCAGAATTGTACAAATGGCCAGCCACGGGGCAAGGAGGGAGCTAGAGGGGGAGGGTGTCATAATTTAAAGCCGGCACGTTCCTCGTGTCAGGTCTTGAACTCAATTTTCCTTGTTCAAACAAGGCCAAAAGTTTATCTACGATTTCTATCTGAATAGTGACTTCCCTCAATACTATGGAAAATATTCAGAAATTGTCTGCAAAATCTCATGTGCCAATCAGCTCAGTTGTATTCGAACAGAGAGATGTTGAAATCCATTAAAACCCACCACGATTTTAGGGTACAGTTGCACTTATAGCTAAGTTAATAATGGCAGAATATTCTCAGAGCTAATGCTCTGCAGGACAGTTTATCTTCTCCGCTGTGATGGACTTTCTCTACTTGCTGTGAGTCCACAGACTCCATCCTGCTAATTGGTGCAAAAGCTCTTTGTTTTGTTACACTAGGTTTAAACTAGGTTTATGTTGCACACCAACCTTCAACACAACCCATTCAACAAACTCACCCCATCACTACTCTATGGAGGAAAGAGCACCAGGAGAGGAAGACTACTCTTTTCAGCATTGAATTGACTTAACATCCTCAAAAATTGTCAGCATTACCTTAAATAATCTTCTAATCTGTAATATATCTCTAATCTCTAATATAAAGTGAAATAATTCCCAATCTACCCTGTTCAAGCCTTTTTTTTTTCCTTCAAGAACTTCTCCTTCAGCTCATACTCAGGTAATTATCTCTCTTCAACATCTTTTGAAACTCTAATTCTGTGATGTCCTTCTGTAGGTCAGTATTACAGTATTATTTGAAAAAAGCAGGTTTCTTTCTTTAGTCTTTACCCTTTCCCCTCAGTCCTCCTGTAGTCCTGCTTGTTTTCTGCTCAGAATGGAGAAAACACACCAATGATTAATGACACCATTGTAATGGAAGATCTCAAGAGTGCACTGAGACATGCACCCTTATAAATGACCTAACAGGACTAGAGTGGAAAAACAAACAAAACCCCTGTTTTTGTAATGAACTGTTCAAATGTGAAATCTGAACTTACAGTCAAAAGACCTGGCAGGAGGAAAAACAAATCAAACCCATTAAGAAACATGAAAAAGAAGCTCCCAACTCTGACTACTACTATGTCATTAGACAGACACTCATTAAAAAAACCACATATATTACATACTGGCTGGTTATGTCTAATGTGCCAAACTGAAAGCAGACCAAACAAAAAATAACTAACAAAAAAAACCAACTAAACAAAAACAAATGAACAAAAAACCCCCTAGTCTAATCTCCTGGTTCAAAACAGGAAAGATGCACAATTCCTAAAGCCATAAAGGAGGACACCATGACCAATTCCAAATCGCATTAAATACATAAGAAGACTTAGTTTTTTTAAGTGTCAAATATCAAAGTTAATAGATATCAGAATTGGGAGTTGGTTTCCTCACTTTATCTAAAATATTATTCTTCTCCATATTAATATCCAAACTAATAGCTAGGCAGTCAAGAGAGAGAAAAAAGAGCACATATATCTTTGTACTAGAAAGCAAAAAATCCTCAGTCTACAAGGAATTAATGATACTCAAAAGGCGCAGTATTGCCACTAGACTGTCTTTCCTATTCTTCTAATGCACCACATCTATTGCAATTAATAGCACTAAAAATTAAGGTCTCATTAGGAAGTGCATACTAAGCATTTTGATGAAGAAATTTCAATAGAAGACCCCTTTCCCCCAAAAAAGACTTGTCTAAATAAGCCAAGGGATATTGTAAACAAAAAGAAGAAAACAGGTCGAGGTTAAGAAAAGTTATTTGCATACTATATATGCATGGTGGGGAGAAAGAGAGGTGCATTGGTGGGCTTGTACAATACATACCACCTTAATGTAGAATTTCCTGCAACACCAAAGCCCTTTTTTAATATGAGATGGGGATTAACTGTTAAGTTTTTAATAATAATTTTTTTAAAACTTCAACATTTTTCTCTCAGGTAAGGCTCCCATTACATAATTTGGATTATCTTCTTATGATTAAAAATAAAGCTCTGCTAGTTTTAATTAGTAAAAACCTTCTAACTATTTAATAAGTCAGATTTTTTACTTCAGGGATTTTTAGTTTGTTTCCTCTTTTTTAACACTTATGAAAATTACCTAGACTTTGTCATTACATTTAAATTACAATAAGCTATGCAACTGGTTCATCTAAAACATACTTTATGCATTTAGTGAACAATGCAACAGAGGAATAAAAAAAAAACCCAACACTGAAACTTCAGCGTGAGCATACATAAAAATTATTCAATATAAAGCAAAAGTCACTTACCTTCCAGTCTCATGAATTCCTAAAATAACACTAGATAACAGAATGTACGGAGAGATGCTTATGATCTTTAGTGAGGGCTGAATCATCTCCATGTAGATGCTGCGAACAGCCTCTGTATGCATACTGACATCATCAGGGAAGACTTGGAGGCAAAGGATACTATGGTAACCACGCAATGTGCTGAGAGACAAGCCTTTAATTGCTTTAACAACTTCCTGAGGCTGGTGCTACTAGGTTTCCATTTGCTCAGAAAGAAATGAACGTTGTCACAGAGGCAGTGGAAGCGCTACTGTGCAGAAAAAAAAAACCAAAAAACCCACAGTGAATCCTGATTCTATTAATTGTGATGTGACTTTTTAAATGACAAGTGTCATAGCCTGAATCCATTACTGAAATCTTCTGACATCTGCAAGATCTGTCAGGAGTCACAGGTCAAGAAGCAATACTGTCAGGTAGCAATTTTATAAGCATTTCTGTTTTCTCTATTTGCATGTGTTGATACCATCACATTGAGATATCATCTTCTTCAAGTCACAGCAGAGTTTGTTCTTCTGCACCAGGGAGTCAAACAGTGTTCACAACAAAACCTGGAGTCCAGCTAATACCAAAGCTCAGGTATAATATAAACTGACATGCTATGAAACGAGGTATTTATCCTGGTATCATGCCTCTTTCAACTTCAATGACCATCAAGCCAATAGATCACTTACGAAGGACAAAACCCAAGGAAATATTACCAGCAGTGACATGATATGGCCCAGAGATAGCTGAGTAAGATGATTTTGGCTGTTTTCCAGATAACTGGACTACTATCTCTTCATTTCGAATGCAAATAGCTCAGCTGATATTTATTTGCTTTTTCAAAACTGAAAAATAACCACATGACTAACAATCCAATCAGAATTACACAGAATCAAAATGGAATGGTGCAGAACAGCGGCAAAAAAGGACAAAAACCACATCAGCTTTACTTTTTAGATCTAAAAAGTTTGGGGCTCTTAATGGCATGTGGGAAACAAAATTGCTGTCTGTAGGTCTGGGTTAACTATGATAGGGTTATTCTGAAACCAGTTTCACTGTTTTCGTGCAAATATTATACAAATTAGAGAACAATGATGCAAACACTCCACATTTTGAATTCTCTAGGCACTGAAGTTCCTTTCATTGGTCATTTCCCCAGCTAATGATTTTGTTTTAGCAGTACAATCATTTATCAGTTTGTTTGGATATGTACTATTTCCCACCCCCAAAAAAAGGATCATTTTATCTATCAGGTTTGGCTACAAATTAGAATCCTGAAATTAATTTTATTGTTCCCTTAAAGACCAGATTACAGACCAATCTTTGACAGTTTCTATTTCAATCTCATCCTAAGATCCCCCTGTTCTCAACTGTTACAAACTAAAACAAAAAAAAACAAAAAAAAAATTCCAAAACTCTATCCAAATCTATTGTGGTGGATGTCAATGTATCAATACATCACATTTTGAATGAGTAATGTTACGGCGCTTTTATAAAGACATTTAGAAGTCTAAAAACATCAACAGCATAAAACTCATCCCAACTTAAAGAACCATTTCATACAATGATTCTTTACTCAAGGTCTTTAACATCACAGCTGAGACAGGCAGTTCATACTCTCTATCTGTAGGGAAAGAACTTAGCACACTGAACTGTATGGCCAAAAACCTGATCTCCTTATGAGCCACTGTTGCTCAGTATTGAGCATAAAGGGCTGATTAAAAAGTGTACAGTTCTGTTTAGACTGCAGCCTGACAAGACAAAAAATATCAATTTCTTTCTAAGGAAATCAACATCTCTTCCTATGCAGGAGGCTGATGTCTGCTCCTTACCAACATGAGAGGATTCCTGACACACAGTTAGTTAGGATTTCCCCAGTTTGGAGCATCTAGAAGGTCAGCCATAAACAGGTTTTTTTAATCAATGTCATTGTTTCAATTCTCACATCAATCAAACCCTGGGGAAGAAGTTACGTTTTCCACAGCTAGGCTGAAAGCTCTGATCATGAAATGCGTAGGTTAAGAACATCACTTGGCCAATCACTTTCACAGTTAGACATCATTCAACATGAAAGGTCTTGCAGATCAAATTTTGCACTCTTATTTTTAAAAAAGCATGTTTCATGGCCCCCTTTTCAAACACAAGAGCAAACTCCCTCAGATGCTTCACACGTGTGCTGCTTTTCATAGGAAACTTTCTGCACACACACATGATTTCAGAACCATTGATCTCAGGAACAAAGTGTATTGCCCTCCACCTCAGTATCTTTATATATATAATGCTATGCACACTTTAGGCTAAAGGTAGAGAGCAGAAGTAGAAAACAGCTGGAGACTTGCCTTTACCACGAAGTTGCAACTCAGTTAAGTTCCCACTAACTGCAGCAATGCAGAAAGCCCTAACAAGAGGCTTTTTTTGCTGATCCTCTGTTGGGACCAGTGTTATGTCTCCAGTTGACACCAACAGCACTCATCCATGCATAAATACAGAGAAAAACAGCATCTGAAAACCGTAGCTCACCAAAAGCAGAAGACTGTGCCCTTTCTGCTCCCTCCAACTCCACCTTTAGAGACTGATGGTACAAGCAAGGTAGCTCCTCTTAGGAAGCCCAGAAGTCAAGAGCCGCACCCAAACGAACAGTCAAACTTCTTCTAAATCCAAGGTATGAGAGATGTAAAGCTGCTTACCATCTCAAATTGATTTCCAAGTTAATAGCTTAAAAAAAAGGGAAGGAAAAAGATCAGCCTGAAGCCAAATATAAAAGCTTGTTCTAAAACTGAAGCACTAAACTTCTGACTACAATGTTGAAAATTTAGTTACGAAAGGATGAAAACGGAAACATACAGTTTTAAATTGCTAGATGACACATTGAGCTTTTAAAGTGACATTTATCCAACACACCTTTCCCACAATCTCCTCCCCTTTTGGGAAGGGGAGGATCAGACAGTAAATTACAGATCTAGTAAATTACATCCACCCTCTCAGAGGATATAATAATAAATAGATCCAATAAATCCAACTCATCAGTTGTCTCGATTTAGCAGCTAAATTACTGTCTCAGTTTTTTCCAACTAAAATGTCATTTAAAAGTATTTTTCTGGGCCAATTCCACAATTTCCTCTTCATCTCTAGTTAACTCACTTGACTGCTTTAAAAACTGGATAAAAGGCTACATTGTCCAGTCCTTGAACACTAACTTAATTTAGTGTGGAATGCTAATACTGTCAGGGTATTTATACACAACATCCCTCTTGCAATTGCTGGAGAAAAACAACCAATTTAGGCTAGATATCAAGTACGGAGATGGGTATCAGGAGCAGATTAAAAATATCAAATGACAGCTTTTCATCCTTCCTAGTATTTCTTTGAGGTGAATAAAATGTGGTTTCAAGAGGGCAAAAAAGAAAAAACTACAATAAGCAGTCCCATTATTTTTACATGTCTGTAAACAGGCACAAGCTTCGGGTATTAGCATAGAATAGGACTGCAAATAATGATGCGATGGTATGTAGAAGAAACATCTTGACATAATTTTTGAGGCCACATATAATAGTTTCCTCTTATGCCTAAACTGCTAGGACTACTATGCTAACACTTCACAATCGTTCAAGATTCTCATTTCTACAGCAATAGAAAGAATCAAAGAGCAGCTCAAGCAATCACAACAGCATACTCTGAAGTCCTGCTTTTATTACGAGAGATTTCAATCTATTTCCTGGCACTCTTCCACAAATCTCTTCTTCTACCCAAGGAGGTAATCTGGGGGCTGGAGCATCTCTCCTCTGAAGCCAGGCTTTGAGAGTTCAGTCTGAGCTGCTCAGTCTAGAGCAGGGAAGGCTATAGGGAGACCTTACAGCACCTTCCTGTACTTAGGAGGGGTTTACAAAAAAGCTGGAAAGGGATTTTTTTTAGAAAGACACGTACTGTTAGCACAAGGCTTTGAACTGAAACAGAGTATGTTTAGAGGAGATAACAGGAAAAATGTTTAGATAAGATATGAGGGCAGTGAGGCACTGGCACAGGTTGCCCTCAGAAGGTGTGGATGCCCAATCCCTGGAAAAGTGTTCCAGACCACGCTGGATGAGGTTCTGGGCAACTTGGCCTAGTAGCACATGTCCCTGCCCATTGCACAGGAGTTCTAACAAGATGATCCTTAAGGTCCCTTCCAACCCAAACTGTTACACAATCCTATGAGTATCCATAAAATTTCCCCTCCGTATTGAAATCTGGGGATATGCTCTTTAAGTCAGTAACTGTGTACCTGCTAAATAGGTAGGTATAGGACAACCTGCAAGAGGTTTACCTTAAGCCTGTTACCATGAACACTTACACATGGCTAGAACATTGCTGAAAAAAGTAATAATAAAAATAAAATAATTAGATGATTATTTGTCAAAACAGGAAATACCAAATTGGCGTTACACATAAAAAGGCCTTACTATTAGTATGATGGAATGTAAGAGATAACAAATACCAAGTGAAATTAGAAAATGGTTTGAATTGGGTGATTCATTGTTTTTTATTTCATATATGTACACCTGCAACTAAGGTAGAGAGATTTCTCTAATTTTCTACAGTGATATGTTGCCAAAACAGAGCTACAGTTCTTATCACACTCAACATTAGCATCAAAAAGGAGGCAAAGTATTCTCCAGCAGCAACTCCTTCCTCTGTAGCACTGATTCCAGAACTTAGTCATATCATGGAGCAAACACACATAAATAATACAGAGATGTGTATTACACAGAAATATACATAAATTGTACACAGAAAAGTATTTAAATTACTTTTTGTGGTTCTGCTATCAAATCGCTGCAAATCTTGCTCTTACTTAGCACTAGTTCCACTTGAAACATGAATTTCGTAGTCCTAGCAGGCTTTCACAGAAACAGCATTAATAGCAGAATGCTAACACAACTTCATTTTCACAGACATTGTCTACTCCTGCACGCATCTTCACAATAAACATGTTTTCTGATATTGCAATGCCGGAGGAGGGGAGCACTGTGCAGCAGCTTATGGAATGACCACCACCATCATCAATCTCTTCAACGAAAGGCAGGGGGTGGGCAGGAAAGCAGCAGCACCACTGTGTTCTCAACAGGCCATTCTGTTTGTCTCAGCCACACAAACCTTTTCCCCTTAAAGGCCTGGAATATAACCTGTTTTTCTAAGTCTATGCACCCCTTTAATTAGCCGTCTTGAGAGAACACCTCCTGCCTGGGCAAATTTGCTTTATGTAAAACAAGAGGGATAAACTACAAAAATGAACACCCAAAGAGACAGGACTTTACTTCCAAAATAGATACAGTGTAATGCATTTACAAATTGTATCTAGGCACTTGTATTGACACTTTCATGTTTGGAAAAATACATGTGCTCTGTAGGTCTTTTCTACAGTTCACATATAGCTCTGGAGACTAAGATCTGCACATAACACCAAACCCAAATGCCCACATGCAATTAATCCTTGTAACATGGATCCCTGAAACACACAAACACGGTTTTTATTGTAGAAAACAAGACTTCTCATAACTCTGGTACATTTCTTTAAAAGGAACCTCAGTGCACACAAGAGGCATTTATAAGTGCAAATATAAGACGCTCCCTTTATATTTGCAGGGGTGGAGCAGTACACATCACCATCTGAGACCCAAAAACTGAGGCACTTGCCAAGGCTTCTGTCTCTACTGTTCAAACCTCATTTCATTTTACATTTCTGTATTTCAGGCAAGAATTTCAAAGTAAATCCCAACTTTCCACCATCTAAAAATTTTAGTCGTGCTCTGTCTAACTGTTCATCACAGAGACACTGAAAAAGAAATGTTCCTCCACCCCCTTAACTTTATATATGCATGTTCAATGACCAAATGCCTCCTGTAGCTCTGCCAGTGGAATGATAACAGAGCTTTTTATAGAAATCTGACAGGAAAATTTCCTGCTTTGCCCTAAAATAGGGCTGGCCCTCAGTCATTAACAGCCACCATTCCTTTCCTGGTATGACTAAAAGTCCAGCAAAGGTAAGCTAAATATGCTTCAGGGAACCAAATACCCATCCTTCAAAATTCCTCATTCCACTCCACTGTCCTGCAGCAACTTTAACACTTCCATTCCAAGGAGCATACTCAGTTTACACTGCCCCCAAATATCATAAATGGCACGTCCATACCTAACTAATTCTTGTGTCAGAAACTTATTTGAAGTAGGGCTTTTTCACAATCACCCCATTTTCAGATGCCTCTAGCTTCTTTACGTAGCAAAATGAGTTAAGAAAATACCTCAGCCTGCTTATGGCACAAATTATTTGCCATCCATGTTCCCAGCCTCAAACTCTACCACTACAAGATGAAATTTGGGACTGTGGCCTTTTTCTAAGTGTGTTACTATTCCAGACAAGCAACTTCTAAATGAACAGAAAAATGAGAAAAATTGACATGTGGCTACAATCTCTCTCCTGTAACCACAAAATGTCTAACAGAGGGGCATGTAAAAAAGATTAGAATATTGGACTTAGCTTTCATTCTGAAGTGACTTACTGTTTCACAACCAGCACATCTCCACACTGGGTTTTACAGACGGAGTGTGCTATTTCTATGTCTTCCAGAAGCTCCTGTCTACCCTCTACACAGAAATATAAAAGGTCAATTTTGATCAAGGAACCATTAATATTTAATTAGAACAAGTGAATGCCTTGCAGAACAGCTGGTAGGCAAGCTGAGCAAGGCAAGACACACTAATTTAGCTCAGCTGAGACAGACTTCACAGTGAAATGAGCAACTTACACTCCTGGTTATTTGTCGATTCTGGTCCTACAGGTGAGCAAATACAGTTTATGGTTCATTTTCACTTGAAGATGACTCAAAATGGACAAATTCATTACAAGACAAAATACATGCTTGATTTATCCAATTAAAGAAAAGGATTTGTACCATGGATAATGAAATGAAAGTTATGGTGATGATCTCTGCAAAACAAATCAAGAGCAATATATAAAGTTGTAGTATTTTCTCAAATACAGTTTCACATATAAACAAGAAAAGCACAGATATAAAGAAGAGAACCAGTGCCACTGCATGATGTTTTTGTTACTGATTTATTTCTGTGCCCTATGCATAATAAACCTACATAGGTATAAAGAATGAAAATAGATAAATTTTTTGCCAAAGTAAAAAATGTAAAGAAAATTGCTTTTGATGGGGATTTATTATTTAAATGGAACTTGCTTTGTCAGTGTGCAGAAAATAAAAAGTAAACAGAAGCAGAGAAGATATTTTCTTTATAGTATATTGGAAAGAAAGAGCTAGATGCTAAGAGAAGCAGGACTTTAACTGGCCTTCAAACAAATCACCTTTGTGCTTATCTGCATTTAAGTCTATTATAAGATCTCTCCAGTGTATTAGCTGTCATTTAAATACAACACAACCCCCATGAAGTTACAATCCTTAGCTGAAACATCACACTTTCATTAAAAGCACATTCTTCGCTTATACATCAACACTAATCTGGCACACAGAAAAGAGTGCTTCAAGGCAGACAGCTGACTGCAGCTGTTCTCGCTCACATGTTAGACAAAAACTTACCCAGAGCAGGATCTGAAACTGTCAACAGCAGCAATGCCCACCATTGAAATAAACCAACTCCATTGAATTACTGCATAAAATACTTTATATCCATGTACGGGCATATAAGGAATCTCACTTCAACCAATCTCTTGGTCTCCTTATATGCTAGAAAATCAGAGGAAACATCATACTAAATGTCACGACATTATCGCATCCCAGAGGAAGTCTAGAGCAAGGAAGACATATCGTTGGTCATGTCAGAGAATACTTGAGCCAGTGGGACATTCTTTAGTCCATATGTCCTGATAGGATGCACCCACAAGCACCACTCTTCATAATCTTTGCTCAATCACAGTGACTGGGAGAGGTGCTCAAGGACTGAGGGAATGATCTGTGAGGGTGAGTAGGAGCCCAGTGAGGTAGTGGAGAGCCTAACTCCGGAGATTTTCAAACTCCATCTAGACATGGTCCTGGGCAATCTGCTTTAGCAGGGTGGGTATACACCGTGAGCTCCAGAGGTCCTTGCCAACCCTGACTGTTCTGTGATTCTGTAAAGAAAACTAATAGTTATTTCACCTGTCACTACTTTGAACTGGAAGAGATGTATCTGCAAACACAACAAGAAAACGTCAAACCATTTACCTAGCTCTATGTAACTCGTCCTACAGACTATATACATGCAACAAGTGTGCCCAGAGTTACCCACACCATTTAAATATCAAGTTTTGATTTTTCATTTATAGTTTTCTTGGGTTTACATGCCCAGGTTCCAGCAGTGACATGCCTGCAGGGTGGCTCCTGTGGCTCCACATGACCACAGCAGGGCATGGCTGAGTCTCTCAGCCAGGAGGGTGGCACTTCTGGAAAAGTACACTCATGAAATGTGAAAATGTTGCACAGCCAAGTGAGGGACAGCCCTGCAGTCACAAAGGACAGTGAAGAGATGAAGATGTGCTTCACACAGCACACTGAAGCAGATACCAACTCTGCAACCCATGAAAGACCCCATGGCGAAGCATCGGGAGATGCGCTGAAGGAAGCTACAGCCCACTGGGAGCCAATTCTACTCTATTTTCAATAAGCAATAAATCAAATCAATTTTCATCAAGTCAATCTCTTTTCTCATGATGCAATTAATGAGTGATCTCCCACACTTCACCTTGAGCTGTTCCATCTCTATTTTCTACACTCATCCTGCTGAGCAGAGAGAGTGAGAGAGCAGCTGGGTGAGGATCGGGTGAGGCCAGCCAAGCCAACCTACAACATACTCCACAAGGAATTTTAAAACAAACAGGCCATACTAAGTGATTGACACAACTATTCTGACTCTGATTTCACAGAAGTAGTAATGCAGCTGTGAAACAAGGCAAGTCACTTTTAGATGTGACTATGCCAATCTAGTCTCAACTGAAATTTCAACTAGCAGCAAAGAATATGATCAGCAAATGATAATTTCTGCCCTTGACAGCTACTATCCATTCATTAAAAATCAAGCACAAAAAACCAACACTCGCAACTTCAAATAAAAGTAATAACCAGATATAACGCTTGACAAAGATCAAACCTCAAAAGGCAGCTGATCTAAGTATCAGTTCATTACTAATAACTGAATATATGCTATTATACTTGAAAAGAGATTATATATTCAAATAATGTGTAAACATACACAATGCAACTCAGAAACCCTTCCTGAGCAAACTACTGCAGCTTGTGTGTAGGTCAAGTTGTCTTGACAGGGATGAAAAGATGAAATAAGACACAGGTGCAGATCTTCATGATTTGAACATCATCCAAATAAAAGACTTAGGGCTTAACGATAACCACAAGAAGACTGGAACCCTGTTGTGAACATACAGGTCCTTAGCACTGACCAACAGAATAAATATCACATGCTATTAGAAAACACATTCCATTCTTTAGAAATATTTGCTCCTGGAAAAACCTAGTAACACAAATTCAAAAGTTCAGCTGCAGTTTTCAGCAGCGGCCTTCTGAATTCAGTGAAACAGTAACTCCGTATTGACTTCCCCAACTCATTTCTCAAGGAAAAAAACCACCACACGACTTTATTTATGAGAAATAAATAAAACTTAGAGGAAAGAACAAAACTAATGTACAATTGAAAAAAACCAGACATACAAAACCCCAAAACCTACAGAAAACCATACCAATTCAGAAAAGCCAGTAACAGGTAAACAACTATTTTGAACAAATATTTTGAAGACATAACTAAGGAAGCTGAGAGTTACTTTTAAAATCTCCAAAAAACGAAAGGGAAAAAAAAAAAGAGGAAAACCAAAAAGCTCTCAGAAATGTGGGAACACATAACACATAGGATTATCCTCATTATCCTCCAGTAATACTATTCATTAATAAGCAATTGTTATAAATGTGACTGATGAAAAAATAAAAGGAACCAAGAAGATTACAAGCACCAAACGTAACAGCTCTAACATTCTAATACTTGTGGGCAGTATTGTCAAAATTGTCCTCCCCCTCACAGACATAAAAGGTTTTGACAAGACAAGGTCAGGTAGGTTATAGATCCAGTTACCCAGTTATTTATGAAATAAAAGCAATAAAGAATAAAGTTATCTTTCTTTTAGTTTCCTCCCTCCCCCAGCTCCCTTGCTATTGTAGAGAAGAAATGCACAAATTTCAAGTTAGAGACTGCTTGACTAGAGGAAGGGAGAGAGAAATTAGCGGGAACAGCTTTGAGAAAAATACATTGGAAGTTGAAAAATACACTGAAAGTCAATTGGTCTAAGAAACAAAAAAAACTGACACTAGTTAAACAGAGAGACAGAAATAGAGAAAAAGAGTAAAGGTCAGCCCGAGTAAAAGCCTAGAGGGAAGATGGGGATCTGGAACCATGGGGACAGCAAATAACAATGACAAAGGTGGCTTTAATCCATGGCTACCCCTTTTTCTGGCACATATATTTGTTTGTCAAGATTACCAACAAACCTCAGTAACTACAGATGGTATCTTATACCTCAAACTGCCAGCATACCAAGAAACATGAACCCTGAGAAACTTTCATGTTGTATTTCAGTGAATAAAAATTCTTCAAAAAGCACCTATGGCTAGGAAGATTACCATTTAGAGTCTATTTTGTACATGTATTTTGTACAAACATCCACTAAATGTTAGAACAGAATCTCAATAAAAGAGGTCAAATAGAGTAACTAAGTATTGAGAACACTGTTTATAGCAGCAAAACCTGCACATTGCTCAAAGAAGACAGGAAACTGCACTTATGCAAATAAATATGCATAAACTGGAAAAGCCACGCTGCAGATTTTCTAGTTTAAGCAACAATATTGGCTGGAGAGCACTTTGTAACTATATCTAAGAGCTCTAAGACCCGTGTCACTGTTCTCACACTGGCAATGTATTTTTTTCCAGGTTTCATTTCATGCAATTTAAGTTTCAGAGATGGCAATAAAGGAAGTACTTGCAATGAAAATTTACTTCCCTAAACAGAAGAGAGATATTATTCCATGCCTGTTAGATCCATTTCCTCCCTAGTCAGAGATCAAAATCTAGAGCAAGACCATTTGAAAAACAAATCAAACCAAGAAGTGTGAGCGGGACAGGAGAATATGTGACAAAAACAATGGCAAAACTAGCTAGTGACAGCAACTAATCAGAAATAAGAACTAAGTAGCAAACAAAACCCTAAAACTTCCTGTAGAATATGAAGGCTTAACTATGTAGTGAAATACTTTTTAAACAACTTAGAAAATGAGTGACAGTTCTCACAGGACACGTTTCATTTAAAGTCCTGACACTCATTTAAATCCTATGTTAACTTACAGAAAGTTCACACAATCTTGATGACACACCTGCTCATAACAAGCCACCAGATCTCTCAGCCACACTGCACTCCAACTCCACAATTGTGTGTTCATCTTGAAGTGTTGCACAGTTCACAAGTTCTATATCAACAGCAGTACAGAGAAACTGTCTTTTGAAGTATGAGGTTATAACCAAAGATAAGTTACATAGGAATATTTATTTATATTGAGACACTTTAAGGGGAAGTAACAAAAAAAAAAAAAAAAGTTAATGTTTTAGTCATCTTCCTGAAGTTCAAGGCTGCAAAACAGAATAAAACAGTAACATAATGAATCCACTGAGAATACTAGCATGTTTTCTACTACTATATAATGTAAAAAGTGAAAGAACTGGTGCTGGAAGCTAATTATTTACTCCTAAGCAGCAGGAACAGGATAGGGACAAACCTCAGTAAAAGCCACGGTACAGCCTTGGGAAGACCCAGGAACCAAACATTTCCACAGATCAAAGATCCTCTCCCATGATCAAGCAATGGTGTGAGACTAAGCACAGACACTTGAGAGAAACTATGCCAGTTCAAAGCGAGTTTTCCAAAACAAATTGCTTCATGCTTACAATTAATTTCTGATCCAGCAGCTACTGCAAATGCTAAGCCACTGCAAGTAATCAACTGAAGAGACAACTTCTTGCTACATTAGCTAACTATGAATTACATTTTCCAGCAGGCAAAAAGATGGCACAGGAACACAACAGATTCAAAACAAATTATTACTACAGTGCACACGTAAGACCCACAAAGCTATTGCAACAGGAGAAGTATGTCAAACAAACGGGTAAGACTTTTGTAGGTGGCCAAAAAAACCCTACCAATTCTCTAACACATTGCCAGCTTTGATGCCTGTCAAAAAAATACAATAAAAAGACTAAGTATGTAATTTTGTTTCCAGTCTGATTAGATTCAAAAGCTAGCTAAGTAAGGCAAGTGGAAGGACTGAACTGATCACCAATTCACTACACATGCCACAATTTCTACTGATACCATGATAGAAACAGAAGCACAAAATTGATCTAATAATACAGATCATGTAGGATTGGATTATCTAAGTGCATCATCCTCACACATCATTAGGAATAAAAGGTCAAGTATCAGATACAGAATAATGTTAGAAGATCAACCTCCAACTCAGACATGTCTTTTGAAGACCGCCTAAAAGCAGCAACAGGTGTCTAAAGGCAGGTATAAACTTCCTTTTTTCCTTTGCCACAAGAAAAGCAGAAGATTTGATAGCCATTTAGTTCATTCAATTTCTTCTGAAGATGAAACAGCTCACATCAGATAAAAGCAGTTAAAAAGAAGCACCGTGCGCTCAGTATCCCATGGGAGGAAAAAAGCAGATATCAAACTTCTCAGCGCAGGCCACTGCTGCAAAACTATCTGCCAGTGTGCCCCGTGGCAACCTGTGCTGCATGCAGATGGGTATCATGAAAGATACATCCCTCCTTCTTGTCAGAGGAAGACATACTGTGCACACTCTGCAGATGTATATCCTCCGCAACAGAAAACAGTTGCACAAAAGGAGATGTTTTTAGTTTTACTCCAGTCTGGAATCCCAAAATACAAAGCTGACAGGAAACCATCTTTTATTTACGAGAAAAATATTAACAAGGAAAAGATAAAAACAGACCACAAAAATAAATCAGGGCAGTGGATAGACTGAGTATACTTTCTGCTTTCCTATTCAGTGGGAGAAGAGCACTCCAGGTACACCAGGACCATTCTCCACCTCAATTTGGTCCCTTACATAGAAACCCTATATCAATTAACTAGATTTGGTTCTTCCCCAAGGTGCAATGGGTGGCCAAAATCTCAGAGAAAGTTAACAAACCTTATATTGTGCTGGCAGTACACTGGAGCATTCGCAACTGTCAAGTGGGCGATGGTTCTGATGGTTATGGGCCTGAGGTCACTGTATTTCACAGGGTCCCAACCCTACACCTAAAAAATGAACTAATTAAAATTAATCACTTGGAAAGACAGGGAGGGGGAGAAGGTAGAAGCTTGTTAAACCTCTTTTCTTTTACAGCTGGGCTCCTACTTGTCTTTTCGGGCAAAAGTGCAGGTAGCTAGAGTACATGAATACATGACTTGATGGAAGGAAAAGCTTTCAAGACAGCAGAGGGGCAAATATTCCTCTGGGGCTCATGCCATCACTGTGGGAGAAGCGGTTACAGCTCCTGCTGATTTGGAAACGCCCTCAAAATGGGTTGCATTAAAATGGTACAGGCTGCCCAGAGGCTACCTAGAGATCATCCAGATCATTAGAGCTGTCAGAGGCTGGAGCCATTCAGAAACCCTGCTCCCCACTTGAGCAGCCCCATCTGGACGGTGAGGATGCCTGAGCGCTCCCAGAGAATGACAGCTGCTTACTGACGGCTGAACAAGGCCACCCCACACGGCGATGAAGTGCCCAATTGCCGTCACTGATCCAGCCAGCTGTGTCTGAGGCCAGGGCATGGGATGCAGTAAAGGCTTTCTTTGGAATTCCAGCTGATCACGAGCCAGAGCAGCAATACACGCACTCACGTCAGGTTTAGGAACTTCTCCACAGTACTGCTGCAGAGGTATCTGCACAGACCCACAATTTGGGTCCGGTAGCCCAGTATTTGGAAGGCTTCAATACTTCCCCATGCTGTAAATCACTCAGCTTGGTGGATAATGTTACCCACACCACTGAACAAGAAGTGGGAGAAGCACTGAGCGATGCCACTGAAGCGATGCAAAATCATGGTTGGAAAACAAACCCCAAGAAAATTCAGAGAACAGCCACTGAGGTAAAATTTGGAAGGATAATTTGGCAGGGACTTTACAGCATGGTAAGATCAAAATCAGCTGAGCAAATAATGCTTTATATGGCAGAAATGCAAAGCAGAAACACAGAAAGTTGTTGGTCTATGAGGGTTTCAGAGGAAATTTATATCATATTTGGCCCAGATAGGAAGATCATCATATCATAAAATATTATTTAAAAAAAAGGTCAAGTGGAAATGGTGCATTTGTACACTTACATCTCCCAGCCCAAACAAAGTAAATGCCTGACAAGAGAAAACAGGACATATTGTCGTGGGTAATGACAGTGTGCCTCCACTCTGGGCACAGCACTTTCCACTGTATGAGCAATTCAACCAAGAGGAGAATGGATGTTTCACTGATAGAACATCAAGAAATGTGAAACAAAACCTGCAGTGGAAAGCAACATCCTTTGAAATGGCTGGGCAAACCTTCCTAACCTATCAAGGAAAGGGGGAAGCAGTCATTATGTTAAATTAATGGCTGTATCTATGGTGCTGGAAGAACGACCAGCTTCAGAAGTCTTTTTACTGTCTCCTGGGCAGGACACAAAGGTTTCACACTGTGGTCTAAGAAACGACAAGCATATGACTGGATGATGCAAATCTCTCCAGTGTTCTCATATGTGAGTGGCAAATTTGAGTGGCAAATCTCTCCAGTGACAGGGTCTGGTGTATAAAAGCCTTGCTAACTTGGCGGTGAGAGACATGTAGATACTTATACTGCAAATCATGGTGAGCCAGGGCAGGAACACAATGCTGTTGCTGACCAGTTACCTAAGATATGTATTTCTGCAATAACCCCCATGAGGATGTTTTAGCAGAAATGGACTCTCATAAGAAATGAAGTCATTTAGGGATTTATTGCTATCTACAAATGGGGACAAAATAAGAGGCAATCCTTGCTCCAGAGAGACCATTCAAAATGTCTTTTAAGAATACCTGCAAATAATAGAAGCAAGAAAAACTGCCGCAACAGCCCTAGGGAAAGACAGAGAACTAGGTGGTCCCAGGCCACACCTGACAGACGTTACATTGGGCCACTTCCAAAAGGCAGTAAATTTGCAGTAAATACTGGTGATGATAGATATATGTGAAATCATCTGACTGTACTGCCTACCTCCCATGCCAAACAGAAGGTCATTATGAAAGGCCTTCACGTTTTAAGCCTATGGTTAGGTATTCCCAGTTGCATTAAATCAAATAAGGGCTGTCATTTCCAGGAGAAATGGTCCAGTTGTGGGATGGTGAAAACCAGGTAACATGAGTTTATCACATATCCCCGTCAACCTTGTGGAGACAGTTCAGCAGAGCATAATAAAAGGCTTACCAAAAAACAATCGTGAATTCTTCCACCCACCTGCCCTTTGGTGGATTTGGCTGACACTGCTGGCACGAGCACTAATAATTCTGAATAGGAGGGCATGAGTCCAAGGTTACAGCTCTTACAAACTATTGTCAGGCCACCACCACACAGCGACAACCACCAGCTTCCTGTGTGAGACAGAAGAGGGGCGTGCATCTTGGTACTGGAAGGACAATCTTATTTACAGTGAGCCTTGCCAAGACACTGGGGCCCAGGTGCCAGAAACTACATCCTTTATTTCAGAACACTTAGCCAATACTGCTTAAGGTGTTCTGCAAGGTGTATTTTGCAAAAAGTTATGCTTCCCATTCCTTCAGCAGAGAGCGGATGTGGGCATTGTGCCTGGGAATTCTCACAGTTACACTAAACCCACAGCGACATCTGTTGGAAACCTGGGAGGGACAGTGATGCCCAAAGTCACACCTGCCCAGCACAGTTTTGGCCACAAAGGACACTCCAGTGGCCAATTTCTAGAGCTGATCAACATCTCAGGACGAGAGCCAAAGGAACCTTGAAAATGGGTGTGCGGGGGAAGATCTCCATGCTTTGATTACCCTTGAAAAGATAGCTTTACTTTGTTCTTGCTGCATACTACTAACCTCTTACAGAGCAAAATAATTCTCACCAGTGAGAGTGACTATCTTTCTTTCATGCAAACTATGATGTAGAAACATCTTTGGTATGGTAGAGTTATTAAGATTAATTCCATTCCACAAAAGAAAGACCATAAGTCACTGCCACTACCAAGCCGTGAAGCTTGTGATTTATGGAAAACACGAAAGATAATTATCCTTCCTGAGAAAATTATATAGGCAATTCCTTACGGGAATTATAAGGTAATTTCACATAAAACATTCATCTTAGTTTATCTTATTAACAAACAATTTAAGCCTACTTTAGATTTTGAGATCACATCCTAAAAAGAACACGTTTTCAGGTGTGCAAAGCCATCAGCAAAAACAACCTCAAGCCATTTCCAGAGCTGGACTCTTACCACGCAGCAGCAGGTGGACACAGCACTCAGGTGGAGCCCAACCCAGGAGAGACACAGGCACACAGTGCAAGACCAAATGCAGGATGCAAAGACAATTGAGAGACTACAGCACCTGTCACATAAGGAGAGGTGAGACTATTTACAGCCTGAAGAGAAGGCCTGCTTGGGATGGGGTGAAACCTAATCAATATGTGTAAAAAAAAGATTGATCAGCATGGGATGAAAGCATGTCGGACTTTTCTCAGCAGTGCCTACTGACTAGAAAAGAGACAGCAGGGATAAACTGAATCAGAAGAAATTCTACGTGCACAAAAGAATATTCCTGCTTATTGTAACAGTTGTCAAACACAGGAAAAGGCTGCCAAGGAAGGCTGTGGAGTCTCCATCCATGGAACTACTCAAAACCTGAGTGAACGCAGTCACTATTTAATTAATATTTTCCTAACTGTGTAATAAAAACTATGTCATATAGGAATAGCTTTTCTAAGAATAGCTAGGCTCTCTCAAACTAGGTACTACAGCAGGTTCTTCTGAAAGGACTACAGTAAATTAACATACTTAAAACAGTGATTAAAATACACTGACACTGTCTCAATGCAGACAAGAGTAAACAAGCAGAAAGCAAAAGTATTTCAAGTCAGGATAAAAAGGATGCTTTAAAATCCAGCATAAATCCTTAATCTCTTCCATAATGAGATTGGGATTCTCAGTACCATAAAATCCATCTCCTTAATTTGAGGTCAGGGTACAACATGCTTGCAAAAGGAATTAAAACCAACAGAATTTAACCAATCTGAATACAAATAATCCATGTAAAACTAAAGAATATAGCATAGAAGTCTGCAACAGAACTGAGATTTAAAACAAACACTAGCTCCCCCCTCCCTTGTTAAGTGGACTCTGTATGCAGGCAAAGCTGACTTGATCAGTTTTCAAATTCCTTTTCACCACTCTTGCTTTAGGGCCCATGAACAAGCTTCAGGGAGAACTCTATTAAAGGAAGCTAACTCGTAAAGCAAAATGATCACTGTCACTCCGGAACAGTCCCAAAGCAATAAGCACTGTTGTTGTTATTGACAAAACACTGCACTACAACTACCTTCAGTACCTGAACAGCTGAAAAAGTGCAGTGTCACTAAGAGTTAACTCAATGGGAAGGGGTACAGGGAGGAATCATAAATGACAGATGGGTATCTGCTTCTAAAATAAAATGCTGTGGCTTCCTGAAAAGGTGAGGATGAAGAAGGTAAGCATAATTGTATACCAATTATGCTGGATTATGAATGCATGTTAAAGAATCTCACAGAACAAAGCATTCAACTACTCTCAATAACAACTAATGTAATCCTTTAAATATCTGTTAAGGACATGAGAAGTCATACATTTACTGTGACACAGGTTAGTTGCATGACCCATTCCACTCAGTCTTTCTTTCTATCTTCCGCCTCAATTCATGTTAGCCTGATTTTCATCCTTACAGTCCTTCACTTCAG
The DNA here is from genome assembly GCA_036785705.1 of Acanthornis magna. NCBI lineage: Eukaryota > Metazoa > Chordata > Aves > Passeriformes > Acanthizidae > Acanthornis > Acanthornis magna. The sequence continues at coordinate 200,590 of JAWUZG010000480.1, read as the reverse complement.
TTTTTTCAGGCACTAGCTCATATAAACCCATCTCCTATTCCACTTTTCTTCCCTTGACCCAGATCCTTGTCAGCCCATCACCAGAGTTCACAGAATTTCTTCCTCCCCTGGTTGTACATCCCTACCAGGTCATGGTCCTAATAGTATCTATGGACACATTTCTCTGCACGCTGGCATGCTCCAGCAGACTGACCTTCAGCTCAACTCTTCCTCTCCAGGTCACCTACTTCTTCTCACATTCTCTTTTAGTCTCAGTTTGCACTCTTTTCACAGCAAAGCAACACAACCTTCAACTGGAAGACTTTCCCACCAACATTCAGTAACTCATCAATGTTACAGTCTGTAGACCACAGAAACTTACTGTGGGAAGTATCAGAAAGCCTTCTAAGCCTTCAAGGCTGACCATCCTGGAGTTTAGAAATGTACCTTGGACCTACTTCTACTTATGAGTACATTAAATCACTATAGTTTTACTGAAGGTGCTTTATTAAAACTGAATCAAACAGAAAAGGAGATGGAATAGATTCTGAAGTAAAAAATAATTAGAAACAGAGAGAAATTAAGAGTGGCAGAATAAATGAAATATGAATTTACTTACATTATCTTAGCAAATTATACCATCTTTCTTCGATGAAACAAAAGATCATTCTCCCAGACAAAAGAAAACACAGTAGAGCTGACCAGGGGTGGGTGGAATTAACTATTTTTTCATCCATACTACAACATAGGGGATTATTAAACATGAGGAAAGTGGATTAGAAGATGTGAAAAAAACCCCAACTCAGTACCACTGTTTAAACAAAGATAATTGAAACAAGATTACAAGTGGTAATTTCATTAACTGTTTCATAAATATAGCCTAGTATCTGCATATCTGAAGTTCCTCTGGTTCAGCTTCATTCCCCTTCCTTGTGTCCCATCACTGCTCCCAGAGAGAGCAGATCTGCACCAACCCCTGCTCTGCCTGCCTTGAGGAAGCTGTAGTTTGCAATGGGGTCACAGACTCCTCTTTTCCAAGATAAACCCAACAAGCTCTCAGCATTCCCAGTATGTCATGAAACAAAGACAGCCTGGACTGTTCAGACCTACAACATGAAGTCTAAAAGTAAACATGACTGTTCTCTGTAAAAAACCAGAAGTATATACAGAGAAAAAACTAAGCTTTAAGCTACTGAATAATACTAAACAAGAACAATAAGTATTTATGAAGGCTGTGAATAATTTAGATTGGAAATTAGACTGACATTTTTGAAACAAGTCAGAAAGGGTATGCTGCGGATCTTAGTTTTTTAAGACAAGTAATTGTTTTATCGTATGGATCAAAATAAATTATTTACAGGTCTGCAATAGAAAGCAAATGTACAGCTAACAAAAAAAACCCCATTTGTATATGTGGGTGGAAGGCACAAAAGCAAAACAAACCTTCTATAGTCTTGTAGTGGTCCTCTAGGGTTAATCTAGTCCTGTGCTTTAAAAAAAAAAAAGGCAAAAAATTCCACAAACCTTAAGTTCAGCGTAAACATTTCCTCATAATTCCCTTTTGTTCCCAAGTATGAAAGACTAATAATCCCTTTTTTGTTCAAGTATGAAGACCTGAGGCACATTCAACACAGAAGATTCTGAAAGCAAGTAGGCCACTTGCAGTACACAATGGGATTGTCAGAAGAAAACTTTTTTTTTTTTTTGCTTATTTAAATCTTGATTAACCCTACACACTGTGACTCTGACACAGAGACAGATGATTTTACATCAGACAAACTTTTGAGATACCCTTCTTTTGTAGGGATTTCTACGGTAAATATTGTATTAGTATGCTAGGACCGTGAATGTACAACTGCATGGACTAAAACACTAGAACAGGACTAAGGAGACCAAGTGGAGCCATAGCACCCAAGAAAGAATACTGATAACAGAATGGAACTGGCAGGCAGTGGTGGAGTATGAAACCCTACCACATTCATGGTTCAGCAAATGCGATATGACAACATCACCTTCAGCATTCTTTGTCCAAAGGGAAGATAAATGCAGCAAAGATCATGCAACATCATTACCAGTCAAGAATAAACCAAAAGACACAGTGAGGACTTTGGTAGTCAGCATCCCTTTCTCTCTTGTCACTGCAAGTAATCATACTGATGAGATACCCATCTCTCCTGGTCCTCCTAAATGCAGGACTGCAAAAGCATGTATATGAAAATACGAAAAAAAAAAAAAAAAACCCTATCAGATTTCAAATTCCAGTTTATGAGAATTGATTTGTTCAAAATAGGAGTCATGTTTCCATCCGTCCACCCAGTGATCAACTGTGAGCTGCTGCACTTTAAACTCTCATCTCATATGGTTACACACCCTGTTTGGCTATTGCAAAGCCTTGGTATCTTCAACCAGAGCACTTGACAAGTGACATCTGTTGCACAAAATGCAGTAACTTCACTCCTGCAGCAGAAACAGCCTGGGTTATCACTTATTGCCTTTCAGTTTCAGCAAAACACACCTTTTTCTTAGCATAAAATGGTGGGTTCTAGTGAATATTTTCATTGCCAATAACACACTACATTGATGGGTGGGGGGAAACTGAGAAAACCCCTCCTGTAAAATGCTCGGCAAGTGCTCACAGGGCTTGGAGTGCTGCTACAACAGAGCTCTCCCAACTAATGACTGCTAAGTGTCTTCCGTAGAAACACACCGCCTGACCTCGACCTATTAAATAAATCGGAAAAGCTTGCTTTCTTCTGGCATCTCTTCACATACAATTTGCGTGTATCCCTCTAGAGCCTAGCATTCAATTTCATTCACATTCTCACACAGATATGAAAGAGAATCTCTACCCAGCTTATGTTTCTCAATAGTAATACTAATAAACCCAAAAGTTTTAGATGTATACCTGAAAAAGTGTTTCAAAAAAATTGCACTGACCATGAATTTTGCTTCCCATATATGCTACGTTATTTTTGTTAGTATTTGTTCTCATATGGTCCCAAGTTACATCTCAAAATCCTACTTGATTTTACTTCATGCTTCCAGAATGTTATCATAACAAAAACACTCCACACTTTTATTTCACTATACTTTTAATACAAATTCATACTCAAATATTTGTTTAACATAAACTTGAGATGTATTGAATCAAAATATTTTTCAAGTAAAACTTTTACACCTTTCTGCAGGAAAATGCTTTCAGTTGATTCAATTCAATCCTGAACAACATATAAATAACACCCTCTCCTCCTTACCTTGGCCCACAGACAGAAACTGAATTTGAGTACAGGTAGGACTGACATGAAAAGAAATTAAGTCCTTCACTTATCACAGAGAAATGAAGGAGATTATTCATTAAGGAGTATGTTGTAAATCCTCACTGTCTTTCTGCTGCCCTATGCATTTCTATTTTTTATGTTCTGACTGCCTTACAATGGAGATTTAAAAAAAAAAGGAGAAAAAAAGAGGGAGAGGGGAGGAAAAAAGAGAGAAAAAGAGAAAAAGAAAGAGAGAGAAAGGGAGAAAAATACTTAGTTGTGCCTTGAAAAACACCCTTCATTCATTTGATTGACCTATATTCTGTAGTATGAAGAAAATATTTCTCACTAGTTAGAGAATGTCCAATGTTTCTTTCTGCCACTTTAACATTAGACAGAACCTGGATGCCTTAAGTAGAGACCTTCTTAAAATTATTCAGAATATTTTGACTATACGGATTGTCATTCTGGACCAGACTGGTAAACCAGCCCAGCAACAATTTGCTCAGATCAGCTAGTATTAGATCTTGTCCTCAAGACACAAGACAACTAATTTGGCATAGCCTATCAATACCATACAGAATATGGTAGATATGGTATAACCTACTCTTTTGATTTTCAACAATTGTTTTAAAGTATAACCCAGAAATACTTTTTCTAGCTTGTTTGGCTTAATTTGTGATATGTTTCAAACCTCTGTTTGTACTAGTAGCTGTAACTTTGGATAGTACTACTATAAGCATCCCAGGAGATTTATTCATCTTGAATACCACAAGCAATGGTCAGATCCAGTTAAGGATCAAATTGAAACCTGGCAAGTTTTGAAATTCCTTTTAAGAATAGTCTTAATTTCATTCTGCGTGTCATCATTTTTGAGTATGCAGCATGAGTACTTCTGTCAATCTACAAAATGAGAACTACAGAACAAATTCCCACCTCTTGGCTCCTTTTGAGCAATTACTACATGTAAAATGGAAGCAACATGCTAAGAGTACATTTGTATTCAATATGTATGCATTTTACAACACAGTTCCTTTGGATTCACTCCTAAGGAATCCAGAAAAAAACATCCTCTCTGACCATTTTGTGATATCAGCCACATGCAGGGAAATAACCTCCAAAACAGCAGAATCAATCCTTTCTTGTATTATTTGACACTCGGCAGCTCTAAGATTCTCTCACTTGACAAGGAAGCAGATAAAGCATCAAAATGGTGGGTTTGTATTTTGGATTGGATCTCTGAGGTTATTTTGAGCTTGCCTGCACATACACTTGCACAGACCTCCATATGTCAAAAGAAGTATCTGGTTTTGGCTATTTGCTAGCCCTTACCTCTTCGATCTCTCATTTTCACCTGTCCCAGTGGTGAGATCACCACATCAAAGAAACTAGCTGAGTACCTAAGGACTTAATTCAACCCACTTTCCATTTTTTTCTGCGCGTACTAGTCAGTAAACATGTTTCAGTCTTCCAGCAAAGTTATTTCTGAAAACTAGCTCCCGATTTCAGATCTACAGTACAAGACAGACACATGATTTCAGATCTACAGCACAAAACAGAAATATAAATAAGAATCCAACAGATAAGTACTTCAAAAAATTAAGCTCAGTTAAAAGTTTGGTATTAAACTCTAATTTTCTAAAAGCTATGTATTTATTACCGATGTTTTTAATGTGAGAACCCCTGTAAAGACAGAGAATGAGTACCCCAATCAAAAAGGAAACAAAACACATTACTCATATCAAGTGCCGTATCATAAGGGGCTTGAGATATTAAAAACGCCTGCTGTCTTGTACAACTTCTATTTCCATGCCAAACACTTTTTCTTCAATAAATAGCTTAAAATTTCTAATTAATGCCAGTGATTTATCTCTTTTTTAAAAAACTCCAATTTACAAGAGCACTCATCAGGAAGCCTACAGCAGGCAATGTGAAAACAGTAAAACCAACCTGCCAGTGACAGCAATTCCGTGTTTGCAGTGGACAAGTCAGTCCGAGAACTGACCGTGGCTTTACCCAAAGCTGAAGAGCTTTGGGACCCAGCCCTTCACACAGCCATTCTCACAGCACAGCCACGCTCTGACAAGTGCACACTTACCCTGCACGTTTAAAAACGTGTGCGAATCACATTTGTAAGACACTGATACACGAAACACACATATTTTGAAAGCAATGCCTGAGATCTAATACATGAGTTTTAAAGGAACAGAATGAGGCGTGAAGGCTTACCAAAAAAAAAACAAAAAAAAACCCAACAAAACCAAAACAAACCAAAAACCCAAACAAAAAAAAAAAAAGCCACTCCCACGGACTATTGGGAACCATACCCAACTCGAAACAGCTGGAAGTCGAAACTAACAATATGTCAACACTTGACCGCTTCCCATGGCCGGACACCAGAGGTCAAGAAATGACAGCGCCAGCGGGGCACTGCCAAAGTCCGGAGGGGCTCTGCCTCTCCCTCCGCGTTCAGCCATCTTCCCACGGCCGCAAGCCGCCCTGCCCCTAACCCCGGAGCCCGTGACGGGCGGGAGGCACCGGCCCCGGTTCAGCCCCGGTCCGGCCCCGGTTCGGCCCCGCTCGCTGCCCGCCGGGGCTCGGGCTGCCGGCGCCGCGGGAAACTTTGGCGGGCGGGGAGCGCGCCGTGCCCCGGCCGTCCGGGGAAGCTCGTCCCTGCCGTCGCCCTCGCACGGGACACAAAGCCCCGGCGGGAGGAGCGGAGGCTCCGCCGCATCCAGCCCTCGGGCGGCGGAGGCAGCGCTCAGCGGGATGGGGCTTCCCCCGCCCCCCAGCGCTGCAGCCGCCGCAGTCCGCAGCCCGCAGCCCGCAGGGGAAGAGCCGGTCCCGGCACCCGCACGCCCGCGGCCCCCGGTGGTGCTAAGCGGCCCTCGCGCGTCCGGGAAGCCGCCCCGAGGCACCCGCGGGAGGCGCCGCGCCTCGGGCAGCGCGCAGGGAGCGCCGCCGCCGCCGCACGTGTGCCCGGGCTGGGCAGCGCCGAGCGCGGCCGGGAGAGCGTCCGGCTGGGGACCGGCACCGGCACCGCCGCGGGGCTCGGGGGAATCACCGCAACTCGAAGCAGCCCCCCGCTGCCACTCGTGCTCCTGCTCCTCCCCTCCCCGCAGCCCCCCGTGCCCGGGGCGAGCGCGGCGCATGTGGAACTCACGAGAGGAAGGCGCGCCGCATCGCCGACTCCCGGACGAGCTGCCCTGGCGCTGCCGCCGGTGACACCGGCACCGGGGTCTGTCGCCGCGACCCCCCCTTCCTGCCCCGCCCCGGGACCGCCCCCCCACGGCCCGCCCCGCCCCGCCCCGCCCCGCCCCGCGCGGGGGACGCGGCGGCGCTCACGTCGGCCCGGGAGCCGCGCCGGGCCGCGCCGCCGGGGGGCGCTGTCCCCGCCGCGCCGCGCTGGGCCGGGCCGGGCCGGGCCGGGCCGGGAAGGGAAGGGAGCGGGGCTCGGCCAGCAGCCACCGCAGGGAACGGCGTGGGCTCCCTACGGGAATGTGTCCGTTCGGTGTCCGCAGTGATGGGCTGGGATGCACAGGGGAGGATTTGGAGTCCGCAGGGAAGGGGCTGGGGTGTGCAGGAAAGGACTGGAGTCCGCAGGGAACGGCCTCAGGGTCGGCTTGGAGGGGTCCGAGCCGTGTGGGCCCCGCGGGGAGGGAACAAAGCGCCCCGCGCCCCTCTGCCTGCCCTCAGGAACGGGCGGGTCCCCTGTCAGGCCCCGGGGAGAAGCCCCTTCGTGCTGGGAGAGGAAGGACTGACTTCGCGGGGTCGCCAGCGGTGGTCAGCGAATTGAGGGAGAGGCTGTGCTGACCCCTGAGGGGCGGGAGGGGTGAGGCCGGCCCAGGGCAGCGCGGGGCATCCCCCGAGGGGTGGGTGCTGGGGGTGGCACAAGGCATCCCTGGTGACGAAGGATCCAAAGCGAACGTGCCGATTGTGGTTGCGAGCTTGTCGAGAGCTCTAGCATACTCGAATGAGACGATGTTTTCAGTGGAATTCATAATACAAAATAGCGAGCTAAAGCTTCGGCGTGTTTCACAATGAGCTGTGTCTCAACCGCAGATATCCACCGCATGGGAACTCTGCTCAGCATCTCTTGCTGAACAGGAGACCTTCAAGAGCTTTATCTGCATAGGTAAAATGGAAGTATTAGGACCCAAACCTGTATTGTTTTTTCAGGGATATTGTGATGAAGTATTCGTTTATGAATCAGGACTATCTTAATGGTCATTAAAAATATAAAAACTGTATGTGGTAAAACATAATTCTGCTACCTCCAGATTAAAAAAATACCTTTTTTTCTGAGTAGATCTACCAACTTATTTAAGGCAAGAAATCTGGGTAATTGGGTCTGTGATGGATGTTTCAGTATTTCTACAAAGACTAGATGTATTATCAAAATGAAGCATTTTCCTTATTAATATAAAATGGAAAATGCAAAACAAATTATTTCTTTGAAAGCTTATTAACATTTCTGAAAGTAAAGCACATCAGTGGAGCTTTGGCTTGGTCTTAATTGCCTGGTCCTTTTTCTTCAGGAGGTGAAAATTGCCTTTATGGGGGTAGAGGACATAGCAAGCAATTAGTGGTTAATGTGTCCCAAAGATGCTTTCATTCTTTGATGACAAGAAATATTAAGCTCTTTGAACAGAAATGTTGACTTAGTGGCTCCAACTGATTTGCAGAGTCACACCAGCATTTCTTTGTCGTACCAAGGCGTCATCTAAGTTTATGCCAGACTTCCCTTATATTATTAATCTGGCTCATGAAAACACTGTAAGTGCAAAGGCCTGGTCTAAGGATTCCAGACCTTGCCCTGAGCAAAGCCATTCCATGGTGCTTTTGTGGAATAACAAACTGATAAATACCTGTTGCAGAGGTAGGAGCAACCCAAAGACACCTTAAGCCCTACGTGGCATTTACGGAAGGGTGCAGCTTCACAGTCTATCACAGGGGGCTACATCCTATTCTAAAAATGTTTTCCTGTGCTACATTCTCTTATGCAAATTCTTTAATGGGTGTAGATTTATATAGTCTCACAGCAATCTTTGCAAAGGAAAGCATGGACAGGAGTTTGGAGGACCTCAAAGTAGTCTTTAGCATGTGAATGTTTCCTGAATTAGAAGGTCTTATTTCGTGACAATTTTGCAGCCTGCAAATTCTGTCCTTTTTCTAGGACTGCCCAGGACATCTGGCTTACAAGTAGTAATAAAAGGAATCGAAGTATTTGGGAAAAAAAACAGAAAACAAACCAAACCAAAACCATAACCGAACAAAAAACAAACAAAGAACCCAAAAAACCCCTAAAAAACCCACCAAACCCAAAACAAAAACCAAACAAACAGCAGAAAAAGAGAAAAGCATTGAAAAGATATCAACTCTTTGAAAAGAAACTGGGAAAGAGACTGAATTTGTGGCCTACTAAGAGGATATTCTCTAAAGTTTCTGAATTTTAGAAGTTTTTCTTCAAAATTAGATAAAATTAATCAAAATCTCTGCTTTTTGTGACTACCTTTGTATCAAAGTCATTAATTTGAGTAGAAACTGTCAAATCTTCTGGTTTTCTTTATGGCTGACATAAGGCCATCTACCTTTGACTTAATGTTTAATGACTTTCTATATAATTCTACTGAATTTTCCTCAATTTGCTCCTACTGCTTTCATTAAGGTGCTGTTGGGAGCTTCACAAAGGCAATAAAAAGGAATACATTAAAATATTTAATTTTTGCCTTCTTCTGAAATCTGAGACTAGACTTAATGTCCTGTCCTTTGAATTTGAGAATTCCTACCATAGAAAAACAAAATAACTTTTAAACTTTATTCTGTGACGCTTTATTCAGAAGTACTGAAAAATAAACAAAGCAAACCCCAGATCCTATAAAGTACTAGACTTCCTGTAAGACTGACTTCACTGAGTTGAAAAATTGTTTCTCATCTTGCATGACTGGATATCTACTTTTACTTTAATGACTTCCTGATTAAAACCAAAGTATTCTGAATGTTTTTCATTTTAAAAAAAATCACTGTAGCTTTTTTGTGGTAAATAAACCTAGGGCGTTTTCTTTAGCTTGCAAATCTTTTCATCTGCATTAGGTCCAAATCCAGCAAGGACTTGAAGAATTTTGAGATTAGGTACATGCTAAAGCAACTAATTTTAGATGGTTGATATGAAAGTTATATAAAAAGATATGTTTGGTCTGTGGTTGTAATCTCATTATAAATTACTTGGGCTTCCTTGTATCCAGGAATAAATTTAAATTAACTTAATGTCCTAAGCTCTTGTGTTGTGGTGAACATATCTTGAAATGTTCCATTATCCATTGCTGAACCATGCTAAAGCATCACTACCCACTGTTGATAGATAGGTGAGAAAGTACTGTATTAATGTGTGCAAAAACCTTTCGAGTCTTGCAGTCTTCTTGCTTTTACTTCCATAACACAATAATATTGTTACTGCCGAGCAACGATAATAAATATTAAACCATAAAGGTCAGTATCATATATCTTGATGAAGTATATTAGATAGGTAAATTGAATCCAGGCTCTAAGCTCTTTGCTTTGAGCACAATTTACTCTATTTTTGCCACAGATATTAAATTTTCCTTTGCCTTGTTTTTTTTGTTTTGGTTTTTTTGTTTTGGGGGGGGGTTTGTTTTTGGGGGGTTTTTTTTGTTGCTGTTTGTTTGGTTTTTTGGGGGGTTTTTGTGGTTGGTTTTTCTTTAGGAAAAACAAGATACAAACCTTCTCTTTATTCTCTTGCATATATAAAAGTACAGACTGCATCATACACTAGAGAGCTGCATGGAGATTTTACTTTGCAAATGGAGCAGCATGCTGGCAGCAAAAAGGATGAAAACCTTTGAAGAGCTCTTTTGAGGATAGAAATCAGCCCGTGATCTCCTTCAGGCTGCAATTTTATTCATCGCTATTTCCCAGATTTTTTTCTAACACTCACCAAGATAAATTTCAATTCTAAAGAAGAGTCCCAGTGAGAAGGAAGTATATTATAAAGATATGTAACACAGCTGTAGTTAATGTACTTTATATACCTTGGTGTAATGCAAAAATATACAAAACAAATACCTTTATATTGGAGGCTTAATTTTATCCAGGTGAATGGAAATATGTGACAAATCTGGTTACATAAGCTGGCATCCTTAGCAAAACTTCAACTCTCGTGTGCAGCAAATGGTCTCTGCAGACTGCAGATGAGGTAAGCTTTTGGGCCACTGCTGTTTATATAATGCCTTTCGCATGTGTGAAGGATGTTCATCTCTACCTTTGGCAGGACAATACTTAGTGAATAAAACAATAATTCATGTTGATGTTTTGAAGACAAATTATTAATAACAACATATTACCTGGAGTGATGCCATATTTTACATTCCACTGAGAATGGTTTATAATGGTTTCAAGAAGAGAAAATGTTTATTGTTGTATCTATCTCAGCTATTTTTTGTGCTGCTATCCTACGTATGCACTATTCTTTGAATCTTCAAGTGTGAGAGAAATCTGACATGGCTGAACAAATGTATGAGTGATCACTGGTGCCCCAGTGCAGGTAATCTGGTTGTCATTAATTTGAATGTGACAACTCAACTGTCCTTGGAAAATTGTCTGCCTGTTTCCTATGGCTTTTTGTGTGTCTTTAAATAATCTTGCCCTTTTGCCTCTGGGATATCTACATAGGTCTCTCTGAAAGGCTGGGATTTTTCCTCTACTTGTGTTTTGTTTATTTGCTTGTTCTGAGAAAAAAAATTGTCAGATATCTGTGGTAATAACAAAAGACTTGCAAAAAAAGGTAACCTGATTTGAATTAGAATTTGAATTAGAATTTATATTCCATCCATAAATTGCCTCCTAAGAATTTGGTGTAGGAAAACAGTGGCTTGGCATGCATTGTTCGTACTTAATTGTATTAAGCAGTGACTGAGAGTAGATCCCAGCTCACTACTAAATTCTGATGTGTTTTGCTGAGAGACCTGATGACTAAACTGTAGATATGTTCTCTAGTGAGATACATCACTCCAAAAGGTTAATATCTCATAGTGCAAAAATAATTTTTTACAGAAACAGAGGTAACAGTAAATGAAAATGTTTTGAGAAGGTCTATCTATAGTCCTTTTAGCTCCAGAGGTTTGTGCTGGTGCTACATTATTTGTATTTAAGATGTACTTCCATTACTTTTTCAATATTAAACTGCAAAATATTCACAGATTTTAGAAAACTAACCACAGGCACACTGAAAAGAAGGGAAATCGGGTCATTCTTTGTTACAAAACCTTGAAAGAATAATAGCCATAATAGGAGATGTAAGAAGATAAAGGGAGAAGACTAGTGAGGTCAAATTGTCCTTTGCATATATGTTCCTAATTGACTATACGTATAACTGATTGTTTGCCTAGAACAGGAAAAATCTGCTAACAAAGTCTACTGAACAAACAACAGTTGTTTAACTTTTAGAATCCATTTATTCTGTGCTAACATTGGTTTTTAAAGGTAACTGCATTCAGAATCTCATGAACAGGGGTAATTCTTCAAGCCAGAGGAAATCATGCTGTGGCAGCTGTATATAAATAAGCAGATTTATATTTTAAAGTGTGGAAAACAAACACTGAAAAATAAGCCCTTGAAAAACTGTCAACATTTAGCTGTGATTTATCTAGGGTAAACTTGCCAGTGTTGTGCAAGGCTTAAAGAATTTTTTATGGGTTGAGTCATGTATCCACACCTTTTGAAAATCCAGGTAGCTCAATTTGTCATGGGAGAACTCATAGTGGGTTCCTTACAAGCTAATTACTAGACACAGTCAGTGCAAAATATTACCAAATTTAATATTCTGGACAAGAATGTAGCCTCAAAAGGAACATTGAGGGAGATTATTCAGGCACAAATATATAACATGACCAAGACTCTGTGTGCTACATCAAGCAGTGGTGGGATGTAGAGTGGAAGCCAGCTCTCACATTACTTCACTCAGTAAAATCAACTACCCGTTCAAAATTAATGAAAAAGAATGAAGTTACGACATTGGTAAGAGAGGCAGTGAAAGAAATGGAATGGATATATTTAATATTTACTTACTACTTTAGGTTTATTACCAAGTATTTAAATACTAACTGAGCTTTGCAAAAGCAGTGTAAAGAAGATAAAACAAATTTTGCCCCCATTTTCTACCATGTACCTCAGAATCTGGTACAGTCTTCATTTCTCTAAAAATAGAGATACCCAATTGTGGATATAGAACTAATTTAATAATCCGCCAGACTCACCATACTATTGCACTTTTATTGAACTATCAGTCAAGAAGACCCTGAATTTTAGGAGAGCAAGGTTTCAGTTGTTCATGGAATTAGTGGAATAATTTCACACCCTGTGAAATTGCCCTTAGGGATACAGGAGCATGCAAAGATGGCAACTAATATTTTTCTTGAAACTGAAGTGCTTGGAGTTCCCATGTGTAAGAAATGAGGCAACAAAGACAGGATAGCAGCATGACTGAGTGAGGACTTCCCAGTCAAAGTGTAAGAAGGAAATGCACAGGCAGTGGATCCAAGTACAGGTGTCCTGTGAAGAGATGGCTTATGTTCTCCTTCATTTTTCACTGGCTGTCATTCTTCCTACGTTTCTCAAGTTTCTGAACCTCAGGACAGGTTCGGGATGAGCAAAGCCTCTCCCATCTTAAAAGAAGGTTAAGTTGGAGACCACCCAAGGAACCTGAATATATACCAGTCTATGAGATGAAAAAAGTTGCATTCCCAGGATCCTGAGGAAACTGGAAGATATAATTGCTAAGCCACTTTCCATTGTATTTGAAAAGTCAAGGCAGAGAGGCGAAGCACCCAGTAACTGAAGAAAAGGGAATTATGCTCCCATTTCTAAAAAGGGGAAAAAGAAGGAATACTGGGGAATACTGACCAGTCATCCCCACCTCATTGCCCAGTGAGATAAGGAGCAGATCCTCCTGTAAGTGATGTTGAAGTGTATGGAATACAGGGAGGTGATTAGAGATGGTCATCATGGCTTCACCAAGAGCGAAATGTGCTGGACTTCTCCAGTGGCCTTTAATGATGGAGGAACTGCATAAGTGGACAAGACAAGAGACAACTGATATGTCTGCCTGAGCTACTCTTAAGTCATTTGATATGACTCTTCACAATATTCTCTAAATCAGAGACAAAGAAAGGCCTTTTTACTGAGACCTGTAGTAGCAGGACAAGGGACGATAAGGAAGAACTGTAAAGGTGATGAGACACTGGAACAAGCTGCCCAGAAAAGCTGTGGATGCCCCATCCCTGGAAGGGTTCAAGGCCAGGGTGGATGGGGCTTTGAGAAACCTGGTCCAGTGGAAGATGTCCCTGACTATGGTGAAGGAATTGGAACTTGATGGTGTTTAAGGGTTCTGTCCAATTCAAACCAGTCTGTGATCCCATGACTTGATTATTTGAAGATTTAGTTAACATATTTTTATTATTCCTCATTAACCCAGGATTTACTTGTCCCTTAGAGAGCAAAAGAGAAACTAGAAACTATGCCAGAAAGGAGAGGTCACAAACTCTGCCTGTCTTCCAGAATGAAGGAGATGGGATCCTACCAACATGGAATGTTTGAAAAAGATGTGCAAATTGCTCTTTCTTGAAAAGAGTGCTACCAGTTCAGTCATGCACTTCCACTCTGATGTCTGACAAAGGAGTCCATGCATTGCTTGTGGTCTCTGAAGAAAGATGTCCAACCATTTTTTTCAGACAGATTTAGTTCATCCTCGTAAGCAAAGCCTTAGAAATGCATTTAAATCTTAAAGCAGCAACACATCCTTTTTCTTGTCATCTATTTACTTTTTTTCCAGTTTAATTCCTTTATATCTTATTGATATTTACATGCCAAAAGATTCCTCCTGGAAGTACCTCCAACCAGGTTAAGAAAACAGCAGGGGGAAGTGCTTAGATCCGGCAGACGTCCTTTAGGTTTATGTTTATATATTTCTTTGCAGAGGTCATTGTCTCTTCAGTGAACAGTGATCACCTATGGAGAAGGACAGCAAGCCACTGAGTGAATCTGAAATATGTCAGGGATATGGAGTCCAAAGAGCATGCCACCAAAACTAAATTTCTTCCGGCTTACATGAAGAAAGCTCAAGGTATGTGAGCCTATGTGAAATTCACTTGTGCATGATATGCTTATTCCTGTGGTCGGTGAACCCGGATTTCCAGAAATGGAATCCGTTCTTTTGATCTCACAACAGAGCAGATAAAAGACAAAATTTTTTCCTTGGTACATTGTTCTTCTGAAATAACTGAACATAGGATTGCTAGAGCCAACTAGGTTGATTTTCATCCAATTTCTAACATGGTGGCAGATGTATTAATTCGTATTATGTATCTGGATTCCTCTAATATGTAAACAAAAAGGTTTAACACCATCCTGAAATCCTTTTTTGTCTTTAATGTAAACTTAAACCTGATTATAAACTGCCTATTTTCATTTGGAAACTCTGGAGTAAATATTAGCAAAAGTGCAGTTATTTATTTTAATGCCTGTCATGGTCAAAGATGCAGGATAGTTTTAAAAAAATTCAGGGTTTGCATTTTTGTTGTGTGTTGTGATTTTTTTATTTAATGAAATGAAAACAAGGTATCTCTCTCTTGTGAGATACCTGTCCTTGTCTTGTAGATTTCACTATTTGTCCCCTTGGTTTTTTCTAGTCCCCTTGAAAATAGCAAGGTTTATTTTCTTGTAAAATTTTCTACCAACCTACCTTCTGTTAGTTAATAAATCAAAAATCATATCCAATTCATTCATTGGCTGATGAAATATCTGCTGTATTCTATGAGGATATTCACATGGCATTGAAGACTTGGAACATCTCTCTAAATGTGATTACCATTTGAAGTAGCACATCACTCCAATTGCTTGAATTACCTTTGGCATTTGTTGCAAATTCCTGAAAGTGAATGAATGACGCAAATGTCAGGATTTTTCAGCAGTACTTTTGTATGAACACATTCTGTGCATTCATAGCAGATGCTAGTATAAATACTTGTACTAAATTCCTCAGTCTGTGTCAAAACGGTATTTGCTTTCCTTTAGAGGAAAACACGTCTCCAGTCAATCTCATGCAGGAGAGCTTTAAAGACTTCCATCATGGCAGCTGCTTATTATGGACATAAAGTTCAATCAGGAATCAAAATTGTGCAAATATAGGTAGACTGTCGATGACAGGCTGTAATTGCCTGAACCATCAGAACAAGGGCAATTATTGTAACTTTGTCCTTTTTTTCAAAAGTTTGTGAGAAACATTGGATGCCGTCTTATTAAATCATTTCCAGGTCATGAGCTATTTCAGAAGAAGCCTAAATGCAACCAAGTCAATCCTCTTTTGCAGATTGTATAGTATTTCTATTGATGTATTGGAAAGTGTGATCAGGGGTGGTTCTGAGAGAGTTCTGGACTGCTCTGGATGCAGTATAGTCATACTTGTTCAGAGCTCCCCACAGAAAACAGTAGAGGGGACAGAACAAAGGCAATAGCCCTGAGAGCAAAGTTAGAAGAATGGTGCAAGTTGATCAGTAGAAGAAATATGCGTGCTTAAGCAGATCTTTTGGATCTTACAGAAGCAAGTAATGGGGAGAAGAAAATTCATGTGGTTAAATATTGCTCCTATTTTTCTTACATTCAGGAGCTGATGGTAAAGTAGAGGTTCAGCAAAACACTTAGGTAGCATCAGTGTCTGTCTTCTCATCAAAGTATGGTCTGAAGGTTCTCTGTGCTCAAGTGATGCTGTAGTGATTATATCCAGGTAGGAGGTCACCTGGAAAGTTGTTTTGCACTGATAATGGCAACCCATAGCATGCATCTTTGATACAGAAAGTTTTGTCATGATCTCTTAATGAAAGAAAGAAAGAAAGAAAGAAAGAAAGAAAGAAAGAAAGAAAGAAAGAAAGAAAGAAAAGAAAGAAAGAAAGAAAGAAAGAAAGAAAGAAAGAAAGAAAGAAAGAAAGAAAGAAAGAAAGAAAGAAAGAAAGAAAGAAAAAGAAAAAGAAAGAAAAAGAAAAAGAAAGAAAGAAAGAACCATCCTTTTAAGAAGATACCAACCTCTGTATCCTGAAGTGTTTATGTGCGTCTTTCACCCTTCTTCCAGCACATCAGCCCTGGAAAGGTTCAAGATGTCTTTCTTTCCTCCTTTCCTTGAGCTATTGTGTTTCCTATAGCTCAAATTTAGAGAATTTTGCATTTAACATGAAGATGTTCCAGTTCACTCTTTCACTGCAGATTTTTTAGGACATCTAGCTCTTTTCCCACATGGAGCTCAGGAGGCTAACCCTGATCATCAGTTTGTAATTCCTCTAAGTGTAGTGCTTCACTTAAATGATAGGTCTTGTTCTAAAGATGTGAAATATTGCCTTTGTACAAATTATAGTCAGCCAGTCTTCCTTTACTTGAACTTTCCTTCACTCCACAGGTATAATCACATTTTTAGGAAAGAAGACATTAATTCTATTAAACCACAATTTCTAGTAGTGGGCCTTTTGTTTGGAGTGGCAGAGTAACACGGTCTGTCTCTCTGTGAACTCTATACTGTATAGTAAATTTATATAATAAAAGAGAGTAGCTACGTTTCCATTAAAATCTATAAACAGTAGGGGTGGGGTTGCATAATTATACAACCTACCATTAAACTCTTCATTTAAACACTAATGGAGAGGTCAGTGGGAAATAACAGTCTAGAAGGTTATTCTATTCATAAATGTGAATTAATGTGACTATTTACTATAGCCTTCATGTAAAAAATAAAAGAGAAATACTGCAAGAAAATTGTTGCCCTTATTGCCCATACAATGTGCAGGCTTCACTAGATAAAAAGGCAAATAATATTTTTTTAAAGCAGCATTCCTATTGACAAAATCGCTAAATGATTTCTAAAAACAAAACCCAAAAAAGACAACAAACCCAAACAAGCGAAAGCCAGATGAAACACTATGAGAACTGAGAAATGCTTTAACATTTCCTCAATTACTACGAAAACATATTTGAAGACTTCTAAATGGTCCCTGATGGCTGGTCAGTCATTTTTGCACTAGAGTTCTGGATGAGAAAAATTCCAGAATAACTTGTGTCTAGGCTTTCTGTTCTATTATAACAGATTTTCCTCAAGGTGAAATAAATAGTACTGTTCACACAATACAAGGATTTGAAGTAAGCCTGGTTTCACTCCCTGAAAACCCACAAGCATTTCACATGCCATGTTGGAAATCAGACTTTTTCTGCCCACAAACTTTCCATGGTAAAGACTCTTACAGTAGAGAAAGAGTTTTAGAAAACATATCTGCTTACAACACCATGAATGCAAATTAATAGCCATGATTTTGCAGATTACTGGGTAGTTATCTGTCTTTCATGTCTTTGACTCCCAAACTGTGCTAATGCTGACATTACTAGCTTCTAATTATTTTGGGGAAAAAATGGTGTTGTATTTGCTTTTATGAAATCAAAATTGTCATAAATATGTCTCATTTCAATGGCATTGCTGCTCCATGGAAGTTACTTCTGTAGCATTTTAAGCCTTCTCTTGTTAAAGAGAAGTGGAATATCTCACATTTGTTCATGTCCCATAGCAAGGTCCATTCATAAAGTAATTTGAAAGCTCTTATATTTAACTAATTAAATTGTGATGTTGTGGATACCCCATCCCTGGAAGTGTTCAAGCCCAGGCTGAATGGGGCTTTGAGCCACCTCAAAGGACAGAGAATGTAGTCCTTGCCCTTGGCAGGGCGATTGGAACTGGATGGTCTTTAAAGTCCCTCCCAACCCAAACATTCTGTGATTCTATTTTTCTACTATAAATAGCGTTATTAGACTAATGAGGTGGAAGCAGAGGAAATGGGACTGAGGCCAGCTCTGACTGCCATGAGTATCCACAAGGTTTGCTACACTCAGCTAAAATAGACTGCCCCGAAAACACATATTTCTGAGGCAAGGGGACTCAGTATTACAGGCCTTGGGTCCAACTTGTGAGGTTAACAACATACCTAAAATACATGTGCCTATCTTCACCCAGATTTTATGTCTCCATAACTATAAGCCACAGTGGAGAATTTAATTCCAGAATCCTATTAAAAAATTGTATGTGAATCTATGTGGTAATATTGCTGTTCTGCATTGAATTTAAATTATAATTTTTAACTTCTCTGGAAATCAGGTGGGCAGATTTTTTCAAGCATACCTCTGATAGCATGAGATGATCACAGTCAACAGAAAGAAAATCCTTCTGGTTCCAGATGTCTTTTAAACTGTGTTCTTTTCATATTTTTTTTTTATTTTTAATTGAAGTATTGAGCAGATACAGTACAGCCTATTTGACACAAGCAAGTATAAAGAGAACAAAATCATTAACAGGAACAGTAATTTCTCAGTAAAACCTTGATGTCTTGGTTATGAAATCTTTAGTCATGTAGAATCATGAAGTGAAACAGAGCCCAGAAATCCACCTGGTCCATTACACTGCCACAGAGTGGGGGTCACAATATTTAAAATGAATACTCTTTCATTTAAATACTTCTGAAGATTATAACCAATATTGTTTCATAAGTAAATAGTGTTCAAATATTATGCTTTAATGCTCTGAAGTTCACAAACCCCTAAAACCAATAAAGAATACTGTAGTGATTTAGGATAATCCTCACCAGTTAAAAGCTGGCATAGATCCACTGATCCTAACAGATGTACATCACAATCTATCAGAGGATACTTTGATCTGCCATAGAAAAGGAAAGGAAAACAAATATGAAATCTGAATGCTTGCAAGCAGCAGCTGACAGAGGCCCAGACAAATGAAAATAGAACTTTCTTTTAATTACATTGGATTCTTTTCACTGAAGGGGAGACAAAGAAATAGCATTTATTCTTTGAATAAATACACATACCCAGAATGGTGCAGGGCAGCAGTGTCCAGGTGAGCTGTTGGGGAGCCTCGTGGTGCATCCCAAGGTTCTCCTGTGATCACGAGGCCTGGAGACCTGTCTGCAGTGCCACAGTCCCAATGGGTGGATATTCTTAAATCAAAACAAGCATAATGTATGGGAAGTTGTGCACACGGCTAAACTCCTAGATCAAAAATCGGGGGCAATTCCAGATTGTTTACTGTGTGGATTTTTGTAGAAACATACAGCAAAGAAATGGTAGGATTAGATAAAAGGTTTTAGATAAAGTTTTGTGATGAGATCCCTAGAAAAATGTAATAAAAAGTGATAAATCTCAAAATCATATGACTTTTCAAGAGAAAAAAATGAGCCTTCTTCCAGTGTAGGAATTCAGAGGCTCAACGACCTGAAAAGATGAAAAACTGAAATAATTTCTGGGTTGCAGTACTGACAGGGACAGAAATGGACAGAAGCTTTTCTTAGGGGAAAGAAATGAGCTACAGCAAATCTGCCATGTCCCTTTTACCTTGGCTAGAGCTTGTTCTAAAATCTCTGACGTTTGTCCCTATTAGCTAAAGTATGAAAGTAACATCAGTGACAAATACAACTACACAAAGAAAGACCTCAATTTCCAATTTAGTTTGCATGGCTATAAATTAATAAATTGTTATCTAATATCTTTCTTTATCTGGTGGGGGAGTGGTGTGGGGACGGAGGGAGGGGAAGGGCAAGTTTGCTAGGAAAGAAAAGAGTTCAAAAGAAGACCAAATCAGTGAAATGAACATGGCAAAAAGTTTCTTTGACTGATTAGATTCACTGGACATTTAAGAAAAGGACTGTGCCTTGATTAAAGGAATATAGTCAATGTGCAAGACTAGAATTCAAACTAGTTAGGAATATGAACGATGTGACTTGAGAGCCATGAATGTTTCTGCATTTGGGGCTCTGCCAGTTTCAGAGAAATAAACAGCTCTGTTAGCCAAGAAATAACTCCTCCTCTGCGGGGCTTTATTAGATGAAAACAGTACAAAAGCTTTTGTGTTTTTTTAGTGATTTTCATCCCACAGCAGTTGTGCTGGAGTGTGCATATCTATTGGGGACCTTGGACATTTGTTTTTGAAAGGCACATATATGTCTTCCATGACCTACATCTAGCAATGATCAGAATATGAGAAGATCATCTTCCTTCAAAGTAAGTGATTTTCAAATAAACGACCTTTTGGTAAATTACCATGGCTGTAATACAAATTAACTCATTAAAAATTAACATTTTTTGCTTGAGAGTATACCAACACACAGTATTAAACTGTGTTCCATTTATTTCAATTTTATTTTTTTAAACATTTCAGGGGGTGGAAGTTTACTGCTCTATTGTATATTGGGGTAGAACTGCAGCATCGGAGCCTAAACCTCACTTGTATCACTAGATAGATGCTTGCCTTCTTTTTTCAGTTGTAAGAGGTAGCAAATGAGGCACTTAAGACAGCCTTTTTACACATTTTTTACCTCAGCTAGGACACAGTGAAAATTACATTCTGTGTATCTAAAATCAGGCTGTCTGAATTTATTCAATAACAATACAGAAGACAGAGACCTCTGATGCCTGATAGAGTGGGTTCCTGCTCCTGATCCAGGGGGAAGGGTTAGTGTTACATGTGGCCTCCACTTCAGCAAAGGGAGTTTAGCTGAAATTAATGCATGCTAATTGTGCAATCAACAGTAGTGATTTTCCCTTGATGAGAAATCTTTGCTGGAAATACAGTTCTGCTGGAAATACAGTATTCTGTCCTACTCACAAACATGGAATGGTGTTCTTCCTTCATAAACTGATGCAGAATAGTGGGATGTGTTTGGAGTTATATACAACAATATAATGGGACTTGTGTCTGTCCACTGTACTTGAAATACATCACCTCTCTGTTAACTTTATAAACTGAATCACAGGCACTCTCTTGTAGTGGCCTTACTGATGTCCACAGACTAAGAGAAAGAAAATACAACCTAAGAAAACACTTTCTTCGTAACTGATTTTTCATCACATTTCATGCTAAAGTACCTCACAAATTTTTGAGAAATGTTTAGACATATCTGGAAAATTCTGAGATTTTAGTATTCCCAAAAAATACCCGATGCTAATACTGGCTACACCGCTTGTACAAATCCTGGTTTTTCTTTCTGTTAAAACTGAGGGAAGAGGGTTACCTGATTTACAGTGTGTCAGGTTTTCCAGGGAAAACTGACAAATTCTGTTGCCACATCTGTGAGTGCTTTTAGCTTGTTTCAAGGTGTGGTTAGGCATGCTGCCTCAAATCAACAGAATATTTTCCACAGCTTCTTATACCAGTGATGCATTTTATAGCTTAGATATCATAATAGCATGCAATTACCATATCAGGAGACTTTAGCAGGTCAGGAGCAGCAGGGATGTCGCTGGTCTGTGTTGCTGATGTGTGTGCCGTGGGCTTCCTGTTGATGTAAGGCAGAAGAGAACATGAGGATGCATTTGAAATTGACATTGGCATAGTAATGTGATTCTTGATGCTTTGGAAATTTATAGTGCAACTTAAAAAACACTCTGTTAGCAGCAGTTTAGAGGGCAATGTATTGTCAAATTTAGTGATACAATCAGGGTTATTTGCCTTGGAGTATATAAATACCTAGTAGTTTTACTCGTATAGGATTTTGGTTCATTTAACAGATTAGGCAGTAGTTTAGTAATTAGATTACATAATTTACTACATGGGACTTCTAGTTACGTAAAAATTTAATTCAGTTTTATTTCCTTCTTGTCTAAGAGACTTTTGTAGTGGGAATATGGCTTTAGAGAAGTGTCTTCTGTTGCAAACATCTCTTAGGTAATTATATCTCTGATACATTGCTGGCATACTTATGAAAAGCAAATGCACATGGGACCCTCTTTACCTCTGTGATTGTGACCTAAATTCAACCTTGTCATTGAAACTACCCTGTGAAGGTTGATACTGAAGAGTAAATTAATTGCTCAAATTAAATCAATTGTTCAAACAGACTCTCTTGGAGAAGCGTAGACCACGATAGCATCCAAGGCAGAGCTCGTGGCCAAAATGAGAAAGCTTGCCCTCAAGAGCATTGCAAATATCTCCCCATGGAGTAATCAGGCATCTTTCTTCCTTTTTGGAAGCTGTCAGTGAGACTCATGCTGATACACTGCTTCCAGGGATCAGGCTTAACCACATGCTGTTAGGAACAAAGCACAGATCACTCAGAAGGGAAGAAAGGAGGGGAAGTAAAGGACAGGAAACAGAGAATGGAACTGAAGTTTTGATAAAAGAAATGGAGAACGTGGGGACACAAACCACAAAAGACAAGTGAAGTTTTGATAAAAGGAATGAGAAATAGGTAGGAGTGCTAAGGGGACCGAGATGAAATGGAGAAAGCAGTGTCAGCTGGCAGGCATGTCATGCGTTTATTCTCAAGGTTGTGAAGTTGGTGCTATTTTGTTTTTCTCCAACCCATGCACAGAGATGTATAATGCTGTAGTGCAGTGTCTCTGATGTGGCTGATGCCGAGCTGTGTCCCCCCAGGAGGAAGCTGAGGAAAAGGTGGTACCACTGACACCCTTGGGAGATATGGCCAGGATGGTGACCGTGCCTAGCCAGTGGGGACCAGGGCAAGGCAGGGCACTCCAAGCCTGGATCATACCCTGGGGATTCTGACTTGCAGCACTGCTTCCAGGAGAGGAGAAAAAGGTTGTAGGGAGATAATATTTTTATGTCTTTCTTTCCCTCTTCCCTTCATCTCAACCTATGACCAAATAAATTACCTAAGATAAGAAAGCATCCTAAAAGCCATTCTTTTAAGTGCAATGGAGGAGTGAAAACTTTTTTCATTGTTTAGATTCTGGATGGCATGATATTGGCATTTTGAGAATCTTCCAGGGTAAGTTATTTCCTCTGTTGGACACAGACAATCATGCGGACAAGACTTTCAATGGAGAAATTTCTGATGCTCTGCATCTCATTGTATATTTGTGTGTGTTTGGTGGGTGTGTGTGGGGGTGTGTGTTTGTGGGTGTGAATAAGTTGTACCTAAAGAAAATCTTTTAAAAAACCCTGATTTGGCTGTCTCAGTTATGCCAGGGTTGAAGGCTTTTCCTAACAACCTGCAATTGTGAACGCAGACAGGTGCAGCTAGCAAAATATACATTCAGAGAATAAATGGTATTCCTGTGTGTAGGTGGAGCATTAACTCTAAGGCCAGCTAGGAGACTGACAAAATATGGCAAATGGATTTCATTGCGTCAAAAAAGTGATATTTTGTTAAAACATTTCATAAAATATCTATCTGCAGGCTTCATAAATTGGCATAAAAACTTCGTTTTAGTCAAAATATGTGTGTAACTGTCCTTCCTAATAATGCATGTTTGCCTAGCCAATAGTGCAATCATGTAGTGCTGAGGATTTTTGTTTTACACATCACCTATCCGAACTTCTTGGAGCAGGGAAGTTTTTGCCATTACAAAAGAGAAAAGGAAGAGGATTTGCTTTGAATATGGGCAGAGCCATAGTAAAAACATTATTTTATATCTTTACTCTTTTGTAGCCCATGGAGTCATCTTTGAGCTTTTTTTTTCTTTTAGTTGCAGTTCATTATGTGTTAGAGAACTGACTGCTTAGTGCTTATAGAGTATCAGGAATCTGTTACTTTAAACAGAGGAGGAGAAATGAAATCTCATGCAGAAAGAGGCTGAAAACTAAGGAAATGAGAGACCAAATGGCTTTCCAAAGGTCATGGAGCTTCTAATACTACTGCATCAATATTAGCATCAGTATTTCTTGTGTCTTTTAAATCTCACAATGATATTTTAGTCCCAGGGCCGATCTTCCTTGCTGTTTTGTTATTTTTTGAGATTTGTTATTTGCCTAGAATTCCATGTCAAGCAATTCTGGCATCTTCATTTTCCAGCCCTGTATTCAGTCCTGTCCTGTCCAAACTGATTCAGCCATCCCTTGAAATTACAACTGTGGGTGAAACTGATAAATTAGCCTTATGGTAACCCCTTCATTAAAATAATAATAATAATAATAATAATAATAATAATAATAATAATAATAATAATAATGTTTTGCTTTAAAAATTGAGGTAAATTAAACATTCCACAGGTAGAAACAAATTAGATCATCAACTACTACTTGTGAAAAAGACTTAAGTAGAATACAGCTGGACATCTTGCTGGTTATAGATACAATGTGTTTTCATGAAAAATAAAGTGCTGAAACATCAGAAATAAGACTGATTTTTCCTTTTTATGACCTAGAATATTTTGAATTGTCCACTTACAGGGCAGGATTTGGCTCAGGCTCCAGCTACTTTCTGTTTCCCTGAGATGATGTAAGCACTGTATCTATTCCTCTATCTATATTTAAAACAAATAATTTTCTGAGAGAGTTAGATGAACT
This sequence comes from Acanthornis magna, assembly GCA_036785705.1. NCBI lineage: Eukaryota > Metazoa > Chordata > Aves > Passeriformes > Acanthizidae > Acanthornis > Acanthornis magna. Next base: position 175,999 of record JAWUZG010000480.1, on the reverse strand, counting down.
ATTACAGAAGAAGCAGAAAGCCCATGCCACCACAACTTTAAAAAAATATTTTAGCAGGAGGCCAGCTCTACAAAAGAAAAGTCTCCCCAGAGGTTCTTGCTTTATTCACAGCTAGAATGACCTAAAAATAACACATTACTGCATAGAATCACAGCTATATTATTCCCCTTGCAGTGTTACCAACATTTCAAGCTAAATTAAAGAAGCCATTCTAAATCTAGTTTTCTGAAGCTCATCTTTCCTTCTTGTTTGACGTCTTCTTTACAGTCTACTCTTATTTTTTTCTGTTTAATTAAGGAAATACTACTTTATTCCCCACATATCTGTCTTGATAATGGCATATACTTGTAAAGGCACACTTTGATGCACACCCTCTCCTGTAGTTCTGTTTCCAGAAATTCATAAGGTGTGTCTAGGATCCAGATAGAAGCTCGGTACTTTCCTAATTTCTCAGCAGTAGCTGAGAGAGTAGCATTAGGGTTAATCATAGAATGAACTAGGATTTTCTGACTGGATATATTTTCTTTTCTTTTGATTCATGGGATTCACTTACTTAAAAGAACACAGCACAGTACATCTATTTGTAAAGGTCAAAATTATTTTCTAGTAAATTAGTGTCACAAAGATTTCTGGGCTAGGCAGTTATTTTTAGCACTTGATTTATTTCTACAATGCTAATGGTAGGTAAAAAGAAGGATGTATATGTTAATAAATATTAACTGGTTTGGTTTTTTTTTGCAATGTAGCCTCTTGTTTCCAATTTGCATTGTATAATGCTCATCAGTCAGTGCCAAGAACCTAATGTGTGTCACCAGCATCTTCTGGAACATTGGTGGCCACATTTAGCTGATACACACCATATGTGGAATAGCCATCCTCTGCTAGGAAATTATAAAATTGTGTCATTTGGTTGGATACTCACTCATACTAAGGTGTTGGATTTAAAGGGCGCTTATCAACACATGTAACTAATGATTTTTATTGGGTTTTTTTTTTAGGAGACAAGAGTTAAGAAGCAATAAATAAGAGCTCAAGTGTCTGCAGGAGACACAGCTTTGCAGCAGTCTTTCTGCATGTACATTTACTTCCTCTATAAAATGTTTGTAAGAGGTTAAACAAGGCCCTGAAGAGGAAGGGTGTAAAGATTTCCTCAGGACAGCAAAAAACTCCTCATAATTTTCTGTCAAAATGCAAACCATGCTTCTACAAAAGGAACAGATACAGGTTTGGGCAAGACTGGTGGAGAAAGTGTAGAACTTTTTCAGTTTCTGCACAGTAATCTCTGAACAAGTTGCCAAAAATAAGAATATGCTCAGACTTGGAGGGTATGTTGCAGCTATGGCTGTTTGGATACTATGGACTTTGTCAAAGTACTATGGACTGTATCAACTACCATTTGTTCAAATTACTTCCATTCCTATTTCCAGTGTTACAAAGTGCTTCTGTTTGGACAGGGGAAGGAAACACGACACTGCTCCCCAAAATCAACTCTGCTTCTTGCACCGGAGTGAGGCATCTGTTACCAGAAAAAAAAAAAAAAACCAACCCACACTGCAACAACTAATAATGTCAATGTTTAAATAATCATCTCTAAGCATGTACATTAATTCCTCATGGACATAAATGAAGTATATTGCCCCATTTCCTGCTAATGTTTCACATTCATTCCTTATTTGGTCTTATTTCCAATCCAAATTGCTGCAATTTGGAGGGAGAGAGGGGGAGGAGGGAATGAAGATGAGAGTGAAACAGTAATTTCTTATAAAATGTATGTCTAGCATTTATTAACTGTATCAAAATTCAGGCTATTGCAAGGCTGAAACATGAGCTGAGACCCTGTATGTCTGAGATGCCATTAAGCTTGACATTTCTAGGACTGCCTGGAGTTGGGATTAATTTCTGGCTTGACGCTCTTGTGGGTTAAAGGAGAGGAAAAGCAGTTAAAAAGAAAAGGAAGAGGGGGTTTGCACTCAGTTACAGCACATCAAACTGATCAGCTATTTCTTCAAGTTCTTTTCCTTTTCCCCATTCCACTGGTGTATGTGGAAATGAAGGTAATATTACTCAAGTTTTCAGAGGCAGACTTGAAGACTTGCAAAATTATTTCTAACAACTAGTTTACATGAATCTGTTACTCTGTGTTATGACTCCGGACAGAGCAGTAGTTTTAATTTGTTGAAAAAAGAATCCACTATCACCTTCATCATACCGCTACTATTTATTTAACTTACCGCACTTCCAGAGTTTTCATGGCTCGTTGGGCAATGGAAAGGGATTTTAGGGCTTTGGGGTGATTGCCTGAAGGATCAGGATGCCTTTCAACAGCAGCAAAGAATATTGAAAGGAATGGGCATGTGTCACTGGCAGCATTTTTTGGTTTTTTGATCATGGGATGGTCTGTACAATGTCAGGCCAACCTGATGGGATGCATCTTTCTCAGAGGGGGAAAAGAGTTTTTGCACAGCAGTTAGAAAAACTAACTTAAAGTCAATGGAACTTTAAACGAGACTGGAAGGGGGGAAAGGGAAAAGACCAGACTTGCCACTAACAAATAACGAGGTGGGACACCAAAGTTTGAGGGACTATGTGTTAGTGAGACCCTTCAGTCCTCTGTGGGTGTTGGCTGCAATGAGATGCAAGTGAAATATTTCTACTCCAACACAAGCAGCGTGAGTCCCTGAGACTCATCCTGGTGGGATGAGTCCTAGAATTGAAGTGCCTTTTTGGAAGGTTATAGGCTCCTCAGGAGGGCTAGGCAGGGCAGGAGAGGCAGTGGTGGTGATGGTGGTACAGTGGCATTGTGTGTCATGGAGGGGCTCACATTTGGCGGTGGCCCTGTTGAGCCTCTGGATAAGGATTTGGGGACACAGAAATAATGTAAATGTTATCATGTGAGTCTGCTATGGACTCCTGGACCAGGATGACAACACTAATGAATTATTTTTTAAGGAACAAAGAGACACCTGTTTCAACCACCCTTGTCTTTATGGGACAACCCAACTTGCCAGATATTAAGTGGGAGTAACGCACAGATGGTACAAGCAGGCCCAGAAAATCCCTAAAACACCTGTGTTATAACTTAACTGGAAGGACATAGACCAGTTGGAATGAGTCCTGAGGGGGGTCACGAAGATTATTAGAGGGATGGGGCACCTTTCCTATGAGGAAAGGCTTAGACAATTGGCGTTGCTCAGAATGGAGAAGACTCCAGGGAGACCTTATAACAGCCTTCCAGTACCCAATAGGAGCCTGCAATAAAGCTGGTAGAGGGACTTTTTGCATGGATATGTAGCAATAGGATGGCTTTAAACTGAAAGATAATTGGTTTAGATTAGATATTAGGAAGAAATTCTTTACTGTGAGGGTGGTCACATGCTGGCCAAAGAAGCTGTGGAGGTATCATCCAAAGAAGTGGTCAAGGCCAGGCTGGCTGGGTCTTCAAGCCACCTGGTGAAGTGGAAGATGTCCCTGCCCATGGCAGGGGGATTGGAGCAAGATGATCTTTAAGGTCTCTTCCAATCCTAATCATTGTACCATGCTGTGATTTGTGGCACAGGTACTAAAGGAGCCAACTCTGTAAGGTGCCCTTCTTGGTTTGTTGCTCGTTAACAGAGAGTGTCTAATGAGTTAGGTGGCGACTGGTGGCCATCTCGGCCTCAGTAACATGAAGCAATCAAGTGTAAAATCCTTGGTGGCAGGAGGAAATGTGTCAGCAAGATGTCAGACCTGGACATCAGGAGTGCAGACTCCTTGGGGAACTAATTTGTGAGCTCCCTGAGAAAATGCTTTAGAAGGTCCTGGGGTCCATCAGTGCTGGTCACTTTTTAAGCACCACTTCCCAAGAGCACAGGAACAGGCAATTCCAAAATGTTGAAAGTCAAGCAGGTGAGGCAAAAGGCCATCTTGGCTGAGCAGGCACCTTCTTCCAGGGCTAAGGTGAAAGAAAGAAAGTGTAAGGTGAAAAAAGAAAGGCACCTTCTTCCAGAGCTAAGGTGAAAAAAAGAAAGTGTGTGGCCAGTGGAGGAAAGATCATGTGACATTGGAGGCATACACAGATATTGATCACCACTGTTGGGAGAAAATCTGTGTGGCTGAAAGTCTGCTGGAGGTGAAGTGGACCAGGACTGTGGTGGACACTAAAAAGTGCTTTTTTAAGTGTGTTAATAGCAGAAGAGCCAGAGCCAGAAATAACATTGGCTCAAAGACCTGGTTGATGTCATTATGAGGCTTTTCTTAAGGATTTTTGGAAGATCTTGGGAATCTGGAGAGGTCCCAGTCAACTGGAAACTGGCAAATTTCCAACTTCCAGCTCAGGTAATTTTATGATTCCCAATTCACTTCCAGGACCCTCCATACAGGTTCAGAATTTTCTCAACCTGAGTGTTATGTAGAATGTGGGCAGATACAAAGAATTTTTTTTTTCTTCTATTCTCAAATATTCAAACATCTGTCCTAAACATGTGACTTTTGGACTGCTTTACCAGGAAAGACATTTTCTTTCCAAAAGGCTGATGACTAGAAATAATAATAATAATAATAATAATAATAATAATAATAATAATAATAATAACCTGAATCCTTAAAAGCTGATTTTCTTACACTACTTTCAATGTTGCTGTATTTTAGTAAATTATAATCCTGCACAGAACCGGGAGGACATTGCAGAATTATGACACAAACTGTGAATTATAGGAATCTTATTGTAGATGCTAGTAAAATATGTTTCAGTAACATCACACAGAGGTCTATAAGACTGTATTTAATACTGCCCATGCTACTAAACTGTAATGCAGTTCAATATTTTCTGTATTTTGACACATGATTTATAGAGGAACATGCTATATGATAGAGAAACAAAAATTAGAACTCAGGTTTATAGTATGTGAAAAGCAAATCTGGCATATGTTAGAAATAATATGTCAAAATACAGAAAACACAGCAGAAATTTAGAACTTCCACATTAAATTACTCAGTTGCAAAATGACAAGAAAATGTATTTCTAAAACCACTCAACACAATGCCACTTTCAAAATATAAAGCTGATGGCCAGCAAGAAATTTGGCAGGATGTGTTTTACAATGTCTTTCTGTCTTAGGAAAAATTATTGTAACAGAATTATTCCAGTTTTGCTTCTCAGTGGCAGACAATCCCAGAAACCTCTGAGACACTGAAGTCCCAATAGGCACAAAATGGCTGATGAAGAAGAAAAGAAAACATGTTCTTTATAAGAACAATCACAAAAGTATACTACATACCAACTGGAATTAAACACAAGCAATTTTTGAAGTTGAAGCATAGCTGTGTTCAGGGAGAGGACTTAGAGATTTTGAGACTGTTCAGCAGATTTTTTTTAATGGAAAACTCATACATATATACTTTATTTCAAAAGAATCTTCTAAGCAGAGAAGAGAAAAAATTGTTCCGTTTTGCTCCATTTTAAATGTGGTGAATGAAGAAAATAAGCCTCTTTCAGAAGCAGGTGAGTCAGTGAAAATGCCGTGTCTAAAGCAACTTGTTCCTCTTGTTCACTCAGTGTGTGTTGTCCTGGTCATGCCGTTTTTAAATTAACTTTTTCATATCTAGGTGTTCGGTTTGTCATTTAAAAAAGATTAGGTACTCTGAATTTTTTTATTACCTCTTAAGATGCATCAGTTTTATCCAGAATGAAAAGTTCTAGTAGATGCTTGCTTTGTTCTTTCAAAGCTCTGTTTACAATCACTGTGAATTTCTTTGCAGGACAACCAAGATATCTGCAGGTTAAACAAAGTAACACGAAATCCTAAGAAAAACATAGACATCAGTCTGAATCTCTTCTCTCTATCATGTTTATAATCAAGAGGGATTGAAGAACAAGCAGAAATATCTTTTCCCAAGGTACTAATAATACTTTTTTTTCCTGCCCTGCCTCCTTGTGCAATATGCGTACCTGATTGTGTGTCAGCAGAGTAGCTGTGCAACCCCTGTCATTTGTGTATGAGAATTCTGTATAAATGCGTAATGTGTTGTTGTAACTTGTTTAAATTGTAACTTTGAATCTGACATTTCTTTTTTAAAAAATGCCTTTATTCATGCATACAACTAAAGGAATAGCTTTCCCTAATCAAAAGTTTTTAGAAAGGGGTGTTGCCTGTTGCAGCTCTCAGAATATTTAAAAATGGATGTCTGAGACATTTACAGCAGTAAAATTAATGTGCAGGAGAAGAGCAATCATTTAGTTCTGTGGAACAAGATAATTTCCATGCATCTTCTTGTTCATGAGGCTGCCTGCTTTTCACATTTGTTTGGAGCAAGAACAGTGAGTGCACAGCTCATGTACCTGCGTATTAATGACATCACCTTTGCCACCTATTGAAATGTTATCCTGGAAACACTTAATCAAAGGATTAAAGAAACCACTTCAAATTGATACTGGACAGTTTATAAGCAGGAGGTACTGTAACACTGGCAGCATTGTTAAACACTCACTTTGTGTGTCTCCTCGTACAGAAACACAGAGGAGATCAGTTCAAGCCTGAGATCAGTTTACAAGTAATGACAGAGAGTGAAATAGATATGTACAGATTACAGAATTGCTTCTTAAAAGCTTAAATCCACTTAATGCAGGCAAAGCATGATGCCTTGATGAAAAGAATCTGTTAGCCTTAGAGGTTGCAGGTGAGGAAATAAGCAAAGGAGAAGTTGTCTTTTTCTTTTGCTTTGGGATTTGGTTTAGGGGATTTGAAACTAGAGAAGCAAGTATCTTTTTTTTTTTTAAAATAAAAGCAGTACATAACAGTATGAATTAACTTAAGAGTGATTTGTTTCATTTTGGGAGACCTTAAGAAGAACAGGAGGGAAGAAAGGGAAAAAAATATAAAAAGTAATGGAGAAAAATTTAACTTAAAAACCTTCTACACTACTTTGAATGTGATAAAATACCTGTCAAGTATCTGAACATCCATGAGTATGATTAACTGCAGATCAAAAAAAGCAAATCTGAATTTTCAGAGTTCCTAGTTGCTCTGTGTAAGTAGTTATCCATGATCTGTACAGAATTAGCGTGGACCCATTACTTGATGTGCCTTTTATGAGTGGACATCCTGGTACTCATCATATGAGAACAAATGTTTATGGCATGACGCTGGCAGTGATGGAGAGGAAGTTTTGGGGGTCAGGATATTCACACAATGAAAAATTAAGAATCTTCGTGATGACTTTGCATCAGGAAGGAGCAAAAGTTTGCATTTATGGGTAAAGAGTTCAGCTGCAGGCATAGGCCCCATCTCTCCACAGTCACAACAGATTTGTCCCTGGTCTGACAGTCCTGCTGGAGGTGTGGTACAGAGCAGAGAGCTCACCAGCCCATCCCTTTTAAAGGCATTTGGAGGCACAGGTGAATGAGTCATGAGGGAAAGCACATTTCACACTAAATGGCCAGATTTTGCATGTGTGCATTCGTACTTGCTATTACGATGTTCTCATTTTAATGGTATTATCACAATTGCGTTCTCAATGTTTTTTTGTGATGACTTTGATGTTCTACTGAAATGGAAGAGGAAATGACTTGGGAATGCGAAGTTGGTCTGTTTCTACCCAGTACTTGATTCGCTTGTTTGTTCAGATTCAGAACAGCAGGGGAAAAACAATGCTAAAATTATTAATTTTTCAAGACCTGCAACTTACACAACATAGATAGTTTTCTTCTGAAACTGTAACATTACCAGGGGAAATTGCAAGTGAGGTAGTAAGCTGTTCTGCATACACAAAATGCAAATAGATTTAAAAGCAAATAGATTTCACTGAGGTGGCAAAAGTACGCAGGAATATGAAGAATTCAGTATGGGTTTAAACACACTCTAGTTAATGTACGTTTTGCCCACCTCCAGAATTTCTTTGTTTTAGGCTATCCAGGTGATTATCTAAAGGCCATATCTTTGGTGACCAAGACCAATACCAAAAATCACTGAAGATGGATGCTGAAGGAGAAACATATTTTGTACTTCTATCACAGTCCTGGTTTGGTTCTGTGTGGACTCGCCTCACGTAGACACACATGGATAAACCAACACACTGGGCCAAAATTAGCAAGAATGGTTTTTGTGTTAGCTTTCAGCCTTGCTTGCTTCTCTCACACTGTTTCCCTCTCCTCACCCTTCCACAGTTATATCTCTGTCCTCTCTGTGCTGTGCCAGTCATGAACAGAATGGGTTCACACTTTCCATTGTCTGCATGGCTCTTTTAATGGCCCGGTATAAAGGATAAACCTCTTTATTTGGCATGGAGCTACTTTTTTATTGTGTAATTTTTATGTTATTGCTAGCATGGGAAACATCCTTTTCCATTGCTTCTCCATTTTTGTAAGTCCTTATAAAATATATAGGAGTTTGCTGTACCTGAGAGCTACGTCATGTGAGATAATGTTTTTCCCCCTTTTCTCTGTGAGCAGGATGCTGACAGCTGACTACTCATGTTAAGGCACAATTTAGCTGTGGACACTAACATGAGTATCACCAGTTCTTACAAACTAGAGATTAGCAAAAAATCTGTTGGTAAACTTTCTGCAGCGTACAAATTTTAAATGTGTTATCTAGGTCTTATGCCACAAGTAGAAAACACTACTGTATAGTAGAAAACACTACAGTATAGTAGAAAATATTACATAAAATGTATGAAAATGTATTTCCCAGTATGCTGGAAAAAACTTAGAAAATATGATGTTGATCATACATAGTATTATAGTACATAATTTATATAGCAAGTAGATAAATTAAAAAGTCAGATGTACTGTTACACAATTCACTCAGCTGCACTTTCCATCTGAGCAAGAAATATGACAGCTGGCTAGAGCAGCCTGCCTTGGTAGAATAAGTGGAAAGCTAAAATTGTGTTCACGGGGGAAAAGGCACAGGGGAAAAGGCACATTTTTGGCACTCACACGAACAGATACACACGCACATGTACCATCAGATGTGTTACTTTATTATCTGAAGGAATGAGGCAAAATTGCAAAGCTGTCTCGAAGAGCAGCATCTAACTGGGTTAAGATATTTGATGTGGCTTTTCTGTCTTTATCGTGAGGTTAACACGGATAAAGACCTGTTAAGCCACTGACTCCTGGTTTAATGAGATCTGTGCTCTAGCAGAAAGCCCAAAACACCATCTGTCTGTCTCTCAGCAGTATAGAAAAAGTCAACCGCTCTACCACAGGAAACAGAGGATTGAATTTAAAGAGTTGAGACAGAGGGAAAAGGAGGAAAAGACAATGACAGTTGCAAATAAAATTGCTGTCAGTGTCCTGCTGATATATTCAAGTATTCTACAGAGCGCTTTCAAAGAAATAATGAAAAATTAAATAATAATATTGCATCAGACAGACACTGTAGTCACATTTCTATTTGAATGAAATGAATATTTTAAAAGAAATCTTTGGAAACAACCCTCAGCAGCTCAACTGGTCTGGAAACAACTGCTTTTGTTTGCTATTCCTGGCAGCCTCTGGCAGGTCAGTGCAGACAATCCTGAGTTCTGGCTGCCCTCCATGGAATCTTGTTTTCCAGTATACATTCTGCTGATAAATGCTTCCATGTTGAAGTGAAAGTCATTACATGGAAGTTAAGACCTCGCTGGTGGCTTATCATCACAGCTTTTCTTCTGCCCAGGAAAAGTGATTATGGAGTGTCAATATTGATGTAATAAAACCCGGAACTTCGGTTAGTTAAACTAGACCAAGTAGAATAAAAAAAAACATTGCTGTACATGGTGCTGAAGATAAGGGAGAAATGCAGGATCTGTAGAACAACAGTGTGGTTTTTCGGCTTTGTGTGTTTTGGAGCAAATGTTGCTGCAGGGCTGTGCTAATCTTCAGTGGTTCTCAAACCAGCCCAGCATTCCCAGGAGACGGGACAGCCCCAGGCTCACCGGGAGTCACATCTCTACACCAAAATACCCTAACAAACCAACAGTCCAGGCTTGCTCAGACCATGGGGTGAGGAGATTTGTGTCTTCTTAGGGGAGAAGCTGCAAGAAAGAGCCACCCCTGAAGGCAGAATTAAGGGAAGTGTTTGGAATTGGATAACATTTCCACTTCTGTAGAAATTAAACTTTCATAATCACTGAAATGCTGTTTTCTTGGTGACCAATGCAGCAATTTGTAATGTGGTGCACTTAGTCAATATGTCTAAGGAAGGAAATGTTTTGTGGTAAAGGCACTTGACTAACTTTCCATTTCTAGATCTACTAGAAAATGTCTGTGTGACCCTGAGAAGGATTTTTACTCCTCCAGCAAGCCTTGTCCTGCATCTTCCAGGTATATAATTCATTTGGAATACCAGAAGCAGAGATTTGTGGATGGCACTGTCAATGCACAGGTCAGGAAAGGTCAGGAACTTTTATTAATTCAGAATATTAGGGGATTGATTTTAAGAAAAATCAAAAAAAAACCCCTGCCTAGCCAAACAAACCTCCCCACCCAAAAAAGAAAAAAAAAGAAAACCAAACAACTCCCCTCCCCCACCAACCCCCCCAAATAACCGCCCAAAACCAAACCAACCAAAAAAGCCTCCACAAAACAAAATGGGTGGGAGGAAGGAAAAAATTACTATTTTTCTTGTTTGAAATTAGGAAACTTTTGACAGGAACTTCTTTCCAAAGTCCCAGGATTGTTTCTTTCTCTTCCATTTGCTTCTTTTTTTGCCTTGTTCGAGAAGAGAAGAGAAGAGAAGAGAAGAGAAGAGAAGAGAAGAGAAGCTGCTTTCTCCCCCAGTCTGCACTCAACAAACCTGTCTAGTTTTGTTCCTACAATCACCTTGATAGCAACAGGTAGATAATAAGAGCTGTTTTTCCTTTCAATTCAATGTGGAAATATCAAACTGCTGCTGTGTGTAACCAGTTGTTACCCAAGCTACTCCTTCCTGCTTGAATTCATTGAGCCATAAGAAGCAAATTTTTAAAATGCCAAAGCTGTACTACAGGCCTGTCCCTGGAGACAGAGGGGGTGACATTTGTGCTGCCGTGCTACTGTTATCTGCCTGGGAAGAGGAATACATCCAGCGTCACATTTAGACTGATAAATATGATGATAACAGGATAAAAAATTCCTTAAGCACTGATAGCATGTATTTACTACTCCAATCCCATCATGGCTGTCATGTCAAATAAAGGAAGCAGAGACAGAATAGTTACAGGGAATAGAGTATGTAAGAAGATTAGACAAATGAAAGACTGGCATCCAGCTATGTCCTACAGGAGTACAGATTTTCTCCTTAGACATAGGATCCTTGTCCCCCCTCTGAATATGTCTATAACACCTATTGCTGCTGTAAAATCCCCCTCTATAGGAGGATAAATCACAGCAGTCCCAGCAGCAGTGGACCTGCAATCTGCAGCACAAATCAGAGTGGATTTTTTGAGGTAAATCTGTAAATAAAAGAGAGCTGTGCTCTTGTTTCATCTTCCTAGCATTTACAAAAACCAATAGCACAAATATGAGCATCTAATATTTGAAACAGAAAATTGCTCAGCTGGTGGAGGGATCAGGAACTAATGAAGCAGGAAAACTACTAAGTGCAAATGAGTAGAGCTTCAGTGGCATTAGATTGATAATTTCACCCAACGGAGGTTATTACAAAGATACCTCGTAAGAGATCTCTTAGGAGGATATGCTAAATTTTCCTTTATCCACTGCATTTTTCAGGGCTCAGCAGTTTCAGGAAGAGATTTGGTTTTGATGTTTTCAGTTTAGGAGAGTATTTTTGTTAATTGGAAGTTTAAAAATACATAGGATCAGCATCTTTGCCAACATCTGGCTCAAAACCCAAGCAATCAAACTTGGCTCAAATCCTGTGCAGGTCTTCATAGCATTAAGCACTTTGATGGTAATTTCTTCTGTCCAAATTATGGATATATTTAACAAAGATTAAGAGCAACATTTCCTGAAGCTTATCTGAAGGCAAATAATCAGGTAGCCAGCCAGCTGGGAACACAGAGGTTTTCAAAGAAAGTAAATTGGTACACTTTTATTGCACATTTTCTTGTGCTTGGTTTTTCAATCTCTAGTTAGGATGAGATAAGATGAGATGAGGTATGAAGCATATAGGCTGGTTAATTGATTTTCATATATGTTTGTCTAATGGTGATCAAAGGTGTGATGTGCAAGCTTGGTTAAAACATTCTTTTTTATTTGTTTGTGGGTTGGTTTGTTTTTTTCCTGAATGGCAGAGTATCCTGGGTAAAGTAAAGTTGAGGGGTTTGGGTTTTTTTTCCCCTCATAACTGATAATTCATCTGCATGGTGATTTGTAGCAGCAGGTTCACAGCTTTCTCTGTCAGCTCCATCGAATGCTTTGGAGTCCTGGAGCTGCGGCTGGGCAGTTTACTTCTCTTGTCTCGAGCTGAAATGTGTTGTCTATCAACAGACAGCTCTCTTTGCCACCCTAGAAGAAATATGATGCTTATCTCACCTGTTGTCTGTTCTCCATTTTTCTACCTGCCAAAAGAAAAAAAATGGCTCGGTGTAGGAAAGTTTAGTGGACAGTGCTTTATGGACTGAGTCACAGACACTGATGCAAGTATTTTAGCTGTGTGGAGGCTACACACTCATGCAGTAACAATGTAGGTCAGTCTGAATGAAATGCTTTTTTACCAGAGGATGAAATCTTAGGAGGGAATTGTTTGTGACATAATTTAAACCATTTTCCTCCTATAACTAGGATTTATTTTCAGGAGTGATAGAAGTTTTGGTGGTAGTTATCCAGTGCAAAACCATACAGACCAGGCAGTTTTTCAAAGAAAACCTTGTGATGGCAGCTGAAGTGCATATACCCCGCAAACACTCACACTTCAACACACCCCTATGCCCTCCAAATTCTAAATCTATCAAAATATTGTATGACCATTTGTGTTTTGAGAAACTCAAGTTTATACACTATGATTAAGGAGGTGTCTTTTAAAATGTGGTTATAAATTATTATACTTTACAGCAGTTTTCTTGTGGTAGAAAAAAATTATTACATTGTATCCACACCTGACCAAAAAAAAAAAAAATTAAAAAAATTTAAAAGAAAAAAAAAAAAAAAAAGAAAAAGGAAAAAAAAAAAAGGGCTGGGTACATTACTAAGGAGAACTGTGATGAGAAGTCTGCCCTCTGACACAGTGGTAACTGCAACCACAATTCTATTCTTCCCCAGGCCAGCAAGTGAAATAAATGAGCATTTAAATGTAATACCTAATGGATACTTGTCAGAAGATGAAAGCCACTATGAAGGGTAGCACGACTGCTAATCCTTTCCAAGCCTAGGGCAGCAGTGAGCATAAATCACCCATAAGATGCTTTGACACATGTTCGTAAGACAACTAAAGATCATGTGTAATATCAGCTTCAGCTAACGTCATTGCCTTCTTCCCTTAATGCACTGCAAAATAAAAATTATAACATTTAGAGTAAAATCACTTCTTAAGCTATAAAGTAGAAATGGGTAAATCCATTGATTTCAGAATTTGTTTTACAAATTAAAATAATATTCTTCCTATCTTTGTAACTCAATGCAGATTTTTTTAGACCCTTACACAGCAAACTGGTTGTTATATGGAATTTTAAGGCAAATTCAATACTTAAGTGGTTTTTCAGGATGAAGTACTAAGAATTTATTATTTTAATTAAATTTGCAAGGTCATTATTTCAGACACTTGAATTTAAGTGCTATGCACTTGTAGTACACTTAATAAATTTTTGACATCCATATCTTTCTTTAGCACAGCAGATCTCCTTCATAAACTGTGTATGTTGTATTAGATGCCTAATCTGGTAAGGGTTTAATTACTTAGATAAGGACAATTCTGTCCTTGCTTATGACTGTGTAACTCTAAAGAGGTTTTGTGTATTTTTATAGCCCTTAAATGCCAATTTCGAAATCTTTTTCCTGAGCATGGCTGCTGACTCAAAAAATACAGTAGCATAGGTAGTCTATGTATAAAAACTCTCATAGTGATAGAGCTTTTGCTCTATTAAAAATGTTAAGGAGGGCTGAACAAGATTTTCAAACATCAGTTCTGGACTCAATTTGATGAATTTTTGTGAAATAGATGGTCTCAGAAATGTAGTATATTAATTGAAAACATCCCCAGAGTGTAATGTCAGGCAAAATGCTTAAATGAGCCTCTTCTACACTCTCCTAGCTTCCATCAGAAATGCATGCCAGAAGCATGCCAAGCTATTATAAAAGGGTGTATACATGTGAGTGCTCTTCCAGCTCTGGCTGCTCTGAATCTTGCTCTGGGTAGCATTTTCTTTTGATAGAATAAGTTATGCTTTAAATAATGCAGACCTATGCTTAAACCCAATATTTGCAATGTCTTTGTCCCTATGCCTTGCTGAAGGGATCCAGGTCAGCCTGCAGAAGTTACTTATTTCCTTAATGCATCATATGCCTGATGCTTTATAGAAGGGTAACTAAAGGTAGGAGAGATAAAAGCACATGCTACTTCACACAGAACTAAAAACTAAAACGCTGACCACATTTTTCTTTGAAATTCTTTCTATCCATGCTGTTTATGCTTTAACACAATGGAGTTGTGAGGAGAAAGACACACTCAATAAGAGAAGGCAAATGCATAGCATCCTTCTGCGCTGAGTGGCAAAGTGCCGACTGACAAAACATTCAGTTTGCACAGCTAACTGTATCACAGACGGTAAATAAGAAACATATGCATTTTCATGAAGCCCCTGGCTGAAACTTCATCCAGAAGAGCAAGCTTTAAAGTAAATGGACAATGACAAACTAAACAGAAGAACAAAATGTGCTTCTTTGGCACAAAACCAAATTCATGCAAAAGCCAAGAACAGCCTGAGAGCCAATTTCATGCTAATAAGCAAATGCTAGTGAAGTATGATGTTTTATAAAATATTTTCAGAGTGGTACTTTCATATACCTCAATGGGTTTGGAACATAAGTATTATTTATCCCCATTTCACAGACAATGCAAATGAAGGTCATTAAACTACTTGTCCCAGGACATGTTGGATTAAAATAGTGTTCTAATCCTTTCTCTTTAAGGCTGCCATATACTACCCCTCTGTATGCTCTAGCTTGCAAAGCTCAGGTCAGAACTAAGATATTTTGTCTCCTGAGCATTGCTGAAAATTCGATAAGTTCCTGTGCTGAACTCCCTGCTTTTTATTAAAGGCAGTTCATGTCAGGAGTCTATTACCATGCCAGCTACTGCAGGCAGCTGTAAACCATCCATCTGGCATATGAGAATAATGATCCTGATACATATCCAGTGCATTTCACTGAGTACCCTGGAAATCAGATGCACTTCAGGAGTAAATTAGGAGGCAAGAGCAATCTGGGAACAAAGCTATCTGAGGCAGTAACCTGCCTTAAGTCTTCCCAGGAGCATTGGAGCTTGAAGGAGATGATGAGATAATCACTAGTAAATTCAGGATGTCCTTTCCCTCCTTTGGCCAGGTCCACTCCTGAGAAGCAATGCAGCTTGGCTTCTGTTTTACTCAAGATGGGTGTATTTGAAAGTCTGGTTATTTCATGAAGGAACGGTTGAAAAGTTTCTGGCAGTTGCAACACCTAAACTCATTCTTCCTGCCCTTTCGCCACCAAATCTAGTGTAAAAGAGGAAGTACTTTGTAATGTGCTCTTTTGTCTTTTCCCTTGGCCTGAGTGTTGTGATCCTGTTGAAGACATAACTGCCACATTCCTCTTTTGCAAAGCAAACAGAAGAACAGTTACTCAACTAGAAGCTCTCTGGAGAAATGCTGAAGGTGTTGTGAGGTAAGGTCTAACATTCTGAAGCCACAGAACAGATTGCACATGAAAAACCTGTGAAAAATAATTAATTTCTTCTCATTCAGTTCTTTATTAATAGCAGGCTAGCCCGCTGTCTTGGTTTGAAAGACAGGTGTCTGCTAAGGAAGGTGGGAACCTCCCTTAGAAGAGAGAATGTGACCCCCTTTCCCTCCGAATTATTATAACTTTGGAATCAAGGGCTTTCAGGCAAAGATATGGGAAAAGGAATGACAGTTCTTTACTAGTATCTATAATGAGGCAAACAACCAATAACAACAGTAGTAACAACAAAGAAAACCAGAAAAACCCTGTGGTAGATGTCCCCTGGGCTGCCAGGCATGGTCCCATTTGGTGCAGTTACGGTCACAGCCAGCAGGGGCGCTGTTGGTGACTCCCATGTGCCTGCAGGAGGCGCTGTGGTGCGAGGTCAGGGCTGTGTCACGTGGGTAATGGCGGACGGGGTGGGCGGTGATGTTGTGAGCAGGACGGGGTGGGCAGGGATGGTGTGAGCAGGACGGGCTGGGCAGGGATGGTGTGAGCAGGATATGCTGGGCAGGGATGGCATGAGCAGGACGGGCTGGGCAGGGAGCTCAGAGCAGGGAGATGGAGTGGCAGGATGGGCTCACCCGTGCTAGCCAGCAAAAAATGACAGGAACTCCGCAGTTGCAGCAGGCAGGGTGCAGGGCAGCAGCAGCTGCAGTGCAGCCAGGAAAAATGTGCCCTCCAGAAGGGAAAAAGGGGGTTGGAATTCCGTGCCCCTTTCCCAAACAAAAGTTCACCCACCAGGTAGAGAAAGCAGTGCGGAGCTACACTTTTCCACAGTTGCAGCCAAAGGGAGACTGCCGTTCCACTTGCTGTTGCCTCTCCGAAGTTCAGGCAGCAAGAAGTTTACTGATGGCCAGATGTCTCATCCCCTCACCCCTCCCCGGCTACATCTTTTGTCTCTTAAATGGTCCTTGAATATCTGGTAGTTGGTTGCCTAGCAACAGAATGGGGAAAAATTCTGCCCCTCCCAACCTTCAACATTATCCACCCCAAATTTTTTCCATTTCAACATGTTACATTGAATTTAAACTTTTGAACTCTATACATAGATGCATTACCCTGATTATATACATATATACATGCAGATATGGATACAGGCACAGTGTTGTGGGCAAGTCAACACCAATTGAGGTCTCCCTGAGGTATGCATCGTGTCTCTCCATCCTCTTGCATCACCCACCAGGTACACCCTGGTCCCTGAGCGAAGACAACCCCACAGGTGGGTCTATCTTTGCTCAAGGCAGAATTAGTCCAAACAGTTTTCCCCAACATGCCTCTCATGTGTACCACTGGAACCTTACCCCCATCTGCTCTTTGCAGGGGTTCAGATTGGGCAGGGCCAGCTCTGTTGGTGGAGCCTCAGGTGTTAACTAACCAGGTGGCCTTGGCTAAATGCTGTTCCCAATTTTTGAAAGTCCCCCCACCTAGAGCCTTCAAGGTGGTTTTGAGCAGGCCATTGCATTGCTCCACTTTGCCAGCAGCAGGTGCATGATAAGGCATGTGGTACACCCACTCGATGCCATGTTCCCTAGCAGGTCGACCATGGGAAGCTGAGGCTACCTTCGCTTTGGCAGAACCCCCTTGGCTAGCATTGCCCTCCTTAAGCTGACGCACCTGTGCTGCCATGAGAGAAGTGGACTTCCCATCCCCTTTTCATGTTTTCCCCATGCTCATGCAGAAAGAACCACAACTCAGCTCATGGGGTGTACCCTCTCTCCATAGCTGGGGGACATCAGGCTCTGGTGTTGGGGCCTGTGACTCTCACTGGTGCCACACTGTTTTTCCTCACCTCCTCCCTCATCTCCTTCTTCATTTCCCTCATCTCTTCCTTCAATTCCTTAACCACAGCAGAGATCTGAGCCTGCATTGGGCCACTGGTCACACCTGTGTAATACCTGAGCTTGTCAGCTACAGAGCTCACTGTCTCACGGTTGTCATCAGCATTAATCGTTGCAATGTAGGTAGCATATTGGGTTGGCCTTAGACTTGTCAGGTTCCACAACATTTACCTTGTGCACCTGACCTTGTCAGGATCACTTTTGTGTTGTCCATCCCTCCCAAAAAGCACCTCCAGCATTGCCACTTCTCTCAGCCGTTGGATCGCTTCCTCAATGGTCTTCCAGGGCAGCCTACGGTAGTGCTCCTGTATCCTGTCCCTGTGAACGAACCTCTCTCTTACACTCATTAAAAGCCTCTCCCAGAGAGAAAGGGGCCCTGGCTCTCTCACTAACACCTTCTCAACACCCAGGTCCTGGGTCAAGGATCCCAAATACCTTGCCTCGCCACCATCCAGCTGCACTCCTGGGTCCATGCGGTCCCAAACCCAAAGTAACCAGGTTGAGAAAGCCTTGCCCCCCAGCTGCGCAATGTCATTGTGCAGATTATGGATAGTGTCGTATGGCAGAAACTCGGTGATGATTATAGGCTCAGGCTCCCCTGCTGGTTGTGAGGGCCCTGGTTCCCCATCGTTAACTGGCCATGCTGATTTGGTTTTATACTTCCTCCACTGTACAGGGGCGACTGCTGCTGGCTGTGACTGCCCTTGTGGTTCAGCCGGAACCCGGACAGTTGTAATGTCCGTGGGTTCCACTGCCACACCAGCAGACTCCTCCCCTTTGGGGCAAGGACAGGGCTTCCCACTAGCTGGAGAAGTGTATTCCCTCAGCACCTCGCATATCTCCTTTACCAGTACCCCCACCCAATCCGGGCAGTTCTGAGGCAGGCTGTTGGACAGGGTCAGGCTGAGGGGCAGGGCCAGGCTCAGGGACAGGGTCAGGTTTGGGGGTACCCTCAGGCTTTGGGGCAGCCTCAGGCTCTGTGGCAGCATCTCTAGTCTCCGTGGCAACATCCCTAGTCTCTGAGGCAGCATTCCTATTCCCTGGGACAGCTGTTAGAGGGGTTACCCAGGGCAGTCTCCCTCTCTCAGAATGCAAAGAGGAATAGACCTATCAACACCACTAAGCGCTGTACAGCGTCATTAGCATTTGGAGAGTATCTGAACCCTTCGAGCACAGGTGGGAAGGGCCCAAAGAAAGGGGTGAAGGGTTGAGAAAAAGCTTCCCCTGTGTCATCCCCTGTGTCATCTCCTTACAAAAGATACCATTACCAAACAGACTCCAAAAATATGTACTCAGGGTGTTAAAGCCCTGTAACCAAGTGCCTGCCATCCAAAGGACATGAAAAATCCATAAATTCCTCACCTTATTGACCCATTGTGCGAACTGGATAATGTGAAAAATCCTTAAATTCCTCACCTTATTGAACCATTGTGAGAACTGGATAACAGCCACAATAGCCTTAGTTATAGGACCCATGTTTAGATAGGGAGCTGCAAATGGGAAAAGTGTGGCCACGAGCATGTGCCAGGTGAACCAAGGTATGCTAGACCACATGGTGCTGCTTAGTGAGGTCTCTATGTTCAGCACACAAAAATGGGTCTCCCAGAAACTGTTATTCCTTTTGCACCTTTTTCTCTCAATGGCCTCAGGCCTCACGTTGGGCACCAAGACCTTCTCTTGGACTAGTGATGTCTTCAAGGGCTCTTGACTTAGAAATACAGCAGATGGCAAGTAGATGCCCTCCTGCTCTGTTAAATCAGTTAGAAACATAATACGTTTCTTCTATAAGGACTCCTTTTCAAACAGAGATAAATAATTTATAGCAATTTGTCAATCCTTTCTGAGTGCCTGCTCTAGGTCTTTTAGCAGCTACAAATTATTTCCTTCTCTTTTCGTACTAAGATTGCAACAGGCAAGGTGATCAAAGAACAGGAATATTCTGGGCCAATGTCATAGCTTCAGAACAGGCATTTGATTAATAAACTTTGTTTTATGTGCTATGCCAGAGACATCCATCATAGTTGCTATAGTTGGTTGCTGGGAAAACATTTTGACGTTCAGAATAAACTTCTTTGTAGGCAATCAAAACTGGTCCTAGGAGATAGTTAATAGTATATTTTTTCTCTAAAATGTATTAATATTTGTTGTGTTTTAATCACAGGTGACAACTAAGCCCCAGGCAGTCACTCATTCACTCTGCCACAAGTAGGATTGGGGAGAGAATCAGAAGAATTAAAGTGAAAAAACTCATAGATTGAGATACAGTTTAAAAGGTAAAGCAAAAGCCACACACATAAATAAAGGAAAGCAGTGAATTCATTCACCCCTTCCCCTACTCCACACAATACCTAAACTAACACAATATTTAAAATGTTAATACCTATTATACTGAGTACCTCTATACCACACCCAGTATAGAAAAACATGGCTCATTTAGCAGGAACGAGCTTTCACTAGAACCACTGAAATTGCAGGAAATACTAGAATTAGGGTTTTTTTTATATATTCACTCTGATATTGTCTTAATTGGTACGACCAGTTCCACTTACGCACATGGAAAAATGCTGGAAACCAGCAAAGCTGTTTAGAGTGGTGGGGACACAGGCACTTACATGGATCTTGCTTTACTTTGAAGAATGGAAGAGTTCTTAGGATCATAAATAACAGAATAACCTGAGTTTGAAGGAATTTGTGGTAAGTGGAACTCATGATTTCACATAGAGCAAACTAAAATTTAAAGATTTAAAATTTAAAGTTGTCTGGAACACTTGGCTAGGGGCCATGACTGGTTTCCTGGGAATCGTGCTCAATTGCTTGATCAATCTCTTGGTAAAGAGCCTTATCCTAATCCTCAATCTGAACATTTCCTGCTGCAGTTTCAAGCCATTGCCATGGGTTCTTCTCTGGACTCCAGAGAAGAGATCAGCCTCTCCCCATTCATGAGCAAGGTATAAATAGCCATTAGATCACCCCTCAGGCTCCCCTAAGCAGAAGAAACCTAATACCCTCAGCTGCTCCTCATAAGCCATGTCCTGTAGTGCTTTCACCACCTTTGTTGCCCTCCTTTGGACACATTCTGATATTTTTATCTCCTGCTTATATTGTGGAGCTAAAAAGTCTACACAGTGTTTGAGGTGAGGACACATCAACAGTGGCTGTAGTGGGACGGTGAGTTTTGACTAATCAGCTACACTGTGCTGAACGCACCCCAGGGTACAGCTGATCTTTTTGTAGAAATACTGTTTTTATCTCTTATCTCCGTTCACCTCAGGAATTGCTGCTTCTTTTTGGGGAATAAAACAAAAATATGATTAAGATACCACAGCAGAACATACCACAATTGTTGTACTCCATTTCTGTTCCTGCAGGCATTGTCCTTCACTTATATTCATAAGTTAGTCTGAAAATATCTTACCATTCATTTACAAATCAGATCCGCAGTGCTTCAGGCCAAATTTTTTTGCAACGTCCAGTGACAAAGAAGTGTAAAACTGCCAGGAACCTGTCTCAGTGATTCTATTATCAGTGTCATCCTTTAGGATAAATCCAACATTTTCAAGAGCCCAGAGACTGCTGTGAGTGCATGAGCGATGTGTTGCTCCCAAGGGAACATTTTTTACCTGAGAAGTAGCAAAATGCAGAATTTGAAGAAGTTACCCACTTACATCCTAGACCATGTAACTTAGCTGAACATGTTAAATTTAGCTAGCTCCAAGACTATCAGATAAGCCGAAAAACATCCTGCTGTTTTTCCTCTCTCTTTTGCAAGGAATTAGGAGGAGGGATTTTTGGAGCTAGGAATCTGACTTTGCTTTTGGCGGTTCCTAATATAATTTTCCTGGTTGTTCATGAAGGTTGTTTGCTGTCTACCTCCACCTATTGTCAGCATCTCCCACATCCAAACTGTTGATTTCAGACTGCAAAGAAGATAAATGGATGTTTATCAGCAGGTCCTTTTCTGTTACTGGTAAGGGGGAGATTGGGGTTGAGGAGGTCAAACACAATATTTTACTCTCAGTACTAACAGCAGACCTACTGCTACTACTGAGACCTACTTGAAGCAGTGGAAATTTTCTCAGATGCTGTTTTAGTTAGAAAACTGTAAGGACAACCATAATTTTACATCTAGTCTAGAAAAAGGTAGATAAAGTCCCCAGGCAGTGATAAAAATCCCTTAGATAAGACTTGTATGAAAAATTATCCTTGCATTATGAACACATATTTCTATCTGACCAGTTTGATGACCAGCCTTTCCACAGTTGGGGCTGTATTGAGGTATTTAGTGACAAACAGGGGGAATTTACAAGCACCTTTCAGTAACACAGGATTAAATCCTGTATATGTAGGACTCACTTTCTTCTACTGTATCAGGAACCTAATTAATTCTGTGGTAGTGTGTGAGCTCATATGTAAAATGCTGCCATTACAACAGTTTCTTAAGTAAATTTTTGTTTATGGAACCCAGTATAATAATTAGTATAATAAACTTACTTATTAGTTTAAAATTATGGTTTACCATAAGTAATTTCTCACTTTATTTGTTGAGAATTTATTGTGGTTTATACATATGTTTATATATTTAGTTCCATTATTAAAATAATGAAATCTGCATGTCAACATGTTTGGGCTACTTGGGTTCACTAGGAAAAGTCACCCTATACTGACAAAATATAGTCCTTTTTTACAGATCTTCCTGTAAGTGTTCCAAAACAGGAATGTTATTGGCTTCTGAATACACAGTCCAAAACTTCTGAGTCTCTGGGTGCTTATCATTTGAAAACTCATTACTTTTCCCTAGTGATTTGCATTTTCCAAATATTTCTGCAACCTTCTGAAAGCCTTTTCTCTCTGTTGTTCTGTGCAATAAACATGACCTTGTCCTATTAGTTTTCTACATTCACATCCTAAAATTAGCCCTACTAGCTTAATGGAGGTTAATCTTACTGAGATGAACTCATATTCCTGTTTTTCTCGAGGAGGTAATTTATACATTAGAAATCCAAGGCATCCACTGAAGAAAGTGGGAGTTCTTGCAAAAGTAATGTTGGATTACCGTTTGGATACCTTATTAAAAGTCAGTTAAATTATTTTCTAGAAATAAAATATTGGAATAACATTGTTTCAAAGCTGAAATAGCCTCAATGACCTTGTGGACTAAAGTAATATGTTTATGTATTACATGCAGAATAAAGCTTATTTCTGCAAATAGAATGATGAGAAGAAAATCCTTCTAAAATTAAACAATCGAAGAACATAGGTGACGTGTGACTTTATGTAGTAAACAGTGATTGAGGAAAGAAGAGCAAACAGCAGGACTCTGCATGAAGCAAGTTAATTCATGCTGGAGTTTCATGCTCCTGGAGAAATTAAATTGCTCACTTCCTAACCAGAACAGTTCCCTGCCATGTAAATTCTTTACTTTGTATTTAGTCTTCCACTTTTAGCATAATTTGTTCCATATGGAAGTCCAAATTTAAACTTCTACGTATTTTAAATATTTTTGTTTTTTCAATTATTCTACAAGAGCATTTTTCTTTGCATTACTTTGAGGAAAGCACCATGCAGCTATCATAATCCCTTTTTCTTGCTGTTGAAAATATGATTTACTCTTGTCCTCTGACAACTTTTTTTTTTTTTAATGTTTATTCTCCATAGAAGTAAGGTTTGAAACTATGCCACTGCTGCATCTATGAAACACAATAATACTTCATCCCTTTTGTGGGTTAAACATAAGTAGTATACTACTTGAAGAGTAAACCAAGACCACCGGCTTTTAAATAATGTATAAAACTAAAATTCAAGCAAGAACAAACCCTCAAGACAAAAGGCACAAAGAGATAATGAGCTAATTTAAACATTAATTCTGACATACTTCATTTTTTGAGAAAGTTTGGAGCTGAAAAATGTGTTCCAGGTCTTAAACTAGAATTACCACATATCGCTAATACACTAAGGTTGTGTCTGAAGCCATGGACTGTTATTTTCCCTCATCCAGCTGAGTCTTTAAATCTGACAGCAAGAGTGCTATCCATTCTTGTGAAACGGTAGCAGCAACTGCAGAGAAAATATAAGTACCCGTTATATGCGGTAAAGGAAGTCTGGGATAAACAAAAGCATTTTGGAAATGGCATCAGTATTATACTACAAGTTAAAATACAGGCTTTCTGCTGTACACATTTGTTTCAGATTTTTTTGTTGTAAGGTGTTTTTAGGCATATTTTACATGCATTTGACATCATGGCATAAGTTGTTACGATAATTACTTGTAGTTCATAATCTAAAACCTCTGTAAAACAAGGCAATATTTTGGCTGACTGAGAGATAGAAAGCGAATGAAGTGGTTTTGTCAGAACCTCGTTTCCAGAATGAGGCCATGGTTGAGAAATATGTTCTTGGTGTGTTTTGCTAAGCTGGAGCCAAAGTTCTGTCCATGAGCTTTAATCTCTGTGCTGTTCAGAATATAGGAATACAATGCAGCAGAACTGGCAGATATCATAAGGTTTCCATTATTTCAAATAGATGACATTTTTAGTTGATTCCTTCTGAGAAGCGCTCATCAGATTTATGTCTCTGAATATGGACCCTAACACAATCTGGTCTTGAGCCCAGACATTAAGCTTCATCTTAAAACCTTATTCACATCTAACTCTGAACGCCTCAGCTCCTTGTTGAAATATGGAAAGTGGATTATCTTGTAGCCTGGAGAGGTGGTTCATCCATACGATGATGATATACATTGTGGGGTAGCACTGGAATGTCTAATATGGAAAAAAAAGGGGAATTTTTCTTTGGGACTTCTGTGCCTGTATCTATCTTTACCGCATTTCTTTTAACATTTTGTATTTCTGTTTTCAGACTCAACATTGTCGTTGTGCAGTGTGTCTGAAAAGATCTGAAACTACCAGCGGAATTTTGATTCTAATGTCTAGTTGTAGCTGAAGCTTCTAGAGATCTATCCAAATTAGCATTAATTTGTATAACTTGCTAAAGTCTGCCATGGTGTTTGCACCTTGTTTTCAAATTAATCACCTCAAGCCTTCTTTCCAGGTAAGCTATTTAAAAATTTTTTCCTTTAGCTAGGAGAATTGCCTTCACCATTTTTCCCCCTTTCTGTGTGAGAAAAAACAAAAAATTGTCATTCTAGACCTTGTTTTCTACTTAATTCTTCTTTTGACAAGCTAACATGTGGACAGCTCCAAATTACTCCATTCCCATTACTCGTGACATGCTGCAGGTAACTTCAGCTGGTGCCTCCTTCCCATTCCAAAAAGTAAAAATCAAAAAATCCGGATGAGATTATAAAGTTGGTATTTAATACAGTCTCAATAAATTGACAGGGATTATGGAAAATTTCTAGTCCCAATTTTGTTTAATTCTCTCACTCTTGCACACCCAAAACTTGCATATTTTGTATCTCAGGCACAAAATTCTTGATTGCATATTTAAAACACAGGCTCTGCCCACTCTGTAAGAAGGACCTTAAGCCTTTTATGGTGCCATCTCATATTAGCTCAAATGGTAGAAGCCTTGATGGCTTTTAAAAATGCTTGTGATATCCCCACTGTCAAAAGACATTTTTGGCTCTATTAAGTATACTTACCTAGTACATACTATACTTCTCTGGTGTATCAGCTCCAACTCTTCCCTCTGGAACTCATTACCGCTATATAAACTAATTTAAAATGCCAAACTTGTTATGCCAGTGATATTTATAATGCTAAGTCACTGCAGTGGAGAACTTCAAGATCTATGCCTGAAATGCTGCCACTCTGATAAAGTAATAGATGTTGTCTTAGCTTACTTTTTTTGAAACTATTTTTCTGCCTGCTCTGTTGTACATACATTCATGCCCAAGTAGAGGAACACAGTGGATGAACTGTGTTATTGTCAGGTGTATATTGGACAAGTCAGGAATTTTATGAGGTTTGACTAGCACCGCTTCCATGCTAAATTTAATATCTGTTCATGCCAATTATTTCAGGCTTAGCACCCTATCAAAATTTGTAGAAGAAAAATACACTTTAGAAAATCAGAAGGCCACCAAATTTTCACAAAGAGGCAAGCTTACAAGATGACAAGAATATGTTAGAGATTCTGTACCATGTTCTTGCAATTTCATAAGCTTAGATCAACAGTATGAGTATTAAGTTCTGCATGGTTCCTTATCATAAATACTCATTTCACCACTGACATTCGTGCTTCATCTCAGTGATCCAAAAATTCAATTGAACTTTGTGATGACATCAGTCTCTGCACTTAGACATCACCTTTTTGACATCCAACAAATGCTGCTCAGACCCACTTTGAATTATCCTGTTACAACAATCTATGCCACCAGCTGGTTTTAACAATATCCTAGAAAAATAAATCACTGGGAGTGCATGAGATGCAGTGGATAAAGCCTTAGGAAAAGCGGGGGAGGGAGTATCATTCCTGGGTTAATTGCAAGTTTTCTGGCTGATTAAGGAATGTTATTATCTTAGGCATTTGCTCTTAGTCCTGGGTCAAAGTGCAGGGCTGTATAT
This sequence comes from Acanthornis magna, assembly GCA_036785705.1. NCBI lineage: Eukaryota > Metazoa > Chordata > Aves > Passeriformes > Acanthizidae > Acanthornis > Acanthornis magna. Next base: position 149,816 of record JAWUZG010000480.1, on the reverse strand, counting down.
AGTGTAAGACATTACTACAAAGTAAGTCTCAGCTGGTGAGGTATTTTAGGATAAGGATGACAAAACCTGACAGTGAATTTTTGATACCATCTTATGTCTTAATAGAAATATTTCTGAATTCTTTCTCAGATACTTCCATGGATGTCTGCAGTATTTCCAGGATAGCATCAGGCAAAACTGTAAAATAAAGAAATATAATGGTCTTTGTTTTCTTACAAAAATGAACAAAAATCTACATTACAGTAGTATATATTTGATTTTGAGAAAATATATCACTTTACTTTCAGAAAAACAAGCTATTAGAAAACAATTTAAAAGATTATGAAAACATCTTCATGTATTCTAACTTTATTGCAATCTTTTTCATCATTTGCTTTTCATTCCACAGAAAGTGCTTTTACTTCTCAAAAAATTGCAAGAGACATTTCAATTACAGGTATGTCCCTGAAGTGGTTGCATTTCTGTAGAGAAGAAGCTATTCATAAATAATGCACATTACTTTCAGTCATAGGAAAGGGAAAAAATAGTCAGTGCTATTGTTACTCGATGCAGGCTTGCCTGGAGTGGTATGGTTTTGTTGCGGCAAAGTAGATCTCCAAATCTGTACTGAGTAAATACTTTTTTTTATTATGTTTGTACATGCTCATTCTTGAGCTAGGATGAATCACCAAAGCTGTTTCATCTCTTAGTCATCCCCTGGATCGGTTTCTTTGTTATACAGCAGAAAATATTAAACTCTTTTAGAATGTTGGAAGATAAAATGCTTTCCACTTAAAAGCAACAGAGCTAATTTTGTAATGACTTGAATTCATGTGTTTGGGCTGATTTATGCTGAAGAATCTTAAATATCTAACTCCACCACCCCACTTCCCCATTTTATCAATGTAAACTTTGTGGTTTACTCAGCAGTTTTAGAAGAATTGGAACAGGGATTAGTCCAAAAGATTGGTGATTAAAAGAGCCAGGAAGGCCCCAAAATCTCTTGAAGCCTTAAAAATTAATGAACTTACTGTGAGAGAAGATTTATTTGTCTTACTCTTCCTAAATAAGCCTTGAAAACTTACAGCAAGAACAACAAATAGATATTTGGTTTCTGAGATGCAATTTTTTTTATTTTATTACTCAACTCATCTCTTTATCTTAATTAAAAGTCATCCCTACTGTTCTTTGTGTGCCATCTAATGTTATTATGAGCATGTCATAGGTTACACTCATGGCTAAAAGCAGTTTTGTTCATAATCTGAAAGTAAAGGAAGAATTCCTATGTTAATTCATTGACTTAGCAAGTATTTTTTTTAAGACATAGAAAAGTGTGAGCTTGCTATAGAAAATTGAATCCACTACACTATTGAGAGAGTTATATAACAATGTTTGTACTGCAATTAAAAAATAGAAAGCATTGGCAGGCTAGATTTTTGACACAGTAAACCCTTGAAAGAAATTTCAGTCACGACCTATATGAAAACAAACCTTCATATTTGTCAGCTGTTATACCTCTAGGGAAGAAGCAGCAGGGTATTTTTTTTTGCTGAGGACACTGCAATTTGAATGACAAAAAATTTTCTTCAATAATACTGGAAATGGTAATGAAAAAACAATTGCATTTAAATATAAATACAATTATATAAGCAAAAATTGATGTAAAATTAATTTAACAACATCTCAGTCTCAAGACTGACAGCCTCTGCCCCAGCAATGCCACGGTGAGGACCTTGTCCAGCTCCCCACAGCTCTGCCCTGCTGCCCCACCGAACTGGGAATGGGATTCCACCATTCCAATTCCCATTCCCAATGCCCAGGGCTGGAGCTGACCCTTTCCTCTCAGCTAGGACTTTGGGACAGCTCGGGGTGGTCAGCCCCACAGAGCCACCCATCCATGCCCTGACTCAACAAAACAGATGTATCGATGGTTTGTACACTTTAATCTTCCATTTTAGTGAGAAACAGGGGAGTTGTTTGGTAAGATTAAGCTGGAACATTCTGTGCTAGCAATTTCCCCTCTGCAGCATGTCAGAGGTGATGAAGACAGGTCCTTATCTTGTGGAGGCTTCTCAGTGGTGCCAAAGACAGTGTCTCAGTCCTGGAGCTGGGGAAGAGTGGACAGAGCTCGTCTGCAGTTGCCATGGAAGGAAGACAGAAGCTAAAAGAGAAGGGACTGGTGAGTAGAATGGTGGAAAATGGAGCTTATTTTCACTGTTTTTCCTTGTCTGCTTCCTAGAACACGATTAGAGCATCTGTTTCTGAGAAGGGATTCTCTGCTTTCCCTCTCATATCCCCAAGGGTACTCTACAAGTCTCGACCTCCCCTTCAGCAGGAGCACTGAAGGATGCCAGATGTTTTCCTACTCCAGGCAGTTTGCTGCCTTACTTTTGGCTTCTGCCCAGAGATGCCCTGTTTTGCTGGCAAAATGTTCCCATTTTCTCATCTTTTCAATGCATTCCCCAAAGGTCACCACAAACACATAACGCTTCTCTGTGTGAGAGGCTCTCTACAAGCTCTGTCTACTGAAAGCCCTGAAAAGAAGTAATCAGTTACTCACTCATCCTTAATGCATAAGTAGGGACTAATTATTGGAAAAAAAACCCCACCATATTGTATCAACAGCAGCATGGTAAGGCAACAGAGAAGGCCTTTCCTCAAAAATGTTGTCCACATTGTCCAGAGGGGAAGGCAAACAAAAATTTGACTGATCAGTGGAAGAAGTTGCTAGCTCCAAATGTCCATGATGCAGCTGGATAACTGGATCACATAGCTGTGCCATGTTTTTTTCCATGTTTCATTCCTTATGCTGCTATGCAGTCCTAGGTAAATAAACAATAGCGTTTCCCGCTTTGAACAAGGCAAGGAACCTTCAGAGTAAAAGCTCAGATCAGCAGCTCAGCCAGGGGGATACAAGGAAGGACCAGGAGGGTGCTGCTGGCGCTGGGGGTGGCAGTGGATCAGTCAGGAGGACAACCCAGCCTCACAGTACTGGGGACAGGGGACAGCAGCGAGCAGTGACAGCAGCCAGGGACACCCAGCAGGGCTTCCGTACAAGGATAACGAGGATAAAGGACAGCCAGCAGGGCCAGGGTGGGTCACAGCTGGGACCTGCATCACCAGGCACAAGAACACAGGGGCACCTGCAGGATAGCTCAAGCCAGAGGCTTTATCCAGAGCATGACACAGCTCCCAGGAGAAGCAGGGACAGTGTCCTGTGGGGCTTCTCCCAGCTCCTGCTCTGCAGCTCTGCCCCCACGAACTCGGGAGCACAACTGTGCTGTGCCAGAGATGGCAAAAGCATGAATGGGTGAACCCTGAGAAGAGGGGATGGATGGGTGGAAGAAGGTTGCAGAGCCTGGGAGTGCCAACAGTGAGTGCCAGTGTTTATCCAGATGTTTATCCAGATGTGCTTCAGCAATGGCCAAGGTGGTATGCAAGGGGTCCATTTGTGTCTTAACAAGCTGATATTGAGAAAGATAGTATTATTATTTTTGTAAATGTTTGGAATTCTCCAGGATGGATTTTTCAATGACCTGGACTTCCTGTGCAGTCTCAGAGATGGTAGAAGACTGGGAGCTACAGAGAGCAGCTTGAGGAATACCAGGAAGGAAATTAAAAGTAGATATAAATCTTGGTAATGTTTTCATATCATTAATGTATAAATTAAATACACCATGAAGTAGGAATAGTTAATTAAATCCTCTTAGTTTGGAGCTATTGCCAATTAGCTCTTTTTCAAAAACTGACACAGCTTTGTCAGAATGACCTGCAAAATGTGATTCTTTTAAAGGACAGCCACTTAGAGGTGTGTTGCTGTGGGAGGAATTCTGCGCTCCAGACCTAAAGCAGTGTCTTCTACGCCACATAGTGTCAAACTGTGATTTTTCAGAGTATAAATCATGGTGGTAGTTTCACTTCACGTCTTCAATAAATGGATGCATCTCTTGTACCCATCTTGTATTGGAGAGTTTGACTGGTAGGCAATAAAATGCTTTTCCCTCCACTTGGTTTATGTCTGTGACTTGAAACTTTCTGCCCAGGTGCAACATATTCTTCTGCATTTAGAATACATGAGGCTGGTTTATATAAAAATTGCTGGGTACAAATACAACATATTCATTCTCAAATGCAGTAATTCTGTAAGTTGTCAAAGAACCTTCTGAGAAATAATTAGGTATTATGAGACTTTCAAATGCTTCCTTGTAATGAATATGCACAGGACAACCTGCTGTATATACAGGCTTCAGTTTGTGTATGGGATGATATATTTTGCAGTGGCAATTTAATCAAATATATATGACAGACAGATAATGCAATGGCGTTCCCAAAAAAAAAAAAAAAAGGATATCTTCTTTCAAGAGTCCCTCTTAATTGGCTACTTACTGGTCTTCAGGTTGCTCTTTACATCTTATAGAAATTTAAACTGAAATAAAAAACTTAGTGTCTGCATAGTTATATTCTTTAAAAGCTATAATCAAGTTCTTAATATAAATAGGTTGTGTGTAGATCTACTTAATATTTCACTAGTATATAATTTTAATGCAGAGTAGTTTCTTTACAGGGAATTCAGCCTGTCACTGGATGTTTAAATTTTCAGTGTCTGTTGTCATGGCAACATGAATTGACTCTGGTACCCACTGTGCTCAACATAAATTAATTTAAAGTCATAGTATCTTTCTTTTCCTTAGATTTATTGTGGTAAAAAATAGCTATACTTGAAAGAGAATTAAAAACGCAATAATTCTCAGTGAATTATTTTACTTGCAGCATTAAATAAATTGATCATAATAAATAATGTATGTATGGAAAAATTTTTCCTCCATTTCTTGTGGAGCCATACTTTTCAAATATAATAACTGACACATTTTAACCAATTTTTACATTTGAATTCTCATGTTTTCAGTTATAGTTCCAGTGCTTCAAATCTGCATGTTGAACTGGCAAGTGAATTTTTAGTGTTTAGGATTTCCTCTAATTTCCTGATTTTTTTGCAGTACAGTCTTGCTTCCACAAAAACTGCTAACTAATGCTAATGTCTAATTTCATGCTAATATGCTTTATGAGAAAAATCTGTAAAACACAGCTATGTATATATTAAAAAGAAACTGACAGAGTCCTATATTGATCCCTTGGGATTCTCATGGTTCTAGAGGGGATTAAGAAGAGATATTAAATGCCTGTGGTTAGAGACGGAATATTGTTCCAGCAGGCATAACAAAATTATTTTTTCCTCTTGATATTTGTGAAGTCAGCCACAGCCTAATCTATCCTCTAGATAAAAAAATATCTCTTGATGTACAGCATCGTGTAGGGTTCCTCAGTTCAGGAGACTCTCAATGACTCTGTTTTGCAGAACATTGACATTTTAAGAAAATTCTGTGGTTTAACCTTCCTGATGCAGGTAGGTGTTACATATTTCATTCCTTATGTTTTCCACAGAATAGTACATTTCTCAGGGGACTAATGCTAAAACAGTTTTTTGAAAGAGTTGTGTTTCAGTTTTATTTTATGTTGAAAAGATTATTTAATGATTTTATAAATTGTGTGAACAAAATGGTATCCTTTCTGGAAATGCAGGCATCTAAAAAAAATTCAGTTTGAGTAAAGCGAGTGTTTTGTAGGTAATCAAAACGTAATTGTTTGCTATTTATCCTAGAGATACTAAAAGAAGGACATGGTTCTGTTTGAACAGTCACATCAGAGATATTGAGTTTTACATAACGAAACATTTTCCACTGCAATAAACCATGTAGTTCAGATTCTGTTTAATTTCTGTGTGGAAAGCACTGATTAACATTTAGGGCTTTAAAAATCACTGCTGAAATTCAGATGTCAATGTCTAGTTGTGTCTCTATGTGCCTAGCAGCTGTAACCTTGCCATATTGACACATACTGTAATGACACATTTAAGAAAACAGAAATCTGCTGCAGCTCTGCATGACTCATTTGCACCAGCCTCACACATTCATTAATAACCCAGCAGAGAGAGCAAATCTCAGCCTAAGGTTCCTGTGGGGATTTGGTTTCAGCATTTTCTACAAAAATGTTAATGGTTGCAAACTCTCCTCATTTGGATTAAATCTTCCCAACACCTCTGCTTCTTAATGAGTGTGCTGTCATTCACTGTGTTAAATCTTCTGTAATGAGCTTGAAAGGAGAAAGACTTAGATCACTACTCTCATCTGTCACTGATGGGACAATTACAGTGTCATAAATGACTTAATTTTGCAGTCTGCTTGATTCAAACTGGATGTGAAATACAATCTTCTCATTCCTGAATTACTGAGAGACGTATTCTTTCCAGCTCAGTGAGCAGTAAGTATCACAGAGTTCACAATAAAGACATAGAATCACAAGGGTGTGTTCTCACACACATGTGGATTTAAGCATCACATCACTAAATGCATTGCATAGCACAGATCTTTATTTTCAAGTTCACCACTGACAGGTGGTTGCTCAGTTGATGAACTCAGTCTGTCTGGTCTCTCCTTTCCTTGGTGAGAGAACCAATTCTTTAGTCTCAGCCAGGTCTTGCAGTAGGGATTTACAAGCTCCCTCAAAATACCATATAATCCAATATCTTTTCCTTACATTGCATTACTTTTTAAAACATCTGTCTGATCAGGGATCTTTCAGTTGATTAAGCTGATATTTTTCTATAAACTGTATATTAGCCTTAAATTATCTTTCTCTGTTACAAGTGGAGGTACAGGTGGTGCTCCTAGAAGACAGGCAGATTGTAATACTGAAACACTGCTTTTATTTCAAACCTTATTTTACTAAATTACTGTTTTCATACAGCAAAACTTTATTTTCAAGAGCAAGGATGATTTATGTAACTCCTGGCAAACAGTGTGGGGCTTATTACATACTTAATTTCACCAAGGAGACTGTAAAAACAAATTAGTAATAAAATTTCTTGCCTGTTAGAAAATGCATACCATATGCCTCCAGAAGAATTCTTGCTATGATTTCATTTCACAAGTAGAGAAGAGAGTCCAAGGCTTTTCCAGAAATACGGAATGCTATTGCTAGGAGTATATAGTAGGTTTACTTTTTCAAATGGCTGGCAAAATTTCCTAAATAAAGAATTCTGAATGTCTTTGCTATTACCCTAGATAAACCTTCCCCCAACCACATGTATATTTGAATGTATGCAGATAAATCATATAGCAGAAATCAAACTTCCACTAATAATTTCCCTTATCTGAAAAGCCAAGCTTTGCCAACCTGGAGTTCAGTGAGGGTTTTTTGTCTGTTTCCAGGGACTTTATAGAGGTTGATGACATACTTTCATGTTCTTACAAAAGAAAAAAACACAAACCAATCAAAACAAATGAAGCATGATAATAAATACTGATGGATTTGCCTTAGGTCAAGATTACTGAGTTTTACAGTATTCCTAGTTTCTCCAACAGTCATTGATAATGTTTTAATTAGTGCCTAATATTTCTTCATTCTGATATTTGAAGTCTATCAGCTAAAGTGAAAAGGACAATTCAAATTCAGATGTAAGACGGCCAAGTTATTTGTAACAAATAGTTTGCCTGACTGTAACAGTTTCTGAAGAAATTCTTGACATTTGTGTTTGTTTTCTCACTGATCTTTCTTGGAAACTTGCTGATTAATCTTTAGTCTCTTGGCAAACTTCATTATACATTCTTCGTAATCTTGAACTGTATTTTTACCCCAAAAGTCAGGGAACACACTGAGAAATAATACTTGCTGCTTGCTTTGTGGTCTGACTTTTCACGGAAAGAAAAAAGGAGTGTCAGCTTGAATTTACTACGAGTTTCCTCAGTTAGATTGTCTGGTATGGTTACAATTTTGTGAGCAGCGCAGTCAGGAATGCATTTAATGCCTCAATGAATTGTATACTCTTAGGATGGTAGTCCAAGTTCTTTGGGATGTGATTCAGAACAAGATTTTCATCTTCTGTGGAATGAAAAAAATCACCATATAAAGTATGGAACAAAAAGGGAAAAAAAGCCTAGCTGTAAAATCAATAGAGGTAGGCAGGAAGTGGGGGACTCCTTGTCTATTTTAGAGTAGTGTCTGTTGCAGCAAAACCTTTCCTGTGTTCATATTTTACTTCCATGCATTGAGATTCAAGGTCTCGTTTGAATTTTCTCTCCCCTGTGTAATTAGCATTTATTTCAGGAGAATGTGTTTAACTTTCTTCACTATAGGGTTAATTTTCCTCAGCTTTCTTTGTACTCAGTGAACCTGATTTTCATTTACATCAAGAACCTTTTGAGCCACTGTGTTATTTCCACTTTAAAGGGCTTTTGTACTGTCACTATGATGGAAGAGGTCAGAGTGCAAGTGAAAAATCAAGGCTAGTGAGGTTTCTGGGAATCTTGTTTGTGTCTTTCAAAGTGATCACCAATAAGAAGGGAAAAATATTACCTCCAGTTATTCAGATTTTTTCCTTCCAAATACTGGAACTTTCTTAATTTATAAGACTTCCAGAAGAAGAAGGCTGCAAAATTATTTTGAAAGCTATTAGAAACAATTTCAGTACTTTCAAATTGAATAACATCAATTAAAAAGCATCCGTTTATTTGAAGTAAAAATTTCAAAATGAAGCTTTACTCATTGTGATGGCTTAAACAGGCTGGTAAAAATATGAAGCAGACACAGTAGTACAGGGAAAAGGGAATTTACCTCGATTTAATAGGATCCTAGGTGCCCAGACCCATCAAAGGTGGAAAACACGCCATGGAGTGAACGATGAGTCGGGAACCCTCGTACAACGTGTACCGGATTTTTATGGACTTCACAAAATTAGCATATCTACTCAAAATCCCCCAATAAGAAACTTAATAAATGAATAATTGCCCCCTATCCTAATGAACCCCCCCCCCAATTGAGACTACAGCCTAGTTTACAAAAACACGTTCCAAGCGAGAACAGGTTGGCGCCTCTAGTTCTGAGATAATATGAATGTTTGGTCTTCCTCGCTTTGCAGGATCCCAAACTAAGCTAAATATCAGACTACAAGGGTTGTAAACAAGTAGGGCTAAAGTACAAGGAGTGTTCGTGCAGGGTACAAGGAGTGTGTATAGAGGGTAATAGGGAAGGGAAAGGGTATAAAAATATATAAAAAGGGTATAAAAAGAAAATACAAAAATCACCGGCATCAGTTGCATGTGGATTTCTGGCAGTAGGGACAGTTTATACAGCGAAAATGGGTGAAAAAGGCAAGTCCCATTTTCAGTTTATAAAATCTACTTTTTACCCTTACAATTGTGATTGATAAGTCTTATAACTAAAATTGTGAACTTGGGCCCACTGCAGACTGTGCAGGACTCCCACTGAATTCATAACCAAAAGGCAAGCACTTTTCCCCAAAAGCTAGTTTCACACAGCCATTTTTATCAGAGGTCTCTTCAGTTTAATTGGCAGCATCTAAGGTAAATAATGCAACATCATTTCCATAGGGAGATTCTTCCACAATCTTGTAAACCCTCTTGTCAGGAAGTTTTTCCCAGTGAGACAGCCTATATTTCCCTTACAGCCACGTTAAAGTCTTTCTGTTTCAGATTTTTTAAAGGATTGCTTAATGTCAGGCTTTTGTCACTGACATTTAAAGAAAATATGAAGACTCAGAGATTTTTGTAGAAAGCCTAACAGCGGTAGATAGCCATGTTTTATTCACATACTTTAGAAGAAAAACTTAATTGGTAGAAATGGATCGGCAGCCCAAACTATTTCTGGCTTGTTTGTCCCAGTTCTTTGTATGCCAATGAAGAGCTATTTTTTGTCTTCTCTATTGTTTTCTTTTATGGCACTTGTAAAAGTTTGTTATCCAGACAAGAAAATTTACTATTATAATCTATAACTAACACCCAGATTCTTGAATACCAGGCTTATCTATGAATAAAATGAAGATATTTGTTTTAGTAGAGACATTGCAATACAAACAGCTGTTATTAATATGGAAACACAAAAATATTTAGCAAACCATTAAATTCCATAGAGAACAGACTCTGGAATCTTATTAGGATGTATCTGTAATACAATTGGGTCCATATTTACATTGGATCCTCTTAAGTGTTAGACCTCCATAAATAATAAAGCAGACCCACGTGAGTAATTAGAAATGGTTAAAGCAGATGGCGAGAAACTCTATGGATCTATGTTGCAAAGCTGTAGATCAGAGCTGAAAATAGCACTAGGAAAATGACAAAAATCTTTGGCAAACAAAGGGAGCATTCAGGATATCCTCAGGTCAAGGGTCAGAACCTTTTACTTCTATTTTAAGTAAAGAAGCCTCTCTCCCCAACAAATAGTACACAGATGAGTTTCCTTCCTGTAGGCATAGTCTGGTTATCAGTAAACAATTGTCACTGTGATGTATCCATGTTCGATGATTTATTTCATTTTTTAACCACCTGCTCCATCAGAAACAGTTGAAATGAAATTATATCCCAAGGACAAATGTCCTCTCTTTGGAAATATTTGCATCTCAGTATTTATGCTCATGAATGTCTGGCTTTCTTGGCTTTCATCCAGCAGAAGGAGACTGTTATCCTGGGAGAGAATTGTATGATAATTACAGTATCCCTTAATTAAAATATTGTATGGACTCCAAGGGTAAATGTTGTGTCTGTCCTATTTTCAAGCTGAACTGCAAATGTGACCCTGTAATTCAAAGCATCAGCTGCTGTACATCAAAACTATGACCTGTGTCACTCTTCACTCTGATGGTGGTTCCAATCCTTGTTTTACCCAAAGCATTGGAAATACTTCTGCCAACTTCACAAGGACAAGAACAAAATCCAACTGAGAGGAACTGAATTTTCTCTCCAGATAGAGTGACTGTGTTTTGTGCTTGTTTTTCATTTTCATATTGCTTTAGGTAGTACTGCATATTTTGCCAGAATAGCAATCTCTCAATCTCACTCACCTGTACAGAACAAAGCATTGCACCTTGCCAAGTATCTGATTAAAAGACATACAATTAGCTTTTCTGTTTCTACTGGGACTGAAACTGACAGTTACGTCCTTGTCATGTTAAACAAACCAGCTAACACAACATTTATTACAGTTTTGGTGATAAAGGAGATCACATAACTAACTTCATCATTTGCTTTGACCCACTAGTCAAAAATGGTCTTTATTTGTAATATAAATGTTCCTACTTGTTCTAAATCTAATGCTAGTTATAAACCATGTTGCCATTCAAGATCAAGGAAAAATACTTCCAAAACTGAAAAATCATTTAAACAATCTTTAACACTGATTGTTTTCAGAATAGATGCACAGCTGAAGGAGGTATTTTCTGTTAAATAATTAGGTATAAATGCCTGTTGTGATTTCAGCCCAGCTGGCAGCTAAGCACCACACAGTGGAATGAGGAGGAAAATTAAAAGCAAAACTTGTAGGTTGAGATAAAAAGGGTTTAAAAATTGAAACAAAGTAAAATATAATATTAACTATAATGAAAAGAGAAAAACCCAAGCAATGCAGAATAGAATTGCACATCACCCACTGACTGATGTCCAGCCCATCCCTGAATCTCCATCACTATGTTATGAATGGATTAGTGAAAGATGCCTCTACCTGAATTAAGGGGCAAATGAGACTATGTGCTGAAGTCAATAACACAGATTTAATTAACAGTAAATATGAGGTAGAGAAAAAATGGAAAAAAGCAGGGCAGGGAGAGAGAGAGATATCAAGCAAAATATGATCACCACCCATGGATCCAGCTGCGTCCCGCTGGTCCCTCTTCAGCACAGGCTTCTTGATGTTGAGGGTCCCAGGGCTGTTCTTCTGGGGGTACCACCTTTATACAGTGAGAATTTTGTCTGGATGCATTAACCAGAATGTGCTAACCAGACCTCACCTCTGCGAGGTGCCTGCGAGGCATCTTTCTCTTGCAAATTCCTTATCTCAAGTTCCTGTTGTGGTGGTTTATTATATTATCATCATCATCATCATCATCATCATCATTATTATTATTATTATTGTTGTTATTAATTATTATAATATTTTGAGACAAATAACTATGCTCTTTAATGAAGCTGGTCAGCCCCTTGGGCTGCCTCTGCCTCCCAGGCTGGTGCCAGCTCCTCCGAGGGAGGAGTCTGGCCATGGGACGTCCTTGGGATCCGAGCCTCTTGATCCACCCCTGTAAGGCGTGCCTAGGGCTCAGGATCCACCCACCTTTCCTGAACCTTCTCCACCGTTGGCTATGTTATTGGCTGATTTGAATTGTACCCCTCCCTCCTATGTTACCATTGGTTTATGTATGTTATCCCCACCTACTGTGCTTCCCCTGATTGGTTGTCCCTGTCCCCTCTTAAGCGGCTGTCACGGGGGCGGGGTGGGCTTTTCTCCTCCTGCTCTTTCGGGAGCAGGAGTAAGCTTTTCCTTCCCCCCTCCATGAGGGGTGGGATGCCTTCCCTTCTCTCCACTCCCGAACACCTGTACCCTTACCCTTAATAAAGGAGAGGAAGGGGAGGAACTCCCTCCTGTAACCCTTTACCTCATTGACCTCATTTATTTATACGACTACAACACTGTAAGTCCTTACATGATCCCTCTTCTGGGTAATTCCCCCAGTTTGTACCTGGGCATCTTGGTTTGAAAGACAGGTGTCTGTTAAGGAAGGTGGGAACCTACCTTAGAAGAGAAAATGTTACCCCTCTTCTCACTGAATTATTATAATTTTGAAATCAAGGGCTCTCAGGCAAAGATACGGGAAAAGGATTAAGAGTTCTTTACTAGTATCTATAACAAGACAAACAATCAATACCAACAACAGTAACAACAAACAAAACCAAACCCGGTGGCAGATGTCCCTGGGCTGCCAGGCACTGTCCCTTTGGGGCAGTCACAGTCACAGCCAGCAGGGACGCTGTTGGCTCCCAGCAGGTGCGATGACTCCTGCACAGCTGCAGGGGGCGCTGTGGGGCGAGGGCAGGGCTGTGTCACGTGGGTAATGGCGGACGGGCTGGGCAGGGATGGCGTGAGCAGGACAGGCTGGGCAGGAATGGCGTGAGCAGGACAGGCTGGGCAGGGATGGCGTGAGCAGGACAGGCTGGGCAGGGATGGTGTGAGCAGGACGGGCTGGGCAGGGATGGTGTGAGCAGGACAGGCTGGGCAGGGATGGCGTGAGCAGGATGGGCTGGGCAGGGACGGTGTGAGCAGGATGGGCTGGGCAGGGATGGCATGAGCAGGACAGGCTGGGCAGGGATGGTGTGAGCAGGACGGGCTGGGCAGGGATGGCACACAGCAGGACAGGCGCAGCACGGAGCTCAGAGCAGGGAGATGGAGCGGCAGGGTGGGCCCACCCGAGCTAGCCAGCAAAAGGTGGCAGGAACTCCGCAGCGTTGCAGGAACCGCAGAGTGTCCCAGTGGGGGTGGGGGTGTGGGGCAGCGACAGCCCGAGCCCCTCCGCAGCAGCAGTGACCAGAGCCAGGGAGATGCACACTCGGGGGGCAGGGGGAAGAGGGTCAGAATCCCGTGCTTTCCCAAATGGAGCACCATTGCTTTCACCCAGCAAGGAAGAAAAGGTTGTGCAGACTGTCCTGCAGTTTCAGGGAAAGGAAACCAACAATTCCTCCGTCCCACTCGGACACCCTGAGAGCAAGTGCTACCAGCAGCCAGGTGCTCTCCTCCCCTCCCCTCCTCTCCCCTCCCCTGGCTACATCTTTTGTCTCTTAAGTATCTGGTCGTTACTGCTCCCTTGCAACAGAATGGGGAAAAATTCCCCAACGTCCAACACTGGGGGAGTTGTACTGGGCATGACATTCTATGGTTGGAATATCCCTTTGGCCAGCTTGGGTCACCTGTCCTGGCCACCCTCCCTGCTGGTTTCACGTACAGCTTGTCACTGGCAGAGAATGAGACACTGACAAGTCCTGAACTCATGGTTAGGACTACCTAGCAACAGCCAAAGCATCAGTGTGTAATTAACATTATTCTCATACTAAATCCAAAACACAGCTACTAGGACCAGTCACTAACAAGAAATTAACTCTCTCCCAGATTAATCCAGGACATCATCACACATCGATTTCCATCTCTTGTTTTGTCTCTGTTTCTCACTTAGAATCCCTTGTTACTTGATGAAAGAAACATAAATTCTAGGGGTGAAATGTTGTAGTTGTATGTTTGCAAAGACATAAACAATATTAAGAGATACATTTGCTTACTCATGCAGAGATAGTTGTAAGAGTCTGAATACTCAGTAAATAAATGTAATTCTGCGTTGTCATTTAGCATATAAGGTTGCCTAAATATAGAAGATATGTCCATTAGTTCAACTGAAAATGACACAGTTATGTTAGTCACTGGCGTCAGAAGCCTTCGGAATCTTCTGTCAATCTCCTCCTGGATTTTGTTCTTTTCTCCTGCATCTCATCCTGAGCCTTTTTTCCCTCAGTAGATACCCAAAGAATCAGCCACAAATATTCCTTTCTGCAGCATGAGCTGTTTTATCCTCTTATCCAGGATATGCTGATTTTGAGGGCTTCCACTGAGATACGGTGCAGCGGATAGATCTGTTATTTGAAGTCTCTCCCGTGTTTAATCTGTAATATCCAATGCAAGGGGTGGTGCTGGATTTCAGAGCTACAGGCTTCTCAAACTGGAGCCGCTTGCAGTCATTAATGCTGTCTAAGGCTTAACCTGAGATTAAACAAAGGTATTTATAATTTTAACAATAACAACAACAACAACCACAACAATTACAGCAACAACAGCGATGATAATGATGATAATAAAGATGAAAAATTATACCTATAAACAATGAAAACATCAAAAAGGCATGGTGCAATTCTTGGTAATTCCTCATTTTGTCTAAGAAGATGTAAGACAATTAAGAGCTCTCTGATAATTGTTAACAGCCCAAGTCTCCTTTCACTTTACCACCAAAGAAATACTTGCTATTTTATGAGGTATGTTCAGTTTTCACTAATGCAGTTGATAACACAAAAAGGACATGGTCACTGTCCCACACAGAAAAGGAGAAGAGAAGCAGAGTATCCCAATATTACGTCATTGTAAAAGCTCTAGCAATTGGATATTAAAGGAGATGGCATAGACTGTTCCAAAAACAGGCATTGTATGTCTGCTTTCAGGTACCTGATTTATTAGCAATAACAATCCTTCCCATCCCCCAAAAATCTGCTGCTTAAAGTTTATAAAGATATTTATAATGGACTTCCCTAATTATTACCTTTTAGAATGTGAGTAATGATTCTACATCTTATTTCTCAATTACAGATTAGAGCTTCTCCATCTCTGTTATATCTTTGTAGGCTGAGTAAAGACCTGCCATGGATGGTCAGTCCCTGGTAACATTTTGGAACAGTTTGGAAAAGTACAATTTGAGTGTTATGAGGGGGAAATCCCAAGTCCCGAGGCTTGGATGAACTGCAATTTCAATACAGTTACTTGCATCAACTCAAATAGTTTCTGTGGCTCCAAGACTCCTTTTACTTCTCCTTTCTTTGTATGCATTTCCTTCCTTCTTCCTCAAATTTTAACAGTTTTCTTGCTATTTCTTACTTAGATGCTTACAGCAAGATTTCTGCTTTCCTAATATACCCTTCAGAGAAATGACCTTTGTGACAGATGTTACTCTCAAAAGCTTTCCTTTATATCTATTGCTCCTGGTCTTTGAGAGCTGAAGAAAGACCCATTGAAAGAAATTGTAAAGGAAAAATACAGTGAAGGTAAACCAGAGAAACTTTCTTCTTTAATGTAAAATTCAGAGTCCAAATATATAGCTTTAGAAAATCTGGAACCGAATTCAAACTCCTCAGTTGAAGCCACTTTTTGAAAATTGTGGTGAACTTTCTGTGGAGCAGGATAGTATGTTATGACAATAACAATCCACAGTTTCCTTTAAATGCTTCACCACCTCCAGTAACTTATCTGTTAAGGCAGTACATATTATTGAAGTAGTATAAATTTGATAAATTTCAACATCATATTTCTCTGCTCACATTTTTTGGAACCAGTTCACATACAGATTTTTAACAACTTTCTTCATATTACATTGTTAAATATACAATTTATTTTGAAATCTTTTGCATTTTATTAAATAAAAAAAAAAAAAATACAACCTTTTTAATGCTTTTCCCAAATCTGTGGACTACAAAAGTAATTCTTTAGCCAAGAGTATCCCACCATTAAAAACTAATTGATGCCATCTTGTGGAACCTATAGGAAATGCAAAAACAAGCAACCCACGTTCTTTGTCACACCTTGTGTAATTGTGCACCATTTTTTTTTGTGCACCTTCTTTTCTTGCCTTTTCTCCACCACTATATGCATGTCATTTTGTTACAGCTCGAAGTCTAGCTCAGTCCTACAGCTGAAAAATGTTGCTTTAAAACCACAATTTAAGAAATCTTCTGAAAAAGAACGGCCTGTAATGCATAGTATGATCAAATTAAACCAGGAAATATAAAGAAAACAGTTCACTTTAAGAAACTAAGTTTAGTCTTTGACAATTTTAAGTTAAAAGAAAAATTATGGAAAGGCTCTGCTTGGTGTTGGCAACACTGTGATAACACAAAGCTTGGAGAGACAGAGGTTTGATATTCAGGGGAACTACTTGTCTGATATTAACTGAAGTTTCTAGTGGTCTCTGACTTCCAATTTCGTATCAGGCTGAAGCTGATAATTTTTTTCCTTAGAAACTTCCATGTCAGGTTGGCCACCTCATCTACAGCATGGTTTGACCACTGCAACTTGCAGTGTTACCTAATTGCCACAATGAAATTATTTGAAACATTTCTAGTATGTAATGAAATTTACCTTCCATCTGTGATTCACAGACATCCCAAAATGGAATATAAATCCCACTGTTCATCACATTGTCAAAATTCCACCCTGACGCTTTTATTTGCTATCATTTTAGTTATGTTCCTGCAATAATAAGGTACCTAGCAAAAGAATAGGTAGTCAAATAATGTATATTTCCTTTAAGGAATGTCTGGGAGATTATGGGACTCAGAGATACCTTACCTTAGACTAGACTATTTTTTTTCCATACTAAATCTATGGGAGAATATCATATGGGGGATTACCTATGGAATAGTTGCAAGAAAAGTACAGAAAGCCTGGACTTTCTGGGGGCAGACATGTGATATTCTTTGTCTAATTTGAAATTTCTAATTTCCATCTTTTTAATCTTGTCGGTCCTTCTTTAATCCACTTTCAATATCAAATCATCCCCTAGCTGTTTCCAGGAAATCCCTTTAAAATGTGCCCTGCTATTCCAGGGAAGCAATAGAACAGACAAGCTCTTCATAATGCTATTTCTTTTACAAACTCTTGAAGGAATGTTGTGAGGTGGGGTAATATACAATTGCTCTGAGCCCTATCAATATTTTGTTAATACCAGTGACTTCACAAAGAAAATCAGTGGAAACATTAATTCAGCCAAGGCTTGGCAGGGGCAAGGGGGCATGACATTTTCATATTACCTCCAGTCAGAGCTTGATTTCCTGCCAAGATCAACACACTTTATGTCTCTTTCACAAGGCTCCAAAAGGCACAAGACCTCTCCTTTCCGTAATTCTGTGGATCACTCCACCTTTGTGAAAATCACTGGTCCTCTTGGATTTCACTCTCTGCAAAAATAAGCAGCACGGAGTGAGAACATACGATCTGAAATTCCATGAAACACACAACAGCTAATTCAAAGAATATTTCAGGTCTTTGTTTTCAGTGAACTGTGAAAATGCTTCCTACATAGATGGTTATGTATCATCATAATACGGAGAATGTCAATAGGCAACTTTCTAATCAGGTCCCTACACCTCAAAACATACTGCATTATCCCATCTTACTTCCAGGAATTTTAAAGCAGGTTCTGATAGACCATTAGACTGCTGAAATGGGTCTGAACACACAGTATTGCTTTTGTTCCTAGAATATGAATATTCTGCTCTTAATTTAAATGTTAGTCCCAATACCTAAATTGTGTAAATGGAAACTGAATAATGAAAATCTAATAGCTAGAGTATCTGCTTCATGGTACTACAGCCACAATGAGGAGGGAAAAACAATATATTTGTCAGGAGTTTTTTCAAATTCAGGATCAAAGATGCACCCATACTGAATAGTTTTGCCTTCCTTTGTCTATGCTGAAAAGAAAATCCCATGCCTAAAAGGGTTGAAAATAGTAATGAAAAGATAATCAGTGTAGCAAGAGGTTGAAGGAAAAAATAAGGATAATTATGAAGTGAGGACTATTTGTTCTGAAAGTTTCTTTGTAAAACCTTTCAATTTTTAGTTTCAAACAACATTTTTCATTACAAATGAGTCATCCTTTCACAGAACCATAAAGCTTTGTACTCACCTTGAGTCACATGTCACCTGATCTGTGTTCAATGTCATGTTTATTATACTTTCAATATGTCTAACTAAGGTATGCTTAACTTAGTCCTAAGGACCTCCAGTGATGGAAACACTACAGCAGTACCAAGAAATCTGTTCTGGTTCCTTACAGTTATCATCGTTGACCCATTTATCCCACTGTTTAACCCAAATCTTCCCTGCAGCAAATGTGCTATTCAGCTTAGACATGTAGAACAGTTTTTCCATTTCCTTTTAATACAAACCTTTACAAATTTGATGCCTCTTCTTTTTTCTTTTTTTTTCCTGCAGCTGCTCAAGCTTCCTCTGTAGATCATACTGTCTTGGCATTTGAACGTCTCTGTCTTTCTTATTTTTATTGATCCATATGTACCCTGAAGTGTGGTGCAAAAATATCCTGTGAACACACAAATATCTCACTACTGCAGTATAGAAGGAAAACACCATTTATTATTCTCAAATCTTCTGCTTCTTTCTGTTGAACCTGTGCTCTTTTCGTTTTTTAAATTATATTGCATGACTCGTGGTCAGCTTTGCAAACCACTTTGAACTCACATGGTGTTCTAGGAAACTCTTACCCACATGATTGGCTCACACCCTGCATTTGTAGCTGCCAGTTTCAGCCTACACACAGGCCAGTAAATTTGGCACTACAGGATTTGTAGCTGTTTTGAAATGTCATCCCTTTTTTTCTCCAAATCAGTTTTTCCAGTATGTAAGATTATTCCACATTCTCGCACAATCATCCTGTGTATTAGAAAGTCTAGGTTCTAGCTCTGTTACATATAATTAAAACCAAAGAGAGCACGGAATATATCTAGAAAGTCAGAATAAATCTGAAATACATTGTCTTTGAGAATGTCCAATTTTTTTCCCAGTATTTTAGGTGCTGAGAAAGGAACCCTCAATTGAGAGATGAGCCTCCATACACAAATTTACAAAACTTCCTTCCTTTCCTACTCATAACTAAACCTGCTCATTACCAGGAGCAAGCAGAGGCTCTCTAAGCTCTCTTTGGCTTTGACAAATGGAGTCTTCTTTGCACTGCCAGGTTTCACTCTAATGATGCTGAGAATCTCTGAATTTGTTCCCTATGAATTGAAAAGAGATACTGTACTCTTAAAGCGCTAGAGGGTGCAGGAAGTTTGCGGTGTGCCAGAAGTAAGTTTGCAAGAGACCAGTTTCATTATTTCCTTATGTTTGCTGTGTCAGGGTGCAGGGTTACAAAACTGGAAAACCTCGGAAAAAAATTCTTCTAATTGTGGGATACACCTTTAAATTTTATCAAAGAATACTGGTATGTCAAGACCAATGGTGTCAGTTTTGTTTTAATGACATTGGTATTTAGAGGATGTTGCGTAGAAGAAAAATTAGATTTAAAATAGCAAATATTCTCTACGTACAAAAACAATCTGAGGACACCATGAAAACTTCTTAGAGGTTTTTGAGATAATTGCAGAAATCTATTAAGTGTGTTATATTTAAAAATGAAGCATTAGGTAACACACATCTAAAGGTATTGTGTTAAACAAAACTCAAAACAAAATAAAAAATTCTGGAATAATGCAGTAGCTGGATGACAATAAGTCAGGAAACAATGAATTTTGGATAATGCCAGAACAATGGCATTGTCTGCTGTATGACTCCCCCGGAAGAAAAGTGGATCACATTTGTTCTCCGTCTGCAGACAAAGAGATATTACATGGAAGGACAAGCCACTTCAATATCCTGGAAGTGACAATCTGTTAGTATTCAACAGGAAAATATCATTCCCTCCCATTTTACATCAGTGTTCCTCTTTGTCATTCTAACTTTGCAAACAGGGTCTGTACCCAGTAAAGACAGTAGGTAATGTTATTACCGATCCCCTTCATGTCCTGGTCCACACAGTACCTTGTACGACAAAAGCAGGCAATTAGAAGGTAGGAGGGTGGCTGACACAAACATTTGTGGTGGATTATGCAGAATGTGATTTTTACCTGTGAGTATTACGAACTCATATAAGGCAGAAATAACTATGACTCTCTTAAGACAGGACCGTTGTTGCTAATGGGGCTCAGCTGCAGAGGCCGTACCTCCATGCTGGATGCCCTGCGAAGGGTAACCAAATCGGCCTTCAGCCCCAGTGTGGGGGAATTGGGATGTACCTGCCCTATCGCATGGCTTCACCACCCACACAGTACTATTGGATAGCTGTGTCCATCCTGTGAAACAAAACTCATGCCAATCATGAGACATGAGCCGCCATGTTCTTGACCCACGGAGGTGGTAGAGCTGGGTAAAGTTGGCAGTTGCTTTGGGGGTAGCACTGCTATGACTTCTGTGGACATGCCACTACCAGGCCAGAGCCAACTTGGTTGACCTCTGTGTTCTGAGGGAAACATATGTCTTAGGTTACAAGGCAGGTGTAACCAAAAGTATATGTTCTGTTACCATCTTCAAAAGCTGTTAAAAACAGATAGGACAATGCTTTTTGTGTTCAGTATGACCCAGCCCTGATAACACCATCGGTGCTATCTCTGCTCATGGCCATCGAGGGCTCCAGGAGTGACTCATAGATTCCATCAGCCATTGTGAGATACCCCGCCCAGAGGGGAGGAGCTGAACATTCCTACCTGCACATAAACTGAGACTCTGGAACACTGGACTACCTTTTCCACTGATTCCCAGAGGAGAAGAGCTTGAGAGCCACCGCTGGGCCTCCAGAGACCGACGAGATCTTTCTACAAGATCACCATTTCAACAAGACCACATCCATCACTCCAACAGGACTGCAGTCACCATTTTAACTGCACTGCCAGCACCACCCTAACAGGGTGGCAGGTTGTATTCTGACTTTGTCTATTTAAACTGTTGTTTCTGTATTATTGCCTTGTTCTAACTATTAGTAAGGAGCTGTTATTCTTTTTTTCCCATGTCTCTTGCTTGAGAGCCCCTTGATTTCAAAGTTATAATAATTCCAAAGGAAAAGAGGTCATATTCCCCATACCAAGGGAGGTTCCTGCCTTCCTTAGCTTCCTTAGCTTCCACGGCTGTGACTCCAATCCCGTGGACCCCGGGTGAATGCCGATTGTTCCGACTCTGCGGGCGTAGAGTTCCTGTCCGCAACTGCCACCATCATGATGGCTCTGTGCTGGTTGCAACCCAGTGGCATCGAGCGGTGGGGACGCAGCCTTGCTTCAGACACCACCCATGCATTCAGATGTGCCAAAGATGGTCTGAAAGGACATAAAAAATGTATCATACGGAGCCACATCACTGGGAGTGTGTGGCATTGCCCCAGTCCTTGACCAGATTGTGACTCCACTTCAGTGGGAATTTTGTTTGCTTCACACTGCCCAGGGTAAGATGTCGTGTCAGTCATCCAAATTCCATCTTCAAACTTGGGTGAAATCAATCAATTTTGACCTCAGTGGACAGGCCACTGTCACTTAATCTGGAAAAGGTGCATGCACAGTGTGTATGTTTGTAAAAATACAGCCCATAGCATAAAATAATCAATAAGATATATGAAATTGGCATGGATTATGCAATATCAATACAAAACAGAAACATTCAATTTAATAAAAACGTCTATTTATGCTATGATTTTAAGCCATCTTTTAGTTCTCTACTTTAAAGCCTATGCATACCAAGAGACTCCACATTAATAGTATAAAAGGGAAAAATTAATAGAATGAAAATCAATTCTGAAGTGGAAAAAAATCTCCATTAAAATCAGTGCTGAATTATGAACTAGCTAAGTTTTTCTAACAAAACCCTTCTAACAGAAATACGAAGCTGTGATTAAATATTTGTTGGGGTTTTTTTGTTGTAACAAATACTCATCTGAAATCTCTGAATTAATTTTGTCTTAAAAAGCAGATTTCTGTTAGGGATTTTCCATTTTCTCTTCAGTAAAATCTGAAAGAAATCTGGATTGAAAAGATTCAAAGAGGAAAGACTAACTGCTAAAATCAGTTCCAGAAATGTAATCTGACCTATTCTTTTTAATTCACGAAAATCTTCCAAATTTTTTCTTCATGTGGTGGTTTAACCTCAGCAGAAGACAGGTACCCACACAGCTACTCGCGCATTCCTTCTCTTGCCTGGTGAGACAGGTAGGGGAATAGGAAGAACAAAAGCAAGAAAATTTGATGCATCATGATAAAAATTGTTTGACAGGTGAAGGGAAGAGGAAGACAAAAAAGAAGTGACAGAATGGCAATCCCTCATCACGTCCCACAAGCAGACAGATGCTCATTGCCACTCTTTGAGTGATGGAAGCCAAAACCATCCCCTTTCTTCTACCTCCAGAGTTCATTGCTGAGCCTGACATTAATGGAGTATTGAATATCCTTTTGGCCAGCTGGCATCAGCCATCCTGGCTGTGTCCCCTCCCAGTCTCTTGCCCATTCCCGGCCTGCTCATTGAGTGAGGGGAGTGCAGAGTGGAAAAAATAGAAATCCCTGTCAATATTCACTGTTAAAAAGTGGCCAAAGCACTGGTTGTTACTAACACTGTTTTAATGATAAATCCAGAACAACTGATGTGAACAATCATATGATAAAAGAAGAAAATTGTTCTTAATAACATATTCCAGAATGTTGCATGTGTCATCTGGGTCTTTAATTTTTACCTTAGATAATGATGACATTGACAGCTTCAGCTTTTTTTTTTTCCTAAAGTAAGGCAAAAAAGCATCTTTTTTCATCATATATTCCTCTCTGTAGCAGCTATCTGCAAATAATAGCTGCTACAGAGAGGAATATATGTATATTCCTCTTTAAGGAATATACATAAGTCTTTTCTATGTGACAAGGCCTATACACACACATGAAAAACAACTATTCTTCCTCAGTAAAGAAGGTGCTGCTTCTGCTGGTGATTCAACTCACTTACCTCTACCTGTCTGGACTGATAGCTACAAGCACTACTCTTTTCTAGACTATGCTGAGGGGAAATAGCTGATAGGTATGTAATGATGTAGAGCTGAACATTATCACCCAAGAGCATCAAAATGTCTGTCCAAGTGGCCTTTAACAAATTAATGTGTCTGTAGAATAAGAGCAACAAGATGGAGCCTCGTGGAATACTGGAAGTGTAACTGCCTATTGATATTCTTTGTCAGTGCTCTCAGAAGAGGAGGATATTCTCCCAGGATTAGCTGGGGCAGTAAAATCTCATGACGAGTACTAAATAGCCAACACATAGATGTAAATGCATGTGATATTAGTCTTTAGTTCGCTACACAGATCAAGGCACCCAGGCAGGAAACCAAAGCAAAAGTGAGACTAGAGATCTTTAGCCTGACTTCATCACATTGCCATCAAAGTAATAAAATGACAAATTTCAAGTGGATAGGCAGGTGGGAAAGATGACTAGAGAAAGAAATAGTTTTTCTGCTTGTGATACCACCCTCCTGTAAGCTGACCTTTGCAAGGCAGAAGATCACTTCCTGAGCTCTGCAGAAGATCAAACTGCAATGTAGACAGACCTTGCCAATATTATATTTACACTGTCTGAATGTATCACTTAGAATTTATTCCTAGCATTAATGCCTGTCTCTTTATAATGCAGTCACGTTCCAAAGGAATGAGTGATTCTTAGTGTTTCAGTTATTGAATTATTCCCTCTAAGAACTGGATTCCTACAACAGATTGTTGTAGCTGCAACTTCTTCAGTAATGTGCCCAACATTTTGTACTTGATGATTCACTGCTCTAATTTTATCTTAAATCTTGAAAAATTGCTATTTATCTGTAAAAATGAAAGTATTTATTTCTTTGGGAGTCATAAAGATTAAGTTAGCTTCTGTTACAACAGTACTGCCAGGTGTATATTCTGAAATATTCACTTTACTATTCTTTCAAAGATTACCCTGGTTTTGGTACATTCTAGTGGTATCTGTGGGACCTTTTTTCTGCTTCTGTTTGCAGGATGTTCGTTCACATAAAAGGAAGGGCAGAATTAACACAAATGCATATGCCAATACATGGGATCCTGTATTTCTCACTTCAGGTCTAAAATAATAAAATTCATGTTAACAATAGCCATTTCCTTTTTCACCCAACAATTAGTATTCTTAGAAATTCAATTTTTGTTGTTTTCCAAGAATGAACATTGTAAATATTGTAAATGAATATTGTGAATATTGTAAATATAAATTTAGTATTTAAAATGTATTTTACTTGGTACATTCTTTATTAGCACACCAATATTCTAACGATGATATTTTCTTTCTTCTGAGATCTCAAATCTAGACATATGGAATGCAAGCAGAATTCTCTGTATGTCTTTAAGCTGACTATTCCAGCCTCTTTTTTTTTTTTATTCTATTACTGAATTCTAACAGTTAGGTGAGGACTGAGAAAAATACATAGACATTTTTTTAGAACCTTCAGATACTGATTACAGAATTTACTAATGCCCAAATTTTTGTAAGACAGAAGGAATATACACAATTTATCAACTTTAAAAATATTATTTTGAAAAGGAATATTTTTTCCACTTGGTGGGGAAGAGAAGAAGAATCAAGCATAGCTGTTCAGATAAAGATGACAGTCTGACAGGCCAGAAAATTATCTTGCTAACAACAGTTCCTTATGCCCAGAGTCAATAGACACATTAACATAATGATAGAAGATGAATAAATGACCCTTTCCTCACAGTTTTGGATGAAAGTGAGAATGACAGCATAACTTGGAATGGGAGCAGAGAGGATTTTATAGAAAACATGGGGAATTTGCTTTTGTCCATGCAATGCAGACATACAGGAGGGTGGTGTTGGAGAAAAGCAAAATTAAGTGTAAGAATATAGTTGTCTAGCTCTGGACTGAAATAATGTTTAGAATGCAAGCAATTTAGCAATTTACAGTTTCCTTTTATCAAAAAAGTAACTTGTCTTACAATGAATTAAATTGTTTCTGTTCTAAATCTACCAGCAATAAGAAGCAATTTATGATGTCAAAAAGGCTTCTCAATGACTTATTGCTTAACAAAACATTAATGTCTTATTTTGCTAAAAGATTGGTAAGGAAATTGAAGAGCTGGGTGGGAGACTTCAGATTGTGAAATTTGGGAAACATCTAGTATTTATGTTTTCCATTCTCATACTTTTCCTCATTTGCTACTGAAATGATTGACTGTCGAAATTCTTCTTGTGAACGGACACTATTATACGCCCAAATTTAATTTCCACTCATGCAAATGCCAATGCAAAAAACTAACGTTTCCCTTGCCACTAGGCCACCTGAAATCAAATGTTTATATGTTTGCAAAGTATATGTTAGCAGCAAAGTAACACTTGCCAATTAAAAGAATGACAATAATAGACTGTCATTCAAATTGCAAAATATCAAATGAAATAATGGCACCGATAAATCTAAAATATTTGTTTTGCTGAACAGTTTATATCAAACTTCTGAACAGAACTTTCTACAAGTTTCATTTGCCATGGACCAACAGGAAAGTGTTTTAATAAGTACATTTCCTGGGTACTGAGGAGAAAACTATTGCTGGTCTCATTATAATTCCTGTCCTGGGAACTTTCAAATTGAAGAGGAATCTTCCCCAAAGATGCTATTTCTATAGATAACCTTTCAATTCTGTTAAGTAAACATAATGCTTAAAGCACACTGGGAAGCCCAAACATGAGCTGTAACTGATCTGCCTTAGGAGACAAAGAAGAAATTATTCCAGAAACTTAGCCAAACTCAGACTTCCATGTGTGTTTGTTTAGAGCCTTATCTTTGCTAATGATGAATTCTTGGTAATACCAACAAAGTATCACTGTGTTTTTTTTAATTCAAAGTAAAAGTAACTTAGACTCACCAACAAATGTTGTAGTAACCTGCCCAGCAACACGAATTTCTAATGAAATACTACATTAAATATGTAAATTATAGACCTACACTAAGTTTCTCTTATCTTGAATTTGAGTCAGCTTATTATCTGTCTTGAAGATGCCATTAACGAGAGTGTTAAACTATATAAATTCAGACAGTGACATTGATATACTCCATTTACCCTCGCTTTACTATGGTTTACTGCCTTTAAAAGTTCAGGATTTTTTTAACTGGTCACAAACATAATAACTTTGTTCTAAAACAGTGTTTCAAGCAGTGGTATTGATCTTTTCGTATTTACATTCTCCACTTCTGGCATCTGCCCAAGGAATTCTTGTGAAATTGCATTGACTAATTTGGAACAAAACTCAGTCTCACCTCCAGTTTCAAGCCAAGTGAAACCTGAAGAGATTTCTGACAGCAGACATGGGATGTTGAAATAGGAGAAAATTACTTCCTCATGGCTAAAATATTCAGCTGACCCAATACTGGTGTAAAGGAAGAAACAAGGCTAAATGCAGCACTATTCAAAATTTGGGAAATCCAAAGACACAGGCATGAATAGCATTTAAAAAGCACTCCTGAAGACTTCGTAGAAGTGTGCAATTGCTCTTTTTTAGTATTGGTGAAAAAACGTAATTTTTATTCAAGTAACAGCATAACATGTATTTTCTAGAATATTTTACCAACTTTATTGCTTGTACGCATTAAAAAGAGAATACGAGAAAAGGACTGCAATCAATATTTCTGTAAATGTTAGCAATCGTTAACAAGATCCAGCTCAAAACCTTCCTGATGCAAAAGTTAGAGGAGTACAGAGTCAGGGGAGTGGCAGAGGAGAGATGCAAAGCCCTAAAGAGTCAGGCCAGTAGGCAGGTGTGGGTCATGATGCTGATGGCAGGACTTGGTACTCATAAAATAGTTGCCATGCCTGACATCTCAGCTTCCTTCTTGGCAGCAAAACCTGCAGCCCAGCTCACCTTTTGAGGAGTTTGCTTTGAAAAAGCAGTCATGGACAGTGCGCTGATTAACCCTCCTTTTCCTATATTTACACTTTTATCAGCTGTTAAAGAAAAGCTGGTTTGTTGCATTTTCAGAGATCAAGATTCTGCCAAGCTCTGGAAGAAATGAGAGGCAGGAGAGAGTAGAAGGAAAGAGATGTTATGGACTTGCCCAATGAGTCTCTGGTTGATGTATCACTGGTCTAAGCTGTGAGAGCACCTTGCAATGACAGCTAAAGAACTGGTCTCTGCTTTTACATACTTGTTAACAGGCACAAACACAGCTTTTGAAATACTCACGCAGTGCCTAAACAGACAGTGCAATAGTTTATTTCTGGTAATGGCCCAACCCTGGGCAAACATATGGGCTAGTTAAGTATATATAAATAATTGCAAAATATACTGCAGCAGAGGTAACTCAGAGTCTCACAGTTTCATCTCTGTGTTGGCAGTAGGAAATCAGATCACACACTTTGAGAAGTATCACTGGCAGTGGATGTCTGCTTTTTCTGCAGCATGAATCCTGTCATAGAGGCACAGCTAGCCCTATAAACGAGACATTGCCAGAAAGAGATAATGCTAGAAAGACATAGTTTAGAAGAAAAACATTCTTTCTTGTCAAGGAATTCCTTTGTGTTTCTTCCTCTGTGCTCTCTCAAAATGCAGCTGAGGACGAGGACCTACTAGTTGCATTCAAACAAGATGAATATAGGAATTTTGAAGGTATTCTGTTATGCAAGAGGTTTCAGTCATACTACTGATTTCAAATTCCAGAAATAATAACTCTTTAAGTGGCATTCTTATAGTCAGTTGAAATATAATTCACATCGCTCACAAAAAAAAAAAACCAAAACCAAAAAAACCACACCCCCAAACCCCAAATCAACCCCAATACCCCAAATCAACAACAAATAACCGGAACTTTTAGCATTGAGGTAAGATACAATTATGACAAGAAAAATATATGACTGATTTAATGGTAGCCGCCAATTATGAAACATAGTGATAAAAGAAGTACCATAAACCAGATTATCACTCTGTCCAGCAGCCCCTCATGTTCGGAAGATGAGCAGCAAGGCTTGCGGAAGCAGAAGTCATGAACACTGTTGGAACTTCTAGCCACTGTGCAGATTGCCCTAAAAACCAAGAAAGAATAAATTCCATTCCTTTATGTCCCAACAAAAGGATTTTTTTAATATGGCTGCATCCAAAGCCCCATGGGCAGCAGGGCAGGGAGGGAATTCTGCCCCTCTGCCCCAATCTGTCAGACCCCACCCAGAGCTGCCCCAGCACTGGGGTACAGCACAGGAAGGACATGGAGCTGCTGGAGAGAGTCCAGAGGAGGAGCCAAGGTGATCAGAGGGATGGAGCATCTCGGCTATGAGGAAAGGCTGAGAGATTTGGGATTGTTCAGCCTGGAGAAGGCTTCAGGGTGACCCTGTTGTGGCCTTCCAGGACCTGAGGGGAGCTCACAAGAAAGATGGAGAGGAACTTTTTACAGGAGCACCATAGTGACAGGACAAGGGGGAATGGCTTACTGAAATAGATTTAGAATAGAATAGGTTTATATCAGATATCAGGAAGAAATTCTTCCCTGTGAAGGTGGCTAGGCACTCACAAATTCGCAGGTTGCCCAGAGGAGGTGTGGAAGCCCCTGAAGTGTTCAAGGCCAGCTTGGATGGAGCTCTGAGCAACCCGGTCTGGTGAAAGGTGTCCCCACCCACGGTGGGGCAGTTGGAATGAGATGATCTTTAAGGTCTCTTCTACTCTTAACCAGTCTCTGATTCTGTGATTCTATGACAATGCAATATGCAGTTTCCTCTTCAGTTATTTGACCACAGATACACAGATTTTCTCACATCCATTGTTTGTTACATACCTTTTTTAAAACGTTTAACTGAAGGTAAATTCTAATACCATTAACAGCATTTTAAAATCTCTTTCATAACCAATTTTTTATGTAATTCCTACACTAATATCCAAACAAACAAACTCTGTCCTCCCACGGTGACACGATACTACAACATGCTCACACCTTTCCCTAGTGTGTGCAGTAGAACACAGCCTCCCAAAACACTGTCACTGGCACGGAGTAGACAACTTAACCTTGGTTGCTATTCCTTATTGTCGTAGCCAACTTTTTGAAGCGGTGGTGAAATTATCTTCTCTAGAGACCTGCACTAAAAAAGCTGGCTTCTCCTGTTGATCATATCACTCGGATTTCTGGGGCACAGGTAAGTTCTTAAGACACCGCTGCAAGTACAGCCGGGCAGTTGTTTTTCGGCTGGCTCAGACATGGGTGTTGATCTACGACCTACTGACTCACAGGACAGATCAGACCTGGCGCCTGTGCTTCCAATTTATGATGAAATCATGGGCTAAGAACCACTGCTATAATGGAATGCACTATTCATCTTTAGCCATTGGTTGTTCTTAGGCCTGAAAAACTAGAAATTACGTTCTAACTGATAACTGAAAGGCATCTTATTCACTGAATTCCTTTCTTTCTTTTTGTCATTGAAAACACACTTTCAATTTTGTCACTGAAAACAAATAACGCCAAATAACAAAACTGGTAAAAAGAGAAACATAGATTCTAAGGCATTTGTTTTATGAAATAGATAAGCATTTTCCTAAATGCATTATTGAGAAACATTTTGAGGCCTAACTCGATTTAAACTGGCTAATCAAGTACTGGTTTGCAAGCAGATGAAGACCAAAGAAG
Source organism: Acanthornis magna (assembly GCA_036785705.1). NCBI lineage: Eukaryota > Metazoa > Chordata > Aves > Passeriformes > Acanthizidae > Acanthornis > Acanthornis magna. The sequence goes on along the minus strand of JAWUZG010000480.1, from coordinate 119,935 downwards.
CAGCAGCAAGTTAGGAATTTGCAGAGTGTACCAATGCTTGTAAACACCAAAGCTAAACAAAATAGTATTGAAATCAACAAGTTACTACGAAATGTGAATTCATCCCAACACAGAAAAAATGGAAATTACAATAAACCCTGGCAAAACGTTTTGGATTTTTTTTCTCCAGCAGTCCAATTTGGAGCCCTCTTCTGGAACTTCCAAGTAAAAGGCCAGGTGAAATTACATTTAACTTTGTACGCTTGAGACCTTATGCAGCCACTTCTGTCTCACAGAATCAGCCTGTTTCTTTACTTTTTCACTTGATGTGAATCACATTATTTTTATCAGCTCTTCCATCTCAAATAGTCAGATATACTACAGTTGTAATACTTGGAACAGAAACTTAAAAAATTCTACAGCTATCATCTCTTTTAGAAAGATAGAAAATTGTCAGCTTGAGACATTCCACTATGTTATATTTATTAAAATATTCTGTAAATATTAATCTAATTTTAATTTATTTTTTGAACAAAAAAGAGATTTTGGAAAAACAGCAGATTTCCTTCTCACACTTACAAATATTTTATAAATATCAAAATTGTATTGATGTATTTATTAATTGAAGATAAACTCCATCGCTACAACATTTGAAGTTAATATTTACAGCATGAAGTCCAAATTCACAGATATGTAGATTTGAAATAAAACTGGTCTTCTAATTTTTACTTAAGAAATAAAGTAAAAGTGAATTAAAGAGAATTTGAAATATTATACAGGAAAATGTTATTTGAATTATGTCAATAACATATATTTTAAGACATATTAAAGTATTTAACGGATAAAGGTGGCTAGACCTGTCTTCAACATAAAGGATAAATTGAGAAGGTTAAGAGGACTACAAATATATGGCAGGATATGAATAATCCCTTCCTTTAAAACAACAGTCTTTCTCCTGTCTGCTTCTTCAACCTCTCTACCTATTTATAACAGACCTGTGTCTCACTCAACAGATCAGATTATTTCTGAAGGTCAAGGCCAGAACTTTGGAAGGCTTAATCTGGTTCTGAAAGAGAACCTGTGTTTAATAGATTTCACTGATCAGTTTATTTCTGAAGGTTAAAATCAGGCTCTGTTAAAACCAGAATTTTGCAATGCTTAATCTGGTTCTGAAACAGAGCCTGAGTCTCTGTGGAAGGATTTTGGCATACAGCAATGATGCATGGGTGATCACTACCTCTAAATCTTATTCAGATTAAATGTTAGGTTTTTTTCACAACTGCCAATCTATTTAGTTCATATTGTCTCACGAACACTTCCAACATTCATGGCATTTCTGGATTTAGTGTTGAAGACTTAGCTAAAGATTATGGTTTAAACAATTAAATGTGAAGATTACCAACTTCTCTGATTCCACATAATGAATTTAGTCCTCACTCACATCATCTCCTACTAGAGGCACATGGTCATTTTATCAGTATCAGTGGATAGTGACCCTTTACATCCTCTAAAAAATATTTCCTAAGCCGTTTCATCCACATTTATGGAAGAACATTGCAGTTATTGAAGAGTTCATACATTTTTGATGGTGAATACATACTGTATTGTTCCTACTCAAACAGGTGTCCCATTGGTGCCAGGGCTATTATTAGATGGATAAAATGTATGAAATGGTTAAAGTCAAGAGGAAAAAAAATCATTCTCAGGGATGTAAATATCAGGATGCCTTCAGCTTTGAAAGTGTCAGGTTTTCGTTCTGATTATTTTACATCAGGCTTTTAAAATAACACCAGTCAGTGGGATACCTTCTTCTGGCATACTTGAATGGAGAATCAATATTTGCAATTTTGCCCTGAAATGACAGCTGGGGCATGTGTTAGCATAACTTGTAATTCAACCACTAACATCAGTAGCTGACATAAAAACTGTAGAATCATAGCAATGAGCAGTTAAGACAGCACAAGATTTTCCCAGAAATTCTTGATTTCTTGTTTCTATAAAGCACTTTGCGCTCTTCTATTTTAACAAGCTCAGTTTTTCTTTCCCTTCCACTTGGGTTCCAACATCTATATCCTGGATTACTTGCTGGTCTTCATTTATTTAGAATGCTTTACAATCTGTTCAAGTCCTTCTTAAAGTTTTCCTCAGATGATTAGCATTTTCCAAAGAGAATATATTCTAAAGGGAATCAACTTGACACTTTCTTTTTGGTTGTAATCCAGTATTCTGAAACATTTTTAAGGTCAGAAAAAAATTTGGGAATGACTTAAGCCTTCTGCATCTGCATGGATATGGGTTGCATGCTTGGGACAAAAAAAAGGACTATCTAAGGTTCAAATAAGATGACTAATAGCTTCTAGTTGGACGTAAAATAATAGGATATTGACACAGCTAAAAAATTGTGTGTATCCCCAGCTATCAGTCATTTCCATCTAAACAAAGGGGTGGAACAAAGGAAGAAAAACTCACAATAGTAATTAAAGAAATAACAGATGGAAGAGATGCACAACTGATGCTATTTGATGCGACTTATTTGATGCGTTCAAGAAAATTAGAAGAAATACTTATAATGTTAGTTCTTCCTTAATCAAGTCAACCAGGGGTCTCCAGTGCTCCAGACTTTTTCCTCCCTTCAGATTTCCATGCAAGCTCTGACACGGTGCAGCTGTGCTGCCCTGGATCAGGGATCAGGGAGCAGAGCTGCAGGAGCTGGGAGAACTTTGGTGACGAGATGTCCCCACTTCCCCTGGTGGCTTGTGTAGGTTTGAAAGACAGGTGTCTGCTGAGGAGGGTGGGAGTGCATGCTCCAGAGAGAAAGGTGAAAAGTGCACTGTGATGGAGACTACAGATCTTCATCACGAGAAGGCCCCCAAAGACCACCAGGACACACAGCGCATGCGTGGCACACAGCTAATGATATTAATGATTTCCGAGAAATTATTTATATAACCACTCCTATCCCGGGAAATGTAATGAATATTCATGAATGCTACCCATAATATTGTGTGTAGGAAGTGCTAGGGTGTGTGAGTTTGGAGGAGTGCCGAATAAAGCAAATCCCCACTGCTCTGACTTTGTCTCTGAAGTGTCTCTGGGGTGAATCACTTGGGTCTGAGGGTGTGAAGAGCGTTCCATGGGGTGTGCAACCACACCTCTCCCCCTCTGCCTGTGGCCTGGGGCTTCAGGGGAGGCCAGGGGAGAGGTCCCTGCCCTGCCCTCCTGGTCATGCTATTGTCCTTCACTCCTAGTCCCTGGCACAGCCACTGGCCCTTGCTGCTCCCTGACCTCAGGTTAAGGGTTATGTGACAAACAACTCCCTCAAACAACTGCCACCTCTTACAGAGACATTGATTACTCCAAAACTGTCTGTGAGTCTGGACGTGATTTTTGTCCCCTCAGGCCTCCTGAAGTTTCACAGTCTCATTGTGCCAGTGCTGAAATTACCATCTGGAGAATTGAGAGTGTTTATGGGGAAATTTGGCTAAGCCAGAAGCAGGCTGCTAGCCCACTCTTCAGCCAATCCTTAGCTCTAGAGAGGTGGTGGCTAGTAGCAGATAGGTTCATAGGCTGGCTGTTCTCCTGCCTCCCTTTACAATATCCTTTCCCAAGCTGCACAGGCGAAAAGATGATAGCAGCCTCTCCCCCACGACCCAAACTGAAGTTATCAACCTTGAGACTCAGAGGGTTTGTGGAAGTGTGAATAGAAAACTAAAGGAAGGGCTGAACACAAGAGGTTTCTGCATGCCATTTTATCTATGTACAAGTTAGAGTCTAAATGTTAAAAGCATGGTAATTTGACTATCAATAATTTCTTGATTAGATGGATAGGTCAGTGTGCTGTTTCACCTAGAAGAAACTTGAGCTTAACAAACTATTGGGAATTTAAAGAAGCTACTCTAATTTGGATCTCATAATTTGGTGTTAGCAAGAAGTGCCTGTCGATGTGTCAAAATCTTCCCATGCCTTGCTGTTCTCCTGCCACTTGTGGCGGGTATGTTACATCCTCTCCTGTTGCATTTAGTGGGAAATCCTCTGATCCTTTTTCACTCCATTGCTCTTTTGTCACTGTGTTTAGGCTGTTAAATAGATTTGATGTAAGGTTTTAGGTTATTAAACCTTGTGCTGAATGCAGCCCTTTTCTTTCTGCAAGGCTTCTTTAGCATCACCTACTTTAGTAACAGCACATGATGCAAAAACGTGAATTTGATTTATTTGATGGAGGGCCATCAGTTTGGCTTACTTCTGTTTTCTCAGAGCTTCATCTTCCCAACCAAGTCACCTTCAGTAAAATACGTAGCTATGATCAGGATATTTTAATTATGTGACCTGAAACAGAAATCTTGTTATTCCATTGTATTACCCTCTATAAAAGCGCAAACAAAAATCTAGTACAAATGTAGACTGTATATGAAGCAAATTTTAAAAACTAGTATATACAATCCCTCAATCAGAAATAAAGAAATGGAAATGTATTATTATGGTTTCTTGCAAACAACACCTATTATATGATTCTATGTATAAATTAAATGCAACTTTAATTACTGTGCTATGGACGTCTAAAGAGATACTCGAAAATAAACCATTTAATGAAGAACAACACTCTTTTCCAGTCAAGTGAGCCATCTGGGCATCTTTGCCCAAAAAAAAAAAAAAAAGGTCTGTCATGGTTTAACTTCATAATTTGGGTACTGCCTTTGTTACGAACTAACATACAAAGGCTTTGAGGTATTTCTCACTTACACCTGTTTGATACATTCCATGGATTAAATCTACCTGATGAACCTAATATTCAGTGGACTGCTGAGAAGGTTAATTGCTTAATTTGCAGCTAAAATTATTTTAAACTCCAGTGCAATTGTTCACTTGACTTTGAACTGTCAATTTCTTTTTATCAGTTACAGCTTTTAATTTATATATTTGCTTTTTAATGTTAATTTCAGTATTGTGTTGTTTTCTGTGTTAAAAGAAATGAAAAAGTCAATTAATAACTGCAAAGCCTAATTTTTAGAATATTTTCAGTTCAAGGAGACTTTTGAAGGCTTAATTTGTTAATAGTTTTTTTAATAGAGAAATTCCAGGGAGTTCATCAGCTTAATGATATTCATGCACAAATTTTCTGTTTTGTAATACATATTAATATTGTCCAGCTTTTCTATTTCATATATACAGTTATCATGACTAACCACATTTTAAAATAAACCCATCCAAGATTCAGTAATGGTAACATTTTTGGCCAAGAGGACAAGTCAGTGAATGAAATCATACTAACATCTCCAAAACAAACAGAAGCTTTATATATTTAGAGAAAGGGAAAATCCCTGAAAAAACCCAGGCAAGTTTATGCCGCGAAAAAAAATCATGAGGTAGAATTGTGTAATTTCAGTTTTATTACACTTAATGTTAAAATTTTCCTGTAAAAGGCAAGAACAGTGGAAAATATTTGACATTCTGAAAATCAAAGCAACAAATTCAGAATTTATATATTTATCTGGATACATACCTGACATCTAGACAGAAATGTCTAGCTAGTAAGAAGTTTTCATACAGTGTGTGCTTATAATTTGCAAAACTGCTTCAACCCCCATATAATCTTGATCCACCCCTTAAAAAATAATGGATTTTCCAAAACTGAAAACATCAATTTCTTAGAAAAATCTGAGATTCAGGGAAAAAAAATACATCTGAGTTTTTAAAACCACAAACATCGTGTATTGCAATAAAACTCAAATCTTAGAAACAATTTATTTTGTCATCTATTTTTGAAGCATTAACTATATGGACTAAACAGCCTTAGTACTAATTGGATTCCTTTTTTAGTGGCATCTCTAAGATACTAGCAAGTTTCTTATTGTACACATTTCTGTCAGGGGTATTTTTTAAAAGCCGAAATGGAGAGATTGATAAACTGTCTTTCTACATGCACATTTACAGTAGTATTCTCAGTCAAGAAAGAGGAAAAGTCAACTAGACTACTGCTAGGCTAGTAACTAGAACACTGACGGAAGAGCATTATTCCATGCCAAACCAAAATAAGCACTTTTTTTCCCCTGCTGTTGAAAACAGCAGAAAAGTTCTGTTTATGCAACAGAGCACAGAATCACAGAGCGGTCAAAGGTGGCAGGGACCTCTGGAACAAATCTGGTCTAACAGCCTACAGCCAGGTGCCCAAGACCACATCTGGTCATCATTTTAACATGTGTAAGATAGAAATTCCACACTTCTCTGAGCAGCTTGTGGTGGTGCTTGAGCACCCTCACAATGGTCAAGCATTTCCCGATGCTCTGACTCTACCTCCCATGTTTCAGTTTGTGTCCATTGCCTTTGATTGTGTCACTGGGCACCCTTGAAGAGTTTGGCTCTGATTTCTCTCCATCCTCCCTTCAGGCTCATTGATGAGATCCCTGTCCAGAGCCTCCTCTTCTCCTGGCTGAAGGCTCCTGTCTCTCTCAGCCTTTCTACATAAGAGCATTCCCTGGTCCTTTCAATATTGCAGTGGGCCTTCACTGGACTATGAATGCAATACGAATATTATAAATAGACGAAATGCACTGCTAAGGAAAAACAAATTGCCATCACGGTAAGCACAGTAGATAAAAGAGAGAAATCCTGTCAATGTTCTTGCTCTGTATATACAGAATTTACTGCGCATCATAAAGCATTACCAGGTTCCTGCCACTATAGGCCATCTATTTGCTGATGAAACAAACAATGAGGCAGATCCAATTTCATTTAGTTTTGTTCAATCTGTGAACCTGGCAGAAAGAAAACTGAAGAGACTTCCCAGTTCTAGAAAACACTGAAACCAGTGTTTCTGAAAAGTAATGAGATAATTAGTTCTTCTCTATTGATCTACTCATTAGATTCTAAGAGTAGGAAAAAATATGTGGAACTTACTATGTGAAAAAATCACTTACTCTGGTAATGGTATTAGCTCCAAGTATGTTAACAGATCAAACAACATGAAAGTTACAGAAAACAGGTGAGGTTTGGCTGAAAGTAAAAGATTATGGCATTGACACAAAACAGGAGAAGACTTAAGTTCCCACATGGAGGCATATTTACTAGGCAGCTAAATAAATTATGGGAAAAAGTATAGATATTGTAGGATATCACTTTAACCCTCTTAGTATCACTATTCAATACTTATCCAATATCCACTTAATACACTTAAATGCATTTCACTTCATGGCATGCTGGTTGGACTTCCCAAGAATTGAAATGGCATAAAGGTAAGAACAGAACATCCATTACTAACACCTTAAAAAAGATAATTATTCAAGAAAATATCTCCTTTGTCATATATTCAAAATAGGGGGAAAGTTGATATTGCTACTTGTGGCCCATACTGGTACCAGAATTATGCACAGTCCAAACTAAAAGCTACATTGCAGTAATTTAAGTAGATATAAGACTCTAAACAAGCAGTACTGTGGTGACATGGGATTTGGAGATACCTTCAGCTAGTTAGATACTACAGGAGAAGAGTACATAGCTGTAGGTTTACTTTTTTTACTTTCAAAGAGCTAAGCATGTTCAAAAGGAAACCAAAGCAGGTAATTTTTACAGAAATAAGTAGAAAACTTCACATAGCCAATAAAAATGCTGTTTTTACATTGTTTCCAGAACAAACACACCATCAAGACTGGAACAGGATTAAGATTTTACTAGTAATATAAAACAACAAAGATAGTCAAGAGAAAAGATAACTACTGTATGAAATTCCTGGTTCTATGAGCCAAACAGGCAGGCTAATTTCTACTTTATTCTGATTCTTTCTGGTTACTAACATACCTCTCCAAAGCAGGGAAATATACTTAGTAAAAGTGCTAGTTGCACCTTTAAATAGCGCTAAGTTTTTTTACTTTAAAATAGTTGTTTGTGTCTCTGCAAGGCATTCCAGTATTAATTTTATTACATTCTTCTGTAATAAACATCCTTTTTTCCCCCTTTGAATATTTGCTCCCATTCTTGCTTTACACTTGGGATCAGAAAGGGACTTCCTAGTTAATTGGTTCTCATGTCTTTATGCTAGTCATAACTTTATCAAGCTCCATTTGGAATTTTAGAATTCAGTAAATTCATTATTAGATTGTTCCAAAAGTCATTTCTACTGAAGATTAAAAGCCTTCTAATGTCAAAGACAACATTAATTGTAGTCAGTTTGTTCTGAGATCTTCTGTTGCATTTTGTCTTTTTCCTTACGGTTGCATATTTCATGAAGCACTTCACTTTTTTAGACTGAACAAGCTTGTTTCATTCAATCCTTTGTGGAAAACAAACTTCTCTGTAATACTTCTGCACATATTATCCTTCAAAAGTGATTTCGTGTAAAGTTAAGTTGTACACTATGGAGAATAACGAAATGTAAAGAAATTTTAGCAGGTACCTCTGACTGCAATACACACATAAGCTGTTGGTCATATTTGCCCTTTTCACGAGCATCCTCGGTCTAGTCAAACAGATTATTCATCTCACAGTCTTTTACCATTTTTTATCTGAGCACTCTAGATACTCTCCTAGAAACCACTTATATTTTGCCATTTTCAGGTAGGTTTTGTATCCAGTCTTAAATATCAGGAACTTACACCTCTATAACGGCTTTACATGTTGTCTCAGAGTAAAGCAGTTAATAAAAAATGGTTAAATCTACTGCACTTCCCTGTGAATTTCTTTTGGGAACATAACCAGTGCAAAAATACATAATATTTTATTCCCTCTCTCTCTCTCTCCCTGTAGCTTTCTCCTAAAATCTGTATTTGACTAACATGGTATAAACTCTCAAAAGTTCACTCCGATTCGATTCCCTGTTTAATTCCCAGATTAGACCAACCCTGGACTCCACAACGCTACCCTCCTCCCCAGTTTTCTCTAAAAACGTCGGCTTCATCTGAACACACTTTTTCTCATACCAAACTCCACTCACTTCCCTTTTTTCCTTCCATTCTGTCACCTTCCTGTGGTGGTAAAACATAACCACCAGTTGGTAGGGTGACAACTAGATGAAGATAACAACAAACCTATCAGATCTGGCAGATCTAGGGAGGTTATCATGTCTCACTAGCAGTGCAATAATTTAGCAATTTCATGGGTTACTCTTACTACACAAGCAGGTAGGCACTCTAGCAAAGATCACGATGTTATTTCAAATGGCCTGACCTACTTTATTATAATTAGGAGGATAAAAAAAATTTTAAAACGGAAACACAAAAAGAAGACTCTACTATGTTCTTCCTGAAACAGACTTGTGTGCCAGCTGGTTTATTCATACCCTTAGACCTCACTGGGATTTATCTTGATAGCTGCTTGAGGAAGCCACACTCCAGATTATAACCTGAAATGATAATTAACTTCAGGGTTTGGGGTTATCAGTAGCAATAATAGCTGATTTTCCACTTTCAATTTATCTATTTGAATAAATAGAAACATATGCTCTTGTCTAATTTGTTTTCTTTCTACAGAAGGATGTCTCCATGTAGTTTCTGTGCTGCTAGTGAATATTGGAAAGAACCGGTGGTTGGGAATTCAAGACGATGCCCTGTCTTTCACGGTGAAACTAAAATCACTGCTGATATCTGTGGTTTCAATCTTCTTTCTCTTGATTCTAAAATGTTCTGGACTCTTAAAAGGGGAAGGACTTTTCGGGACTAACTTGTACTGCCCAGAGATGAGAATCAGTGGTGACAGTTAATTGATCCCCACTCATTCTTGCGCAGGTGAGTAAAATAATGAATACTAAATGCAAACAAACTCAGACTTTCTTATGCGTTTGACAAATTCTCATCATTGATGCCTGCAACTGAGTCAATGTGTTCAATGACTGGGAACTCCCGCAGGTGAAAACTTCCTGTGGAGAATAGTGTTTCAAAAGGATAACATTTACAAATGTCCAGAGTTTTTGTTGTGGGCGGTTCATGTTGCCTAAAGTGGGAAAGTACCGTAGCTGGTGCATTTTGCAACCTTTCCCTTTTTGCAACACTTAGATGGAACATTTTAAAGTTTGGTTTTTGTTGGTTTGGGGTTTTGTTGTTGTTGTTGTTGTTGTTTTGGGGTTTTTTGGGGGGAGGGTTGGGTTTTTTTGGTTGTTGTTTTGGAGGTTTTGGGGGGTTGGGGGTTCTTTTGGTTTTTGGGGGGGGTTTGTTTTTGTTTGTGGGGTTTTTGGGGTTTTTTGTTTGTTTTTTGGTGGTTTTTTGTTTTTGTTTGGGGGGGGTTTGTTTGTTTTTTGGTTGAGTTTTTTTGATTGGTTGGTTGGTTGGTTGGTTGGTTTTTTTTCTTTCTCAAAAGAAACTTTCTTGACGACTTTTCTCAGGTCCGCGATTTTTTTTTTTTTTTTTTTTTTCCCCCTCCTCTTTTAATTTCTTTTTCCCCTCAGTACGAGTGCTGTCCGATCCCATCGCCGCCCCGGCCGAGCCGCCCGGCCCTCAGCGCCTCGCCGAGCGCTGTGGGGCGATGTCCGTCATGGGCAGGAGCGGGGCGGGCCGGCCAGGGGCGGGGAAGCACCGCCACCTGCCCCCGGCGTATTTAACAGAGCGTTGGGGGCGGCCTTCCCCAGCTTTTGGCACCATGAAGGACCACGGCATCGAGAACTCGGCGTTCGAGTCGCCCAGCCCCAACCCCGGCCGGCGCTACGTCGCGGGCCCCGCCACGGCAGGTGCGGACACCGCGGCCTCCGCCGCGCCCAGGCCCGGCCCCGACCCCGACCCCGGCCCCGACCCCGAGGAGGGGCCCTGCGGTTGGGGTTCCTGCACTCCCAAGGCTCTGCAGCTCTGCAACAACTCCGAGGGGTACCTGGCTGCCTACAGCCTGCTGGCCATCTTCCAAGGTAACCTGGCCCTGCTGCCAGGGTCACACGCCCCGGGGCTCGGGGGCACCGGGCGGGAGCCTGGGCTGGGAAGGAGTGGGGATGTTGTGGGTGGTGGGTGGGGAGAGACAGAGTTTCTCTAGTGCTGAACAGCGACGGTAATGGCTTGACTAGGGGAGGAAAGTACAGTTGTGCCCTGGAGAGGGAAGTTGCTCAGAGGGTATTACTCTTTGTATTTAACTGTGTTTCTCCTTTCTTCGTTTCTCACGTACTTTATTGACCACTGCTGAGTCCACAATCCTACCAGTTCTTTGCTTCATGCTGCATCCCTACTGATGGTGGGGAAATAATGCTTCATGTGCACCCATAAGCAGCGACTTACAAGCCGGGGAATAAAACATCAATATAAACCAGGAGACAAAATTGTAGTACCCTACCTTCTCCTGCTTGCTAATTAAAACGATGTTCTGGTCTGGTTCGGTGGGACTTTGGGTAATTTTGAAAACAACAAAATGTGATTTTATTCTGTGAATCCAGTGCAGCTATCTTCCTAAAACTTAACTAATGGTTCAAATTTACCTTGAGAGTAACCTGAAGTTTAGCTTGCCCTAAGTTCCTGTTGTTCAGCCTCAGAGGTTCTTGTCCATATTTTTGGCTTTCTGTAATAAGGTTTGTTAGGGCCTTAGCAAGCTGTAGGCTTAGAAAGTAGGAATGTTGACTGAGGGGGAGAAGAAAAATTAGTATAACAAATACACAAACTTGAGGTTTGTAAAGCTTAGGTATTTGTCTGCCAAAAGGAATAATTGGATTAATGTTCATAATCTTTCATCTATATTCGACTAGCTAGAAAAGAAAAGGGTGTTTCTTGAACAATTATGTGGCTTTAAAGCTCATTGTTGTTGCTCATTGTGGTAGTTTTGCCTGGCCCAGTTTTTGCCAGTGGATAGGGTGGGGTACAAAGATGGCTCCTGCATGTCCTGAGTAAAGATTCTGGAAATTTCTCCACCATGTCCAGCAGAGCCAATCTCTGATGGCTCTGAAGATGATGGACATGCTGCTGGCCAAACCTGGGCTGATTAGAGATGTTAGTTACGCCTCTGTGAAAACATATTGAAGAAGAAGTCAAAACAATGTGAGCACGCACGTCTTTTTAGCCAGGGAAGGAGGAGGAGGTAAAAATATGTGAGGGAGAACAACATGGAGGCACCAAGGTCAGTGGAGAAGGTGGGGGAGGAGATGCTCCAGGCGCCGGAGCTGAAAACCCTCTGCCAGCTGTGATGAAGACCATGGGGGAGCAGGTGGTGCCCCTGCAGCCCATGGAGTCCAGGGGATGCAGAGAAACCCCCCACAGCCCGTGGGGAGGTGCCCACGCCAGAGGAGCAGGTGATGCCTGGAGGGAGCTGTGATCCAGTGGAGTCCCAGCAGAGACTGAGAGTTGCAAAGGCCTTGCAGGAGAGAGACAGGCATTGCTCCCGGGATGGAAACAGCCTGGCCTCGGCTCAGCCTCAGCTCAGAAGTCTGCACCCTATGGACAAAAACCTCGTGCCACAGCAAATTTGGGCAGGTTTACTGCTCATGAGATTGGACCCATGCCAAAGAAGTTCGCAGGGGACTGTCTCTCGTGGGAGGGACTCCCATGGCTAAGTAGAGGATTCTTTTCCCCTGATGGACTGACCCTGACCAAAGGAAAAACCCCCATGCCCTGCCCCCACCCCAGAGCTGTTGGTTGGAAGGAAGGAGGGAGGGGGTGAGCTGAGAAACGGCCTTAATAGGGAGAGGGGTGAGCAGAAAAACAGTGTTTGTAGCAGAAGAATTGTGGCGTTGGACTGACTAAGAAAAGCCACATATCTTGCCCCAGCCCGGATCTGCTGGTTGAATGGAAGGAGGGGGCGAATAGAGAAACAGTGTCTGTGGTAGAAGAATTGTGATAGACTGACTTAAGGAAAAAGCCCCACACTCTGCCCCTGCCTGGGAGTTGTTGGTTAGTTGGAAAAGTGGGAGGGGGTGAGCTGGAAAGTGGTGCCTTAAAAGGGAAGGGGGTCAGTGAAAAAACGGTGTCTTGAGAGCTTATTTTTACCTCTGATTTATCCTCCGACTCTGTTAGATTAATAATTTTTTTTTTTTGCAGCTTTAAGTCTTCCCGCCTGCTTTTGCCCTGAATCTCATCTGTCCCCTTATCAGTGGTCTTATCTCAACTCATAAGTCCAGTGTTTTGTGTTAATTTTCCCTCTCTGCATAGCTGCAGCAGGAGAGAGCATAGAGAGCAAACGTCGTAGGTGCCTGGCATTTAGCCAGGGTCAAACCCACGACACTCATAAAGAGATTTCTATAGAGGGGTGGAGGAAACTGTTGAATATTTGGTATTAGAGGAGCAAGCAGCCTACACCAAAGAAATGCAGGGTATGAATGACTCCATTCCACCTGGAACCACACTGGGACAGCTGGGATTGTATGAGGAGAAGAGAATGGGAGGCTCTGCATAAAACCTAGCAGTATTTTAATGCTACTTTTGATGCTTGGAAAGTCCTTGCATGAACTAGTGTCTTGGTATGTGTTTCTGTGAATTTTTCTGATTTCAGCCCTTTTGATTCTGATCTTTTCTTAACATATAGGTTTGGTGTTAGAAAAGAAGTATTTAGAGAGTTTTGGGATGAGCCTGTTTCTTGCTTGGGTTTGAAAGGCCATGCTACAGGTGGTAGGATCAGAAGGTGATTACTGTTGCAGTTGTCCTGCCAAATTTATTTTCTCTGTAAATAAAAAGAAAGGGAGGGGTGGAAGAACTTCTTACATAGTAGGTTTCAATGGTTTCTGGGTAGTAGAAGACTTTTAGAATACACATGTTGATTTTTTTCAGGTGGCTTAAGAATATGAATAGGCAATTAAAAATGCCCTGAATATGACACTGAAACGATTGTGTTAAGCTAAACAAAGTATTTGAATATATCTAGCACTTCTGAATTTCTTAAAATCAATCCTTCTATTCTGCTCTGACTGTTGAGCTGAATAACAAACTCGGTGTAATTTAAAGTTGTGTTTGTAGTCTGGATAGGTTCCCAATCATAAAAACAAGTTGTGTTGTTAGGATCTCTGTCCCCTTAGGAAGTTGTGGATGTTGGTTGTTCCACTCATCCCGCTCTTGCTTCTGTTATTTAACTATATCTGTATGCCAGGCACTTACCTAATCTAGTTCAGGTTTCGGGCCTTAAAGTTAGGACACTGAAGACATTTGTTTTGGAGGCTGGTGTGGGCATGGCTGTTACAGATCTTCTGGCATTCTTGATGTGTAACCTGGGTTTTCTGACTAGAACTTCTCGTTTGGTTAGAACATAAAGGAAGCTGTGTGCTAATGACTTTAGTTGCATGTCTTTCTAAGATGCAGGAAAAGCAAGGGTCATCAGCAAGAAATTCAGGGTTGTGTGTGAAATTTTTAAAAATATTCAGGTCTTGCAGCTTCAGAGTTTAGATAAAAGCACACAAAAACAACTGGGATTTTGCGGTTATGTGAGCTAATACTATATTTTCATTTTGGTCTGATAAATTATTTACCCTCCAAATTGCAGAAACCATCACTGAGGAAGATAAGATATGTCTATTAAACTTGGTAATGTACCTCTAGAAAAGATTATTTCTTAATATGTTGAAGATGAATGAAGTAATCTGTAACACACTTTTGATAAATGTAAGTTGTTATACCTGATTTTTTACAAGTGACCATAGTGGATGATTGTTGGCAGTCACCTGGTACGTTGTGAATCTAACTGAAAGCATGTATTTTTCAGATTATTTTCTGGCTGCTCTAGAAAAGAGATTGTTATCATTAGCGCTATTATTTCAGCTTCTCAGAAGATTCCAGGTGGAACTTAACTCTTAATTTCTAGCTGTTTCTGTCTCAATTACATGTGAAACCTGTGTTTCTAGAATAGAAAACACTTCTTTGCCTAGAATATTTTTACATGACTAATACCTGCATTTTGTGTGGTGCTTAGAGTTGCTTAAATGTACAATTGCATCTAGTAATACAGTAACTGGATATGCTGCAGTTCATAGCTGTAGTAGGAAAAAAGGTAGAGGTTTTCTCACTATTTTGAGTACAAGAAGGACTGTTTATTTCTCACGTCATTAATAACTTTTAGTAAATAAAACAATGTAACCACTGTTACTCAATGTTTGAGGCTGGTCCGATCTAATTTACCTAAAATCTAGCACTAATATTTTATAGGCCCATTAGATTGGGTATTTTTACCAAGGACTTTTTAATTGTTATTTTTATGTGCCTGTTGTTAAAACCACCATGCTTGTAACAACTACGAAACACATATTTTGGTTGAATGGAGGAAGAAAAAAAATACTCTTGTGCTTGTGATAGCAAATAAAGTTGGTTTATAATTAATCTGGATTTTTTGGGTCAGTACACACTGTACTTAAGTTGCTAATAGATGTGGCAAGACAGCAAGGTTTTGGGTGAGAATAGTTAAAAACCAGTTTCTATACTACAATTTTAAGTGTTGGGTTGTCGTTACAGAACTTGTTTTTCAGATCAAGTTAGTATCAGCCAGGTTCTGCCTTTCCTGAAGAGACTTTAGTGATTCAGTAGATTATATAATTGGATAAATTAGGCTGCCATTCATCGCATCTGCATTTTTACAGATTAAACCTATTTATCCAGTATAATTAGCTGCGAGGTTTTATGGCTTTTAGGATGCGAATTAAAGGTACTGACTTTAACTACCGGTAAAAGAAGTGCCTTCTAGCTCGATAATCCACCTGCTGTGTAGCACACCTTCACAGGAGTGTTTTAAAGCCTTAGTAAATGTCTAAAGTTCTCGCAGATGGGAAAAATTTGTTTGTTCATTCCTTCATGCTAGTATTGTTCTTTGCTTAATGCTCCTTAAGAGGAAAATAAAGTTGCCAAATGTGTAACTAATGGCAGTGGAAAGACATCTGATTACTTGTGTTAATCCCATACAAATTTAAGCGTAAACTTACAGGTAAAATTGCCAGCCTTAATAAAGAGGTCATAGTAGGGGTATTGGAACTGAGATTGTGCCAAGTGTTGCTTCCATATAGAAAGCTGAAGTTTGGCCATTAGAAAACAGCTGATGGATTTGGAGGAACTTTTGTAATACATTAGAGTGATCTAAGGAGATAATGAAGTTTGGCTCAAGTAGTTGTACTTACGGATGGTGCAATGCTTTTTGAAAAGTAACTTAAACCCATTTTTGTCACTAGTCTTGTGTTCCCTTCTTAGAATGACAGCAGAGAATCATGTTTCAATTTTAGAGTAAGTGCAGGGCCTGTGTCAGGAGAGCTGCTCATCAGTCATCTGTAGGGTTACAGAACTCAAACATATTTGCAACTGTGACTCTAAGACTTCCTAACTGTTTTTTTCAGGTATATGTTTTATTATGGGCACAACTTAATGAAACTGATTATGTGATTATGTGATATGTGATTACTATGATTAAATTATCTGACACTGTTATAAGTACAGCTGTCTATCTTGTAAGAGAATCCTGTTTTGGGACTGCTAAAACCAAACTCCTGAAAGCTTAACTATCTGGTCTTTCTCATAGAAACAGAATGTGAAGCAGGGTGGAAGATTCAAGTTGGAGTCTACAAACAATACTTTTGTAAACATGGGTGGTGTTCAAGCAGGCACTGGCAATTGTAGCTTACTTCTACTTTTGGATAATTTTTTTTGCAGTTCATCTGTGCTTCAGTAGGGCAGCTTGTGCAATGCCTTATTTCTAGGTTTTTGATACGTTTGCTTCAGGGAGGTTAAAGATTCAGGGAACAAACACTTCTACTGATTTGAAGTAAATCACCTCAGTAGCTCTGAAACAGTTGCAAAGAATTTTGAAATAGCTTTACACTTTTTTAATATTACAGGGGAAGCGTGTTTGTCAAAAGCCTTCTTTTAACTTCCCTTTGTGGTGGCAGGGAGTTGGTTGTTTGATAATTTGAAAACTACATCCTGAGCTTGCTTCAGTCATAGCTTGTATTCTATTGCAAGTTATAACCTTGACTACATTCTCTTTAATTTTTAAAGTTTCTTATGACACCATTGTTCATTCTGTTTGAAATCTCTGCTTCAGACAAATCCAAAGATCCTGTGCAAGTTGGCTGGCTTAAGCTGGCACAGTATTGATCTACTATATACCTGTATTTTACAGCTTGTAAATACCTTATAAAGGAGCCTTGTATAAATATATATTAATTTTAACGTTTTCATCACACAATGGTAAATTTACCCCTGCAACTCTATTAAATTAAAGTATCTTTGACTAATTATCGCTTTTTTTTTTATTTTGTAGGTCTTGTGGTAAATGGCTTGATTAACATCAGTATTTCAACAATTGAGAAGCGTTATGAGTTGAACAGTTCCCTCACTGGCTTAATCTCTGCAAGCTATGACATCGCTTTTTGTGTATTGTCACTGTTCGTGTCTTACGTTGGAGAAAGAGGGCACAAACCACGATGGCTTGCTTTCTCAGCATTTATGCTAGGAGTGGGCTCACTTGTATTTTCGTTACCACACTTCAGTAGTGGAAAATACCAATATGGAGGTAAAATTGAAGGTAAGATTATTGTTACGGTTTGGAAATTACTCTCAAAAATTAAAATCTCTGTAGCAACTTGGTGCAGTTCTTAATTTGGTACAACATAGTTAATCTCTGTCAAAGTCCTGAGATAGGGTGCTATCTGTAACATTGAAAATAAAATGATTCTGTGAAATCTGTATGTTCAAGAGCTTTCTGTCTGCACAGTGAATTTTATTTTTCCAGAAGCAGTCTGAGTGTCGACATCACTTCTTGCTCATACGCAGCACTTGAATAAAATGCTTTTCTTTCTTGCATTGATGAATGCAATTACAATTCACTTCAAAGAAAAAATTATCTGGCATCTCTTTGTGACTAGGAGCCAAGGTAGGTCAGCAGCTAGAATAAATGTTAAAGCTGTTAGACTTACCACCCTGTTGAAAGGTGACTACTTTTTGCATTTCTTTGTGGCTTTGAACTGTTAAAGGCATCTTGATTAATTAATTAAGAAGTTTCTTTAAGTTCTTTTAAAAGATGTTGATTTTAACTTGTGGATTTATTTGAAATAAAGAGGAAACAAGCACTGTTGAACTGTACTGAACAAAGCAGTACTTAAATCATGGGCGTAGCTATCTCTCAGTTCTTAAACTTTTCTCAGAAGAGTTCAGCGCAGTGTGATTAATGCCAACTATTTGTATTTCAATTTAGTGGCACACCTATAACTGATACAGAAATATTCAGATATGTTTGAAGCAGGATGACAGTCTTTTAGGATTGTAATAGTTGTTATTGCAGTGTTTAATCAAAATTTTGCCTTCGATGACTAAGCATATTGGAGTGCTTGCTAAAAGAAATAAGTAGCGGTTAAGCAACCTGATGAAAGGTTGTTGATTCTCAAATTAACTTCTCTGGTGTTAATGATTTCATCCACTTGTATGAGCTGTCCAGACCTTAGTTAAAAAGGTTTGGCAAGCTATTCTTCCCTCTCTAATAGATGAGGAGCTAAAATGGAAATTTACTGAACTTTTAACTCAATAAGGTCAAAAGAAAAACACTCCTTATTGTCTGGAGGCTATGAGCAGATAATTACTTGTTACGTCATAGTAGAGGGCAACAGGTTACTTGCTCCTGGCTCTCTTACAGTCCCATTTCCCTACAATTTTGGTTTCAGTATTGACATCCCTTCTTCACTGTGGTATGAAAGGGAAGCTGAATTTAATATATAAAAGTTTAAACCTGATTTTTTTTTTCTTTTTTTCAATTGAAACAAGATATTGAGTGTGGGAGAGCAAATACCAACTATTGCACCTGATTGTTCTCCTTTCAAGCAATTCTAGTTGAAATCTCACAGAACATGTTACATGTTTGAACATGTTCCACTATCCATTATTAAAGATGTAGATGTTGATAGCTTTATTAACGACATGTTCTACAAGGACTTTTGAAATCTAAAATCAGTGGAGAATTTTTGAATTGGAATGTGTTGTCGTCACCACAGCACTGTCAGCTAACAGCATTCCTGCGGTTTTGACTTTTGTAATGCAGGTGGCTATGCTGTGGCTGTGGTGAGGACATTTAAGATATTAAGCTGACTTAGACAAAACACTTCTAAAGATAAATGAGTAAGAGTGCAGGGAATGTCTGCACCATGGCAGTCAACGTAAATCTCAAGGTACAGTGCAACAGCATCGCTTAACTGTCAAGTACACCACAGTGCAGGATTATGGGGTGTCTGGTTTAGCTAGTTCTGAGGCTGATGAAGCATTTTAACTATACAACAGAATTTAATAGCACCACACCCCAAAAGCCTTCCTTTTTGATTATTTGTTTGTATTAGTAGCTTATAGAGATCTTAATATTTTTGATTAAGCTTATATTTGATGCTTTGTATTAAAATCTATCACCTAATTTATTTGTGAGCAGCTCTTGTTTTTGGTTGGTGACTTGATTATTAATGTTTGTCTCCTATATGTCAGTACAATGAGTTTTACATGCAGGATAACTTTAAAGTACAGTTCAAAGCAACATTTAATATGGCTGCCAGGTTAATTAATAAGTCTACTCTGAAATACATCTAGCCTCCAGCATAAGTCTTATAGACGTCCTGGAACTTACTGCTTTATCTTGAGATAATAATTTACTTTTATTCTGAGTATATACATATCCTACTCTAAAAATCTATTTGATCATTTATTTATTGTAATACCACTATCTAGAAACAGTTTAATCCATTTCATATTGAAAGAGTTGCTAACCAGTACTCTGCTTATTATCACGTTTTTTTTAGCCACTGTAAAATGTGTTTTCTATTCTCCAGAAAGGCTTTAGGCTCAAATTTGTAAGCCAGGTACCAGCTGTTTGTTCTGGTAACTTTTCCAGGTTGTGTGGGCCACCGGTGCCTCGGCAGGCTCTGATATGTGCAGTCAGGGGCTCCGCCTGCTGCGGCATCCCTAGCAGAATCAGACTGATTTGATTAATCAGAGATGGCACAGAGGACTGTGAAAACCGCAGATACTATAAGCAATGTACCTTTAAACTTCTGTCTCGAATTTTATTTTACAAATTTAAGCATGTTTCAATACATCTGTCACAGCAAATGTGAACTGTAGTTTTTTCAATTGACACGAGGAAGATAGCTTCATTGTGAAGACAGTCAACCATTGGGACGGATGTACCCAGGATACTTCCTAAGTTGAAAAGAAGGAAAACTTTAAAGGCTCTTCCTTTTGGAATGAGGCTTTCTTATGCCTTACGCTGGCCTGTTTATGTGCAACAACACTGTATCACCTATTGTGTGCTACAGGAAGTAGTGATAAAACCCATGGATGTAATTGTAACACCAATGTACAGTTTTCTTTAAATATCTGCTGTGTGGCCAGGACTTTCTTATGCTCTGGTTTGTGAGCCCAAAATGTGGATTGATATTGTCCGTTCTTTGCTTAGGTAAAAAGTGTTCTCAGATGTAAGAGGACATAAGGAAAATGAAGGGTGTAATAATTTTGTAGTGAAGTAATGTGAATTAATCAGTCTGCCTCTCTGATCCGGAGGACATTTTCATATGTTTGTTCAGTGGGGCTCATTACCACCAAACGGATGCGTTTATCCTCTTTCGTAGGGTTTTGTGCTCTTACGTGGAAAAACATGGAAAGAACCATGCTCCTGTATCTTGTCACTTGGTACTCTTGCCAAAAGTGCAATGAGAGCAAGAGAAAGGAGGAGACAACACATACTCCCTTTCTTCACTTTCTCTTTTCTCTTCCTTGTGCCAAATATTGCAGGAGCAGACACAACGTTATGCTGCTGTACTACTGCTTTCTTCTTTGTGTGTGTGCACAAGTACACAGGCTTTATATTAACTTATCTTTTTGGAGACATGGCAGTGTGTGTTCTATGAGAAATAGTGGCGTAGGTTTTTAAGATTTTTCACTTTTTCATAGGCAAACACTTCTCAAAAGAGTGAATGTACCGGGAGGATTATCTTTTCTAATGGCTGACTGTATTTACCAACAGGCCCAGCTTTCCTCAGGTTGTTCAGGCTGCTCTGTTACTTGAGTGGAAATAGTTAAAAGTATATATAATATATAATTGTTATTCTGTTCCTTAGAGTTGTTATAAGGTACAAAAACAAAATGAAGTGTCTGTTACATAGGAGTATTCATAACCTGTGGAATGACCATTTGATAGGTGATTGGTTGTTTGGTTTTTTTCATACATCTGGTCAATAATACTTTCAACAGGCCAAAGTATTTTAATAAGGCTATTTCATTCATTTTAGCTTGCTGGAGAGGAAACAAAACCCAAGCCCTGATAGTATTTCTTAAAGGGGATATGATATCACAGAAGGCTTGCCACTGCCATATTGGACATATTAATAGGCGTGAAAATTAAAATGGGAGCCTGACATAAGGGCATTCTTTTGTAGTTTACCTTTCAGTACAGATACTTTTTCAAGTCGGACTGTGATGAGTTAGGCAACAGAATTGTAAAATCTTGCTGTCTCTCTTTTTCAGACACGTGTCAAACTGCCGAAACCACCTTTGCTAATGCCACCTGCAATGCCAGCAAAAACTCTTCCCTTCACAACTATCTCTATGTCTTTATCCTGGGACAGCTGCTGCTGGGAGTTGGAGGAACTCCTCTGTATACTTTGGGGACAGCTTTTCTTGATGATAGTGTCCCAAAACACAAGTCTTCCCTTTATATAGGTAACTTTAAAACTGTTTATATTGTCTGGGTAGATCATAGACTGCAATACTTTCCAAAAGCTTTTATGAATTCCGCTAATTAAACAATCTTGTAATTATTACTTACATGCATAAAGTGTTTCTACATCAATTACTGTGCAATTTAGGTATTAGTCTGCTCTAAGTACCAAGTGTGTTCAATTTTTATTTTGTAGAGGAAGGTAAAGCTACTTTGAGCACCGCCCCTGTCACTTTTTCATGTCAGTAACTGAAAATGGTTGAATGGTTAATGTAGCCTCTCTATTAACAACAGAATAAGTTGTGGCAAAAACTTACTTTTTAGTCACAGGTGTTGAAAAATGCTGTATATCAATCAGGTCAGTAGCAAGATGATACTGTATCCTTTAATAATTTTATTTATGTATCCTCTAATATCTTGTCACATACAAATTTGGCACTTGGATGTACAGGAAGAATAGGGATTGCTTTACTGGGGCTGTTCAAAAGCTAAGGAATACTAACTCTTACCAGTGGTTCTTAATCTTTTTCGTCACCGTTCTCTAGGTTATGTGCCTTTTTATTGCCAAGTTCATTGCAGTCTAAGTCTGTCTTCTATGGGTATGAAGACATTAACTTCTCTCATCTTGCTTGTAAGCTGATCAAAAACATATTAGCTATACTGGTAATTTGCAGGAGGAATTCAAAGTATCTCAGATTCTAGGACTGTTTGCTGGACTTAATCAATATTTTAAGGGGCAAAATTGAAATAATTATCTGTTTGCATACAGTTTTTGTACATTTGTTCCCAGCAAGCTACTTCATTTGATGCCGACAAATGGGACAGTTGCATATGATAAATCTTAGATAACAAAGACAATTTTTATTTTTGCTGTTTCTTTTTTTGAGAGAGAGAATATTACACTTTTTCTTCCTCCCCTGCCTGCTCCCCTGAAAGCAGTGAAATAAACAAAGCTGAATTAGGGTTGCTGCATGATTGGGGGAACAAGTCAGGAGAATGGTGTCAGTATTCATACTTAGGAAAAAAACCCAGTACAATAAAATAATGTATGTACAATCTTCAGACAACTGAGTTCCGTTCAGAAGAGCAGTGTATTCTGCCTAATACAACAAAACTGGAGTGCAAGTGAGTGGGTAGGTGACTAAGCCTTGATTCTTTTTCTTGCTTTCATGCAATGTATTAAGTGTTAAGCATATTCTGTTGCTTTACCTAATACAAGAAGGTTTATGCAAGGCAGCAAAAAACCAAAACTAAAAAAAAAAAAAAAAAAAATCTACAAAACCAAAACAAACCCAGAACCCACTCCGAAAACTGTAAATAGCTGCTGGTATCTTTTACTATAAGCCTGCAATTCTTAAGTTGGAAGCTCTTTCTCTTCAAGACTGGGTGTGCTTTCATGAGGACTGTTCTGCTCTTGCTGTACTGGGATATCTGTAACTGAAGCCACTGAAGTTAAACAATTCCAAATAGCATTTAAATTGAGTGTGTGGGAGGAAATAGGCACTTTCTAAGCTCAGTTTGAAGTTCTGTAGGATGAATGTGAACTTAGCTCACAAAGTTCCTATGACCATGTCATTATTTCCAAAACTTGAGAAAACCTGGGATATATCTACTCAATTTTTTTTTTTTTACACTTGAGTGTCACATTTTGCATTACTTCCCCCTCTTGCACCCCCTCACCTTCCTGATTCCCCCATCATTTTCTTACTAACTGGAGGGAAATTAAGTACTTGTGATCCATGCACTTCAGAAACAAATAAGAAATCTGGATTATTTCACCCGGGGAAGCAGCACAGAATATCAGCAGTATGAATGCATGTTCACTAATTAAAGACAGCTCTAGTTGCTATTAATTGCAAGCCTTAATCTGCAGAGACAGTGCTCCTGCTATCAGTGAGTGCTAAACTGCAACAGAAATCTGGTAGGCCAGGGACACAATTGTGACATCAAAAAAGTCTTGTAGTCTTTTGTAGGGTATGGTTACACCTGCAACTTTGCAGGTTGGTGGGGTTTTCTGGGGGGAGGGAGGGGGCAGGGCTGGCTTGTTTGTTTTTTTTTGTCATTCGTTTGGGTGTTTTCTCTTAAGCGCTGTCAAGAACTGTCAAGAGCCCTGGCTTTGTATTTCAAGGCAGATATTACTCGATCACTTTAATGTAACTCTGTCTTCTGGTCTTAGAAGATCTAACAAACAGTTTAAGACTCAATACTGTTAACAGCCAGTGTTCATAATTTCACTTAATTTTTTTTTCACCAGCTGGCTTTTAAATGTAGACACAAAATGGGCAAAAAGCAATCTAATAATGCTTAAAGGTGTAGCTAATGAAATGCCTTTTGCTGAACCTCTGAGTTGAAGCTTCTGACTTGAGAGCTGCAAATTTCCGTGTTGAGGCATAATTACAGATTATGTCTTCTATATGCTATAATTGAAGTAGTGACAGTGAAAGAATTGGTTGACTTACAGAAACCTTTTGTTCAGAAGTTGAACTATGAATTTTATTAAAATAATGCTTTAAAAAAAATTGGAGAAGTTATGGTTAACTTGATGTATTTTCTCTTCTAGGAATTGGCTATGCCATGTCTCTTCTGGGTCCTGCTATTGGCTATGTCCTCGGAGGGCAGCTGCTTAAGGTTTATATTGATATCGAGGTCCCAGAAAGGCAAGATACATATTAGTTTATTGCTTTCTATTTTCTTTTCCTAATATTTTTTTTAAAAATCTTCTTCCCTGTGAGGAGAAAGTTTTTCAAAAAATACTGAATTTTCAAGAGCTTCATTAACTTGGAAGCAAGTTGCCCTTATAAAGGCTTCAAGCAAGTGGGTTACTTCCCAGAGTGAGTAGTGACTCCACTGTGTGTGAAAGTTTCTCTGTAGTGCAAATAGCTAGTTCTAGCATTTAAATATTAGCTATTTTAAACCTCAGTAACAAAAAATGCTTTTTCTTTTGCTTAGTTGTTTATCTAAGTTTAAGCTGCACCTACTGATTTCTTGTGGAAAAAGTTTCCATGAGGGTTATGATATTGCTCCTTGACTCCTAGGGAAGAGCTTGCTAGAAAATCTATCAGTTGAGTAATAGTCCACTAAAAAAAAAAGTTATAAATTGTACTACTGTCTAAAACAACAACTTCATTTACACTTTTATTTCCTCATTTTTAGAGTCTTCAAATCAATGCAGTGGCATTCTGAACATGTGCATTGGCTTTGCTGTAACTGATTGATTATGAGGACTCTTTCTAAACCCAGCTCTTCCAGTATGTTAATAATGCTTCAGAATCTTGAAATTAGGGCCAAAGAATAGTCTTTAAATTGGAATAACATTGACTAATGAGTTGAAGGCTACATTTGGTAGAATGCAATATTTTTATAATTGCCCAATGAAGCTGGCTTAAACAAGCAAACAATAAATTTAGTAAAACTAAGAAAACGACAGTATTAAACGGCTTTCTGTTAAATGAGTATTAAAAGGAAATATTCCAGCTCATGGAAATCTGAAATTCAGGAAGGTAAACCTGCTTTTTCTGAATTACTTTTCCAGTACAAAGGTGGATCAAGATGACCCACGTTGGCTTGGAGCATGGTGGATAGGATTTCTTGCATGCTTTTTTGCAGTTTGGCTTCTTATAATACCTTTTTCATGCTTTCCGAAGCGTCTACCAGGTAAAGGTTTAGCAATACTTGGCTGCTTTGGAAGAGAGATTGGTTTGTATTTGTGAGTTATGGACTGCTGGACTGAATGTTTCATCTTTGATTTTGTTTTGCTGTTAATTGTCTTTGACTAAAATCTGAGGACAAGTGTAAGTACCAAAAAATTTTGGTTTCGCCTTCGAATATGCAGCCTTTAAAACAAGGAGAATCAGCTAGAGGGAGGGTCTTGTGTGTGTGGTGGTCTTGCCCATGGCCAGGGGGGTGGGACTAGATCATCTTAAAGGTCCCCATTCAACCGAAACCATTCTTGTGATTCTAGATAATGATGTACAGTAGCACTGGAAACATGTATACCTAAACATGAAAACTGGTGGTCAAAATTTGAAAGATGCTTGTAGCTAAGTACCCAGGACTATATTTAAAGCTTCTGTGTTACCCACCAAGAATCATTGTGGAAATTCCATGAGCATCCAAAGGGGCTTACTGTATTAATATTGAAGGAGAAATGGTGGAGGAAAAGAAACAATGAAGTAGGAAATGGGAGAATGTGAGGATGTTTTTAAAAAGAAGGCTTCAATTTTTACAGCTTTTTGACATTATTTAAAAGTGCAGGTATTCAGCGTTTTCATTGTTAATAAATATGGCCGTTTGTAGGAACAGCAAAAATACAGGCTGAAAAAATCTCTGAAACTCATGATGATGGAAGTCAGATACTGGTTCAGACCAGCAATTTTGGACAAAGTTTTAAAGACTTTCCTGTGGCTCTTACGGTAAGAAAAACCTTAAATTTACTAAAACTGAATATATTCTGAGAAGTGAAATTGTCTTTCAGATGTTTTTTCAGAGGCCTTTAGAAAGGTAATGACATATCAAGTTGTGGCAGGGAAGACTTCAACGTTAATGGTAATTTAATGTACATTCATTTTGTTGATAGTGTAATTTGTTGAGATTGTTAGAAAAGCATATTAATGAAGTTCCATTTCAGAATATCTACTTTTAAAATATAGTGACTTCTATGTTAGTTGGTACCAAAATCAAATAATTTCAAGAGCATTATGATAATTTCTCCCCATAGATATTGCTGAGGAATCCAGTGCTTATGAGTCTAGTAGTAGCCAGTTCCACAGAAGCTTTAGTTGCCACTGGATTTGCCACATTTCTACCAAAGTTTATAGAAAATCAGTTTGGAAAGTCACCAAGTTTTGCATCAACTCTTGGAGGTAATGTGGCTTTTTA
Organism: Acanthornis magna; assembly: GCA_036785705.1. Lineage (NCBI taxonomy): Eukaryota > Metazoa > Chordata > Aves > Passeriformes > Acanthizidae > Acanthornis > Acanthornis magna. The sequence continues at coordinate 93,538 of JAWUZG010000480.1, read as the reverse complement.
TTTTTAAGTCTTAAATGTATGTGTTGGACACTTCATTAACATTACAGGTGGAAGATTATATGGGTGTGTTCTTGTGTGAGATATTTGTGAATGTACTTACATGGAATGCAGAGATCCGAACAGTATTTTTGTTATTCTGCCTGCCCTAGTTCTCTAGTACTTAATTCATCAAGGGTGTAGCTCTACTTTTTGTTTGTAGGTTCTGAAGACTTGATATTCATATTCAAAGTAGAGTGAGAATTTTGTGTGCTGATGAAACTATAGTTTATTCCTTTCTCATCCTTGGTGAAAAATGTTTAATTTTCCTTATTTAAAGTTGACTGAAGCATCTTAGTCCCTACTAAGACAATCAAGGTGAAGGGCAGCTAGAAAAAAGCAGTGCTTGTCACAAATAAGAAGTTGACTTTGCCTTTCTCTTTAGTTCCACACTGACGTTACAATGAGTTTGCAATAAAATTACTAATCAGGATATGTTATAAAGGTATTACGTAACTGGTTCTGTAGTTGGCTTACTGTCACCTGTTTATTATCTGATATGCAGAAGTAATGGAACAGGAGAAAGTATGAAAATCTGATGGAAGAGCTGCGCTTAGTAGGGTCATGTGATTAACTTTGACACAATTAATTCTGAAAAATAGCAACCAAATCAAGGCAGACATGTCCATAATGCCAACAGATGCTTGCAGTATGCAGACTTAATATTTCAAGTATGTGTCTTGCTAAGCTGTAGAGTGCTGCAATGTAAGCATATACTAGTTGAGCTACTCTTTCTCCGACAGAAATGTTTGGCAAAGACTTTCTGAACTACTGACTCCTCTGGGCAATATGAGATGGTACCCTTGCATGAAAACAAAGTATCTGCAAGTTTTACATTCAAATATGTTGGAATATATGCTCAGTTGTTAAGCAATAACCAAGAGTGTAGTGGAAAACTGAGTGTTGCTTGTTTTGTCCACAGACCTTATCTGAATGTCTTTGAGTCGAAAATATTGACAGTGCTTATTAAATGTACATCTTTTAAGAATGCCTACACTAATGCTGAAAGCTGGCTGCACCTGAACTGACCTAGTTAGTCTAAGCATTACCAATGACCATGGAAACTAAACAATTATTGACTGTGGTTGTCTGCGGCCTGGGCAGTTTTGTCACTGTACCTGAACTGTCTCAAGTTAGCTGTCTCAGGTCTGTCTAAGTTATACTGAGTTCTGTGTTGTTTTATAGATTAGCCATATAAAAATGCTCAGGTATTTGTATGGGGTGAAAAGAAGATGAATGATTGTGTACTGTATGGACTATGACAGTAAAACTGACCCACTGATCTAGACTTCTTCAAATCTTTCAGAAGATGTCTTATTGCATCTTGTATTGTCTCCTGTATAATAGTGATTATAATCTGTTATTTAAAAGTTCATAACAGATGTATAACAAAGAATATGGACATGTCAAAAAACCACTGAAGCAATGAAAGTGTTTTCTATTTTCATGGAGATGCCTACTGGTGTTCAGAGATTTCTGCCTCACAGTGTTCCTAAGTCATCTAGTCTGGCTATGTTGAAGTGGGTTTTGGACAACTATAAATTACGCTGTCCAGTTAAACCTCTGGAAAGGCTAAAGGTGATGTAACCGTAGAATAAATTACTCATGCAGTTAGACTCTGGTAGTATGGTTTGAAAAAAGTATACATGGACTGCTTTTTACAGGTAACTATTTTGATTCTTTTCTTAGCATAGAATCTCACTCTTAATTGCTTCACAATTATGTCTTGCATTTTTATGTAACTGCTCCTGTCTTGTTTTCCTCTAGGAATTGTATTAATTCCAGCAGCAGCGCTAGGCCAAGTCATAAGTGGTGTCTTGGTTTCCAAGTTCAAAATGAGTTGCAGAGGCATGATCAAGTTCATGATAAGCACTTGTTCAGTGGCCCTAATGTTAAACACAGTGTTTTTATTTGCTAAATGCGGGAATGAGCCTTTTGCAGGTGTCTCTGAAACATATAATGGGTAAATATATTTTAATGCACTCTTGGGTTTAATGTTAATATTTAAATGCATAGTTTACATTGTAGAGTAAAAATCCATTTAAAATGTTATATTTTGCCTTGATGTATGAAACTGAATTGTTTTATGGAACTCTAACATTTTGGAGCTGGAATCTTCATGTAATAGATTATATGAAAAAAGGTATTGATGCCTTACCTACAAAAAGTTCTGAGCAGTATAGTCCTGCTTGGCACAAAAATCTCAGCTTCTGTAACCATTCTAGTTGTAGTAGCCGTGGTGTTGAGTACAGCTAATTTTGTGTCACTGTAAACATCACTATAGTGGTGTTTTTGCATCTATTATTAACCAACCCTGGAAAATCTGGGCAGTTTGTTCCTGGAAGGAGTAGTAAATTTCATGAGAGACTATAGAGGTACAATGCATTTTACAATGATCACAAGTTTTTTACCAGAAAAGTGAAGACATTATTGTAGTATCAGGTTCTAGCACATCTTCTCTCATAAAGGAGACTTTGTAATTTTTTCCATGTATAATGGCTGATAGAAGATAGAAATTTAGTGGAAAGAGGGCATAACTGTGTGACAAAGTTTAATAATAAAATGGGTGGCATAACATGGTTAACTGAAACATAGTTCAAAATATTTTTGGCTGATATGTATATAAAAGAATTGTCTAAACAGTATGTACTCTTCTTTCCCTTAAACAACACAATTTTCTAATGAGAATGTAGTCTCATTTTTATTTGTAGTAATTATAATAATTCTAGAATTAATTTTTCCTGTTGCTGTGAGCAACGCTTACTGTGGGAATCAGTAGGGCAGTGGGGGAAAAAGAAGAGTGAAAGCAAAATGAAGCAAAATTTAAAGGAAATATTTGCAAGTATAAGATTTCTCTAGAGATGGAATTTTTAGGTCCATATTTAAGAAATCATTGAATGTATGTGGTCAAATCACCACCATAAGCACTATGTTATAGAAAATGTCCAATCATACCTTGTTAAGGAAATAAGTATAAGATCATAACGCTTCAATTCCCTTAGTTTCAAATAGCACACACAAGCAGTGTTTAAAAAGCAGGAGGAAGGCAGCTAGCTCTTCCAAAAATCTGCTCTCAAGTGGTTACTTTGTCATGAATGAACAGAGCCAGAGGCAGCACCAGCTCTGCCAAAGAGCCAGATGGTGCTGTGCAAAGGAACTCTCGTAGGCTGGTACCTAGGGTCTGATAGGTGCCATCTGAAAAAATCTTAGGCATGAATTGCATGCTGTGTAAGCTGGTGAATAACTTACCGATACATTTTTTATTGTTTTTGCAAAATCCCCCATTTTAGACAAGGGCTAGGTACCGTATCTTATACAAAAGCATAATCTGATAGTTCTGCTCCAATGCATAAAGACCCTTGAAGCGAAATAAGATGGGGAGGAGGAGTGTAGCACTTTACTGACACAATAGCACGACATGTACCATGAAAATGCAGAAGATGAGTTGGGGAGGAAATTGGTTTTGTAGCCTCTAATGTACATGCAAATTGATAGAGAGTAGAAGTTTAATGCTGTGATACTCAAATACTCATTTGTATTTCCTTTTCCAGAAAGTATGCAAAGTGAATCAACCAAGTACAATAGACAGGTGACTGAAAGAAAATAAAAAACCTTAAAGCCCAAGTTATCACTCCACTCTGATTTCATCTTTACAATTTCCTATATATATTGGCAGTATATTTAAAGGCCAGTGTTGAAATTTGATGCCTATAATATGGCTTTGCTTCAGTGTGTGAAAAAATTCCTAAAGAGAGAGGACTTGGACAACTCAGAAGTGTGAAAACCAGAATTCAGATTTTGGTTGTAGAAAGCTTGTAGTTACATAGTGAACAAAATAATCTGTATTCACCAATCAAATGCTGAATATATGGTATAGAAAATGGTATATGAAGTTATCCATATTTTTATATCAGGTCCTATGATAACAAGCAGCCGACAAAAGTTATAGCTAACTGATTTTCATCCTAAGTTAAATACAGCTAACTTGTATTTAACAGTTTTGTGTAACTTTGTCAGTTATGTAGTTTAACTGTTGGTGAGGACCACTTACCTACAGCAATTTGAAGTTAATCAGTCTTGAAATATATCTCTTCCCTTGGTATCCATTATTAAAAATGGCTCAATTATACCTAATTCAATGTTACATGGTGGGCTATACTTTACTGGACATGTGCATCAGAATAGTTAGTGTCACTAATATAGCGCCAGTTCTTAAACGGTTTTCCATGAATAAATAAAATATGTAGCAGTAGCTTTAAAACATCAGTAAATTTATAAACTTGTGGAAGAATAGCCAAGTGTTTGTCTTCTGCTTATGCTCCTGAACAAATGCTTCTGAAGGAATAAATTATGAGACTGCTTTGAGAGTTGACTTGGTGCAGATTTTTGTGGAGGATTACAAGAAATCCTTTGTGGCAAGCATTATCTTCCTATTGAAAAATTGAGTGGAGATGCGAGGGAAGCTTTTGCAGGCTTAGTCTCAGAGCTATGTTAGTACAGGATCGCTTGTTTGTGTTAATGAAAACAGCATCGTACTTGGAGTAGCACTGTTTATTACTAAATTAGGCAATCAGCAGAACTAATATGGTTTATTGCATCTAACAGGCACTTCAAAGAATTGGTTTTGCCAAATTCTATTGCCCAGTGTTTCTTTGAAAACCTGAAGGAACAGAAATGCAGTACTGTTTCTGTACTTTGTTCATTTCCACTTGTCTCTGGGACTCTAGTTTAAAAACACCTGCAGAGTTTTTTAAAGAGTGTTCATTCAATGGCCTCATCTTCTAGATTTTTTAGAAAAGTCAGGGGTATCTATTTTGTTATATTTTTCTCTGTGCATAACTTAATGTTCAGTCTGTCTTTTGAGGTCGGGGAAGAGAGACACTGCACACATAAACAGGACAAATGCCACCAAAATTGATTAAGCATTTCTAGGCGTTGTATGCCTCTCAGACTAACAAGGTGCTGTATGAACAAATCTGTGGTTACTGAGTTTGTGCGCTGTAGTTCATCTTCATATATAGAAGAATTGAAGTTAGTTTGCTTAGTCTTAAAACACAAATGTAGTTTAGTGGGATTCTGCTGTACTATAACAAAATGTATTTTATGTATAGTTACGATGTCCCTAATATTCCGTTCAAAGTTTGAATGTATGTAACTTAACTCCTACACAAACTATTTCCCCTATTAGTATTTTTTGCCATCTCAAATTCTCATGAAGAAATAAACCTTTAGGTAATTAATGTGGAGCTTTCATATTACAGTACAGTATTTAAACTACTGGCACTGTCAGTAACCTGGTTTTAGCTGACTGAACTCAACCTGTGAAACTTCTTTACGTATTAATGAACTACTATTGGAATCAAAAGGTGTTTTTATTCTCTCCAGTTATGCCTTAGGACAGTCCTCACACAACCCAAAGTGATTTTTCATACTAATATAGTGGGACTATTTTTAATAAAACTATATCATTACTTGTATTGTAAGTAAATGCCTGAATTGAAAGTAAATATAGTAAGCAAGAGTTAAAGTAAATTCTGTTTATTAGTTAGTCCCTAAACAGCCAGAGAAAATCTTTAAGATCCTTCAGCGTATGTCATTGTACTCTGCATTTAACATGTGCAGTCATCTTACTGCTCGTACAATTTCGATGTCTTCACAGCAGTGTTAAAAATAGTAAAAATGTGGTGGCTTTGAAACTGGACTCAAAAATGGGGAAAAATCTTGGATCAGTAGAATAAACAACTCCAAATACTGGTTTTAATCTTGTGGTTTTTTTCTTAAAATTATAAATTTAAGAAGTTCAAATACCTAAGTGGGAGGGAGAGGATAATATAAGAGTTGGGCTGAGGTGCAGAATTTTATCATCTCTTGTGAGTGGAAATTGGAGGAATAATCTTTGGAAGGAATAATAGCATAAAAATAACTAGCTGCATAATAAAAGGAAATTCCTTCTAGAGTTCTAACTACTATACTTATTTTTAAACAACTAAGTGCATAAATAACTTGAATGTTTTAAAATTTATTATGCTATAAGTATTGCATTACTTATTTACATATTTTCAGGTTTTTGGTTGCTGTATTAAAAGCCTATTAACTTCTGCTTTTCAGAACAGGCACTCTGTATAACTTAACAGCACCGTGCAATGCTAACTGCAGGTGTTTGCCCTCCATGTACTACCCAATTTGTGGCAGAGATGAAGTCCAGTACTTTTCTCCCTGTTTTGCGGGATGTACCTCATATCTTTTCAACAACATGGAAAAGGTACTTTTTGCAATGAAGATAGCTGACATGGTTTGTTCTGGTTTCCTGTAAAATGCACTATATTTTAAAAATGTCCTTCCCTTACTATGACAGGAAATTGCAGTATTTATGAATTTAACTGGCAGTTACTGGAAGATACAGTCTGACCAGATGTTTTTAGACATTCCACTTGCGAAGGTGTGATGTTTAATATCAAATTTACTTACTTGATGACAGCTGATGATACACAGGGTTTCTGATTTATCAGTGACACAATCTGCTGAAAACACATTACGAATGTGGGTTGTATTTAGCAAAATTCAGTGATTGCAATACACAGTTCACTTATGGTACCAGTGTGACTCCCATTGCTGGTGTCTAACATACTCACTGCCACAGTGCTGGGCCTCCCCAGTTGTTGGGAAGGGTTGAAGCCAGGTCAAGCCCATTGCTCTCTGAAATGTTTCCAGTAGTTGTCTGCCTTTTTATACTCTGTTGGGGTAAGCCACACTTGCTGCCCTTCACCCCCATGTTCATGCTGGTCTGGCTAACTTAGGAAGATGTTCCCACTCTCTCAGTGAATTCAGGGAGAAGCATTTGCACCGCTGTTTGATCCACGGAAGTGGCATAGCTGTTTCTTTTCTGTATAGCTTCCTTTGCTAGTTCTGGTCATTCACAGCCTGCATTATTCTGTGATCTTTCTGGGCATATCACTCTTTCCCATCTCTAAGCCTTCTTCCTTTGCAAGAGTTTACGGGTTAGCCACAGTGTTTCTCACTTGCGTGCTGCCATTTTGCAAATGTACTTCTATGTGACTTTCTGATGCTGAAAATATGTTAAATCTAAATGTACTCTAAGTAGAACTGACAATCAGAAAAGTCAACGATTGTCTTGACATTACCTGAAATTCTTATCTAGATCTTTAAGCAAAATCTAATGCTTGTTGTCTACATGACAACCTGTTTCTGTGAGTTTTGAAAACTTGAGTGTTAGTAGCCCCTGATGCAGGAATGGTGAGCCATGAAAGTGGGATTTTTCAAGCCTTCCCATAACTGAGGGGCTTTCTGCGCTTGTCTCTGCTAATACAACACACTCTTGAGCAGGGCTGTGGGAGGAGTAGAGAGATACACAAAAGGCAATCTGACTCAGGAAATGTTTTTGTACTTTTTATACTGGAAAAGGACAATGGTAAATGAGAAGGAGGTATTATCCATAAGAAAATGTGGGAAACTAACTACTTCTTGCTGTGGAAACTTTACCCTTCAGTGACATATTATTTTTTTCTTTGGAAACAAACTTCGGGGGATTTAGATTAAGAGCATACTTGATTTGTTCACCTGCTTATAAAAGTGGTCCAATATTGCTTCTATTCTTTCCTGCTTAAATCTTAAGAGTAGAGCTCACCTCTCTGTCTGCATATGGTTTGCATCTATTTTCTGCAAGGTTTTATGCTTGTAGCTAAAAGTTTGTTCCATACAAAATGGAGACTATCACTGTCTTTTAGGTCAAAAAGCAAAAATTAAATTTTGCTTAGGTGAGGTGGATGAGTCACATTCTGATGAACCAGTTTTAAAAACTACTGTTAGTGTCATGTGCTTATCAGGAAATAGACTTTTTCCCGTTTGGTAAAGTCAGTGCTTATTCTTGTCTTGTGTGATGCAGACCCAATGAACATTTACCAAAATAGTGTCACTTTGTGTCATTCTTGGAGCTAAATTTTGTCTTATAAATTATTTTTAGACGTACCACAACTGTTCCTGTATTGGGAAACCAAAAAGAGAAGAGGGTTCAGAAGACTTTCTCTATGAAGCTGTCGCTGGGAAATGTCCAACAAAATGCACAGTTTTACCTTTATTCCTGGCCTTCTTCTTTTTTGCTGTTATTTTTACATTTATGGCTGTTACTCCAACAACTGTGGCCATTCTCAGGTATGTTTTTTGATCTGAAAGAAAGGTAATATTTTTGTGAAAACTAATATCTGTGAAATACTTTGTTTTGTTTTGCAATACACTATTTGAACAAGGTTGTGTAGTAAGCAGGCAGTACTTCAAACTGAGGACAGTCATATCACTGTTCACTCTTGTTAGTAGATATGGCTTGAATCTATATAAATCTTTCTTCCTTGTAGAAAAATCTGTTTTGTGAAAGCACTGCTGTCTGTTTTAGTTAAAGCAAGAAGGAATAAATATACCATGTACTTTGATGAAGAAAATATTTGACTAGTCTGTATATTGATAGTGTCAGGATTTCAAATTATATCGGGAAAATGACAAAACAACAATTAGTCTCATATTCTAGCCTTTGATTCCTGTCTCAGTTTAGAGTTCTGGCTTGAAAAAAAATTGTAGTCTGTCAAGAATTGTAGACTACTTCCCATGATATTGATGTTGTATGTGTTGCAATTATTAATACAAAATGTGATAGCATGTTAACCAGTGGTTTTGCTGTCTTTCAGATTGCTGAAACTCATATGTGAAAACTAGATTTTTTTTGTTGTTTTGCTTTGAATTTTAAAATGTGCTTCTCATTCTGAATGTAGAGCTGTTTTGCTTTATGTTGAAGTCTGACTTGTAACTCTCATACTTCTAGTGAAGAAATATCCATGATGTATTGGCATGTTGCCCTGTGAGGATGTGGCTAGATTCCCTTTGGCAGGGGGCTGAGGAAATAAATGCGTACTACAGCAGTGCTTTGCAGTGGCCTTCTGTCCAGGTTTGGTGTAAATCTGGAATTAGCAGCTTGTCATGTTAGTGTGGAGGCAGAAAAATGACAAGTTCCGCATTATCTTAAAAATTGAGCTGACATAGTTTCATTTCAATAATTCTAAGCAGTAGCATTTGGACATTTCAATTCTTAAATAATTCATCTGAAATAGTGAAACAGTTTTTATGGAAGAAAGGCCTGTAGAGTAGTTGAAATTTTCAAAAACTAATTTAAATAGCTAAATGTCAGTAAGTTTTACAGTTTATTCCGATATCTTTTCAGTGAGCCTATTTTGGGCAACTTCAAACATAAACTCATATATTCATGACAGTGTTATAGTGCTAGAAATAATCACATGCATGATGTAAAACTCCTCCTTCTTCCATTAAATGCCTTTGTAGGTAATAGGATCCTAACACTTAGTGCTCATCTTGAGTGTTCTCATGTCGCTAATTCTCATACATACTCCTGAATGTGGGAATAACTTCCAAAAGTGTAAATACTGTCTCTTACAACATTGAGAGTTTATTGAAAGGCATGATATAGTTTATTTTAAAAAGTAGTTCTGAAACTAAATTGTATACATTGAGCAAGTTTAGGTTGTATTTAACCTTTGTGGTAGTATCTTTAAGATATTGTCATGAGAATGTATTTGCTCCTGGAAAAATATCTTAAAAATTGGTAAGAGGTAAGGAGGTAAATTCTGCTGCTTATTAAATCAATATATTGGTTGGTATAGTGTAGGCCAGCAGAGTTTATTTATAAGGTCAGGTGAATATATGCCAAGGTTATGGATATACAGCATCTTGTGCTGTAGTCTACAATTCATGTATTGCTTCTTTAGGTATAGTAGCTCAGGATTACATCCTAGCACTGTCTTTAATTTCCTTGGTTGTTCTACAGAAAAAAATATTCAATAGTATGTCAGGGTGCTGATAGCAAGCTTCCTTTTTATTTTTTCTATTTTGTTAAACTAGTTAAGTCAAAAATTTCTTGATGGGCTACTGGATGTTTTTCTGTCATTTATCTAAACACCACTTGAAGTAGTTTGGTTAGTTGTTCTGCATACTAAATTTCTAAACCTCTCTGCAGTTAACGGGTAAAATGATTATATAGAGACAAAGCATATTCACTGAGAGACACAGCACAGAAATGGAACTTGTTTACTCTGTCTTTAACTGCGAATCTTGTTTACAGGTGTGTGCCAGATAAACAGCACTCATTTGCTCTTGGAGTACAGTTAGTGTTTATGCGACTACTGGGTATGACTTTCTTGTTGAAACATTTGCCTCTGAATAATCTACCTATTTGACATTTTTTTTCTAGACCTTTAAAATAGTGCATGAAGAAGCTTTCAGAGGAGCTTGAAGCAGTCTGTCATTGGCTTATAGTATACTTGTTGTAAAGTACCATCTGGATTCAAATTCCTTGTTAATAGGGCATTCATGCTCACTGTAGCCTATCTCATTCTTATGAGCACAAACCAAATGCGGGTAACTGTTATTCTTTCAGTAAAAGGCATCTGATGTTACTTTACCCAGAAGAAAGCTTACTCTGAAAGCTGGGATAAGAAAACTGATGTAACAGAAAACAGCTTCATGAAGTTAACATCTGAAATCCAGAAGTTAAAGGAGTAGTGAATAGGTGTAGCCTTTCTTCTTCTTCCTTCCTTTAAAATGCTTTTGACTAATTTTAGCGTTTATTGAAATTGTAGGCACTTGTCCAAAAATAATTACTGAGCGTAATGTGGGAAATATACTACTTAAATTGTAAATCTAAGCATCTCCAGCATTCCAGTAAGGCAGATGAATCTCCTTAAGTAAAACAAAGCCAAGTAATAGTAATAGGTATTTTCTGGTCCACACTCATTTGAATTTTCTCAGGTATATTTTAAATTCTTGCTTTAGTATCAGATGGTTTTTAAATGACATATTTAATTCAAGACTGGGGCAAGACACTGTTGCTGATTGGACTTTTATGCCGATATTTAGTACTGCAGCCATTCCCTCTCCTTTGCAATCATGTATCTAACAGCTTGAGTTCTGCTCTGCTGTATTTAAACTCTGATTAATCGAAGTCATTCTACCAATAAAACATTAGAAAAGCAGACATTGTCGCAGGTAGAAATTAGCCGAAAGTTCTCTCTGTTTCGCTTTACTCAGAGTTCAGATATTTATGGTAGAGTTCTAACTCCTGACTTCACTGTGGAGCGATAGAATATTTTGCACTGCCCGTACTATGATTGAAAAAGGCAGCAACGAACAGTGTTACTTATCACAACATATTTATGCAGCAGACTTTAGGAATCACACAGGGATTTTCGGCAGAAGACCTAGTGAGGGGACATAGCTACTTATTAGCTCTAGGAGAGTTTAGGCCTTCGGTAGTTTGGGTAGACATGCAGTGATGTACCTGGAGTGCTTATGTAAAATTGGCTATACCTGGATGCAAGACACTTGTTCAGTATAACACACAAATCAAGGAGAATTAGTAAAATCTATGCAAGAATAATTTTAAACACTGCCTTTTTTTTTTTTTTTTTTGTGTGTAATTTTTCTGGGAGCTTGGCTATATCTGAGGAATGGGAAGAAATGTATAACTGAACATATTAATGTAATATTTTAGTTGTCTTCACTTGGAACAGATCAGAATTCTTTCAGTTAAATTCCTGCTTCCTTGATTAGCCATTTTCACCCCTAATCACCCCTGATTTTAATCACTTTTTTTCCCAATGAAAACTGAGGAAGTTAAGCTCAAGTCTTTGAATAACTTCTTAAAGTGAGAACTGTGTAAAGAATTAACTGATACTCTATGCATCATACCTATTAACTGAGAGCAATGTTAGGTGCAGACTTACTATGTGATATTAGGCTTATGACTGATTAAAATGTCATGTTTAGGGTTTGATTCTCCCATTTTATCTTCCTCACCATCTTGGCATTTCACTGTGTGCATGAAAACCAGGTATTCCAAGTAACTCAAACATTCTAACGTGTTAATATGTTTTTCAGGTACTATTCCTGGTCCAGTTTTGTTTGGAGTTGCTATAGATAACAGTTGTACTCTGTGGGATATTAATGAATGTCAAACTAAAGGAGCCTGCTGGGTATATGACAATAAAAGAATGGCTTATTTGCTGGTGGGCATAAGTAAGTCTTTTATATACCTAATAATAGATATAGTGATCCTGATGCTAGATGGGAATTATTTTAAAATAGAACCTTACACTTTTAATTTTTAGCAGCAGTGGTTTTTAATTTTTTTTTTCATAAATAATAACAAGCAAAATATTATGGAAGGAGAAACACCACAGTAAGTAACCCTTAAAGGTTACAAAAAAAACTTTCTTAATAATAACACAAAATAGTTTTCCTCTTCGGTCTTGCTTCATTGTCACACTTTATTTAGTAGATTTTAAGGGACTGGCACAGACTTCAGTCTGTCTTCAGGGCCATGAGCATGATTAGGGGTGTGAAGATGATTAGAAGGATGGAGCACCTTTCCTAAAAAGAAAAGGCTGAGAGAATTGGGATTGTTCAGTGTGGAAAAGTGAAGGCTCCAAGCTGACCTTATTGTGGTCTTTCAGTACCTGAAGGGGAACCTGCAAGATAGATAGAGAAGGACTTTGAGAACATAGTGAGGGAGCAAGGGGCAGTGGATTTAAACTCAGAGTGTTGGTTTTTGTTAGCTATTTGGAAGAAACTCTGAGTGGGTGGCCAGGCACTGGAACAGGTTGCCCCAACAACTTAGGGATGCCCCATGCCTGGAAGTGTTCAAAGTATGGGGCCTTGAGCATAGGAAGGTATCCCTGCCCATAGTTGGAACTAGATGGTATTTAGGCTCCCTTCCAGCTCAAACGATTCTGTCATTTTCTGGGTTGGTGTGTTGGCAGTTTATGGTCTGAGCAGCTTTCTTCCTCTTTTTGTATTTCGGTTCTTTTCCCTAACTTACCTAAAGTTTTTGAAAATATCCCTGAACACCAGCCAAAAAAATTTGTAACTTGTTTAACAATCTGTCCCCTTCAAATGTGTGAGGTATATATGCCAGTGGGAGAGAAGGTAGGCTAAGCTTGCATCTGTGATAAGTGCTGTTGTCCTGTCTTCTAGCAACTGTGATATTTATAGTGTGTAAACTGAAGTGCTGCTATCTAAACCTGAAACTGAAAAAGCAGTAGTCACAACTTGAGGTTAAAGTATCTCGTGGCATATTTGCGATAAAATACAATCTTTCCTGTTTTGCCCTTCTCCTTGGCCTTCCAAGTTGCACAAACACCTTTCTGCAACATTTTAAGACAGCTGATAAGAGAATACTTAACACCCATTCTATGTGGGAAGTTCTAGTTCCTGGGAAAGAGAATATTGATATAATGAATGACAGTACCAAAACAAGAAAAAACTAAGACTTGCACTTTAGGCTAAAACAGGGTGAAGAAATACAAAACTGAAGCAAAGGTAATAGCTGCTGAAAGCAAAAGCTGGCAGGCAGGTGAGGGGACTGAATTCAGGTGTATGACTGCCTTTGTCTGCCCTTTGCAATTCATGCAAAATGCTTTTAAATGGAGGCTATGAATTTCAGTCTTACAGGGTGTATGTAACTCACCATGTGAAGTTTTATAAATGAATGAAACACTGCATCTGCTACCAAAAATGAGTGCAATAATGACTCTCCTGTTCTTTGCATTCAGGTGCTGCTTGCAAAATCATCACAATCATCTTTTTGGTCATGGCAGTGTATTTCTACAAGCCTCCACCATTAATTAAAGCCCTGCCACGAAAGACTACAGAAAAGACATCTGCTATACGCACATAAATCGTGAGCAAATCAGGGACTTCTGAAAGAAAACTGTAAAAATACGCATTATGACGACACTTGTACCAAAGTTCTTGTACACTCTTCCCTAAATATAAATGATCATATTCAAAAATTGAACAACTTGAACGATTTGTGAATCTGTAGTATTCTCTAATTTGCTAAACATGGTTTACTATTCCATTGTTTCTATCCAAATAAGTGGCACTTAAATTTGCAGTCTAATTCTAAAAGTCTAGTATGTAACTTAATTGAAACAAGATCAATACTCTGATTATAAAACAGGAAAAATAAACTGAACTGAGCTGACTGAGCCCCATTTATCTCTAAATTTTACTGTAGTGGGAGAAAACAAGTAACTTGGTATATTGAAGGGAACTGTGTATGTTTAAAAAGGACTTAATGTTCACATAATCTGGGCTAATGCCTTTGGGGATTTGTTAGTAGAAACACTTGAGAGTGTGTGAGTTTGGCTATGTGTTAGAAATATTTTTACCTGTTACCTTAATGGCCTAAGTTCACATGTTAGTATTTGTAGAAAAATGTAAATAGTTATGATAGGATAGCTGGGTTGCAAAATCAAAATATTTGTTAATTTAAGTGCTTGAGTTTCTGTCTGGCATATATACATGGACTTGCTGCCCAGCTGCTTTATTTAAGCATTGTTAAAATGTTTCTATAAAATTTGAAAATAAAACCTATTTTCTTACTACATCTGTGTATGCTCTGTTATTTCCAAATGTGATGGAGTTCTTCTCAACCCCAAGAAACACAATGCTGACGGCTACCAAGAATATGTATGGAAGCATCAAAACTAAAATACAGCTTTAGTTGTTCTTTGACTTAATGTAAGTCGTGTTATTAAAGCCCTTTTTGTATAGCACAATACAAGTGGTCACAAGTTAGCCACTGTTAGCAGACATTAAACTGTATTGCCTACTACCAAAACACCATTCAATATTGACAGGAAAATGTTAATGAGTAAGATATCCTCTGCTCTTGCTTTACTCTGTTAAGAAACAGGTTTTTTTCTGTTGCACTGGCTGTTCACGTCACTTTTAGAAAGCTGTGTGCCCTCTTCCTTGGGTTACAAGGACTGTACTCATTGACTCTGCCAAGATTTTTAAAGAAGTGCTAGAACAAAGGATTATGGTGTATGGCTCATGTTTCATCTAATTCTTTGAATGTAGCTGTTAAATTAGGTAGAGGTTAAGTATGCTACTCAAGAAGATGCTAGATTTCTAAATAACTGTTCAGGAAATAAAGCAAAATAGACTACACCCTGTGAAAGCACAACACTTGATGGCTTTTGAGGGAGAGAAGGAAAAGGGCAGGATTTGCTTGCTTCATATCAATGGATGTCTCCTGCTAAGTTTTGTGATTGCTTCCTGATGAATGGGCTCAAGGCAAGATGAGTAACTACACCTGAAAGAATGAAATACTGATCTTCCTTAATGTTTGGGAATGCGACCTAAAACTCCGAATTAATTTTCCAGCTCTAACATGGCTTGTGTGGGGCATAATGAATTAAGACATGCAGTATTGTAGCTCAACTGGTAAACTTGCGTTTTTTGTTCTGTCTTAGACTCTGAGATCATAGTTTACAGTTTCTGCTGCTTAATGTGGTTGCACAGATTACAAAACTTGTAGGGCAGAACAGTGAGAGTTTCCTCTTCTGAAGAAGTTACCAGCAGTCTACTTGCACTGGAGTGGTTATCTGAGGGGGGAGAAAGAAGGAAGAATTGCTGTTGTAATTCATAATCTAGCCCATGACTCATTAAAGATTTCCCTTGCTGGTTTAGGAGTCGCACAGTGAGTAGAAGACAGACCAAATAGAAGTTTATCCATTTACCAAAGGACGTACAAAACTCTGCACCCAGGGGAAAAATAATCCCATGCACCAATATTAGGCAGGGGATGCGCAGCTGGAAAACAGCTTTTCAGAGAAGGTTCACGACCACAAGGCAGCAATACACCCTTTCTGCAAAAAAGACCAATAGTGTCTTAGTCTGCTTTAGGCAAAGCACTGCTGCAGCTCCAGGGAGGTGCTCCTGTCCTTACTCAGTGCTAGTGCCACCACATCTGCAGTGCTGGGACCAGTTCTGGGCTCTCCAGAGCAAGGGTGTTACAGACTCACTGGAGCAGGTGTGGTAAGATTAAGGGACAAGAGTATCATTGATACGGAGAGCTGGGGAAGTTCTTTCTGGCCAGCAGATCAAGCTCAAGGGCATTTTGAGCCTTGAAGAGGTAGAAATCAGGCTGTTATTAATTCCCAACTTCCTGGACAAGAGGCAGTGCACACAAAGTGAACACCTGGAATTTTGAACACAAATAGTTATTTTTTTTTTAAGTGTGAAAGCAGTCAAATGTTGGAACAAGTTTCTCAGGAACTTGTGAAGCCATTCTTGGTGATGTTTAAAATCTGAATGGACATGATGCTGAATAATCTGTCCTGGCTGACCTTCTAAACCCTGAGCAAAGGGTTTGGACTAGGTGATCTCAAGTGTTCCACCCTAAATGGTTCTGTATTTCTGTGAGATGTTCCCCAGTGGGACCTTTGCCCCATTCACCATATGATGTGTAGCTTCTATACGTGTTTGTAAAAGGACAGAGACTTACCTCCTTTTGCACAGTGTTTTTTGGTTTCTTTTATTGGGTTTTGTTGCTGTTTCGGCTGTTTAATATCAGCTCATATCTCTATTAAACAATACTTAGCAACTAATACTCTGTGTATGTCTTGCTGGGTGATGAGAGTTCTTTCCATGGTAACAGTAGTAAAACATTTCAAACAGAAGTTGACAGTCTTTTGTGATTTGTACATGCTCCATGAACTACTATTTAGAGTGGTTGGATTGCTAAATTCGTGGGCTCTTATCTTTGAAGTTATATCAACTACCACGGATTTGGGGTTGAAGAAATTCAAGTATTGTCCAAAATAAGAATGATTTAAGGCTTTTTGAAAGTTGGATCTTCTAACTAGCATGATAACTTTTAGGAGCATAGCCTAGTGTAAGCTAGGCTGTCCAACTAAACATTGTAGTAGAACAGAAGTTTTAATTCATCTGTGAACCAGAAGTAAGCTTCTAAAACTAAGTATATTGCCCTATATGCCTAGTGAAAATGAATGATCCAAAACTTACTGGAGCCTCTGCTCAGTAAATATGTAGGATTCTATGAGTCTTAAAAGAGAGTGGTCATAATTAATTGTTACAGTTGAGACTAAACTTCTGATCTAAACTTTCTTTGTTGATGTATGTTTTTTTTAATCTCAAAACCAAGACTGCAAACTGCATTTTCTCTCATCTGAAGAGGAAGGATGATGATAAGGTAACCTCAAGCTCTGTCTGGACAATGAAAGCTGGAGCCACTGTTAAAAAAGCTAATTATTTTTGCTTGTGAACTTCTCCAAATTTAATAGCTTAACACCAAAATTTACTTGCATGGGCAAGAGTACATTTTCTCTGGTGTCATGAGTACTGAGAAAGAGGAAAATATGAATTTGTTTTGCATGTGGGTATCATAAATATCATTACTTAAAACTTTGAATTATTTTGTATACATACCTGGTTTGTGAGGTCTCTTCACACATGACTAGAAGTATCTGAACAAAATTACCTGAAATGTGTTGGTTATAAACAGAGTAGACCAAAGTACATCTACTGACAGATTATGGACAGAAAGCATGGGAACATTAGCAATGCTGCAGCTTATTAGCTGCAGTTTGTCAGTTGCTGACCATTGCTGAGATGATGGCAGTGTGACAAACTGCTTGTTAAAGCAGTTACTCGTTAAAGGTAGGTTCAGGTGTAAGCAACTGTGAGAAAATTACTAAAAAACATCTGACTCTGAAAGCCTTCAAAAAGGCTGTGTGTTAAGTAGTAATTACTTTTTATGAATGAATGGGTATAAAATATGTTCTTGATCTTTTGTTACATACAGTTATGGTATTAGAACTTTAGACTTGTTTTGTTTGTGGCTTTTGTTCTGTTTTATTTATTTTATTTATTTGTTACGGCTTTTTTTAAATTGTGTGCATGTGCTTTTTTTCCTCCCCACCAGATGGCCCTGTTTCTGCTAAAAAGTAGCCAATTTTGTCGAGTTTTGCATGGAACATTCCAATTTTTTAGAGTGCAGAAAATATGCAGCTTTTGCAAAAATAGTTAATGAAAGTGTAACTGGTGCCAATTTCTGCTTGATTTCTGCTTTTGCGGTGGCAGTGACTTTCTTTTTGTGGTAAATAGATGAATGTGCTTGTTTATGACTTTCTTTTCGTGGCATGTCTGTGAAGCACACTATGCAGTTCTATTTGTATATGGGTTCTTGTGGAGTTTTCCCGAAAAGACAGAAATCTGCAGGCAAAAAAGATCAGAGTTAGATTCAAGAAGCTTTACAAAAATACTGAGGAAGACAGTTAATCTTATGTATCAGAAATATATGATGGGGAAAAAAAAAAAAAGGGAATAAATTATTTGTGTGTTCCTTCCATGGAAAATATAGCCAGAAGAATGAGTCTGCTATGTAGAGGAGTCTTACGAATTTGAGCAGCCTACTCATATGTATGCCTTTCAAAATCTGCATAATGGGAGTGCTGGTAACTCCTCTCCAGTCTACAGAATGCCCTAGTAAATGCCGAAAGTGGAAGTGGCACATACGAAGTTTTTTTCTAATCATTATTAATCTTTGAGCTTTCATAATGAATACATTAATTTTTAGTATGAAATAGAGCTCTTGAGCAAGGGTGAACTATAAACCAGAAAAATCATCATTCTCTCCAAATTATTCACATACTTCAAAAAATTGCTGGGCTAAATTAATACCTGTTTTGCCCCCAGCATTTTGCTCTGAGATTGTCTTTAAAGATACAAAATGAAGGAAGTGTTTAACTTGTATGGAAATAAAATCATAAAGTGGGGTCTGAAGTCAGTGAAGGTTTTGCTGTCTATTTAAAGGGAATCAGGGTGCTTAGACAAATTGCATGACAATTGTTTGATATTTGATGCTCTTACCATGTATCCATGGTGGGAGGAAGTTTGTGTCACAAAACTGAAAGGATTTGGTAGCCTATAATCCTTGTAAGAAATGACTGAGCCATGATAGAAATGGAAGCTGGAGATAGAAAATTAGTGCTTTTCAGAATTTTTTTCCTACTTAGTCTCATTTTAAAAGTGTCTCACTTGTCATGTTTTAATTGGCTAGATGCAGAGGTTGGTTTCAAAGATTAGGAAAAGCCTGCTGATTAATGCAAATCCACATCTCTACCTTTGCACTTCACATTTCTCAAGCATCTGTTGCCATTCCTTCAAATGGCAAACTGTCAGGCTATGGATCATGGAGGCTCCAAAACACTGAAGTAATTACCTGCAATAAGTGGAGCTGAAGCAGTTCCCGCAGGATATTGGCAAATAAACATGCTAAACCAGCTCTATCAGTGGATATGAAATGAAACAAAACAATGCGGGCTGAAAATGTGACACAGGCAAATTCATATAGGAGATAAAAAAGATTACATTTCTGCTGTATTTTATTCTAGTCAAGGTTAATGAACTGCATTTGAAGAGCTTTGTAAATCAGTTATTTGTGTCTACTGGACATACAGGACATACGGTGGACGATTGCAGAGGGACACAATCTCCTGGAAACAAATATGGTAGTGGGAACATTGCAGTATCTGGGAGGTGTTGTGGTTTAACCCCATCTGGCGACTAAGCCCCACAGGGCCACTTCTTTACTCCGTTCTGGTGGGATGGTGGAGAGAATTGGAACAGTAAAAGTGAAAAACCCTTAGGATTGAGATAAATACAGTTTAATATGTAAAGCAAAAGCTGCATGCGAACAAAGCAAATCAGGGAATTCATTCACCCCTTCCCATGGGCAAGCAGGTGTTCAGCTATCCCCAGGAAAACAGGGGTCCATCACATGTAATGGTGACTTGGAAAGAGAAGTCAGACACTCCAGACATCCTCTGCTTCCTTCTTCTTCCCTAAACTTTATAGGTAAACATGATGCCATATGGTCTGGAATATCCCCTTGGTCATTTTGGGTCACCTGTCCTGGCTGTGTCCCCTCCCAACTCCTTGTGCACCCCCAGCCTCCTCCCAGGTGGGGTGAGAAGCAGAAAAGCCTTGGCTCAGTGCAAGCCCTGCTCAGCAGTAGCTAAAACATCCCTTTGTTATCAAGACTGTTTTCAGCACAAATCCAAAACATAAAATTCCAGATAACCGTGAAGAAAATTAACTCAAGCCTGGACAAAACCAGCACAGGAGGATAGCTATATTTAGAAAAGATATATTTTGGTGCAATGTAAAGGAGTTTTCTTTCTGATGCTGTGAAAATTATTGTCTCAGTTTTGGAGACAAAGCGTCAGGCAGAAGCGCTCTGGGATGAGTGCCTCCTTCACAGGGAAAAGGGCTTCTCCTCTTCCTTCTGCCAGTGAAACAATTTAACCACAGCAAGTGAAAGTGGGAAAAAAACCTATTTATTAACACAAAAAAAACCCCTAAACTATTTATTAACACAAAATAAAACCAGGAAAAAACAAAGAGGGGAAAAAAAGGAAAAGGGTGCCCACAAGATGTGACAACAGGTCCCCCCAGTCTCCGGGAAGGGGACTGGGAGTCCACTCAGCAGCCTAGAGGAGGGCAGATGGGAAAAAGAAACCTTGCCGACTCCTGAATGCCAGTCCTCCTCCTCTCAGCAGGTGAAGCTGATGGAATCCTGTGGCTCCGCCCCTTCACTCACTGGCATGGCCTTCCTCAGAGTTCAGACCGCACCAGGGCCACCCTGCGGGCTCTCCAGGCTGGAGGGGAGGGAAGGAAGATAGGGAGGCCATGGGGAGGAAAAGAACAAACAAACAAAACCTTTTTCCTAAGCTCGCAGGGAAGAGCAGGGTAGAGAGCAGTGCCACAGTTCCTCCGCCTCTCTCCGTCCCCTATCTCTCCGGGGCCGTTGGACCAAGCCACTTTTATAGCCGGGGCCATTGGATGGAGCCATTTAACTGACACCTGCAGGTGCTGGTTTGGCTGACCCAACCGTGGTTCCAACCCCACCCTGGGTTTGTCGGCTATGGAGCTGAGCTGCCACGTGCAGCCTCAGTTGAACCGACTGTCCAGCTGGCCGTTCAACTGACCAGGTGTGGTCAGTTGAACAGATGGTTCGCTCGGCCGTTTACCTGACCCCAGCTCCAGCCCCTCTGCCTGGGTTCATCTTAAAGGCACTGCAGCTGTGGGCATTAAGCAGACAGGTAAGGAATAATATAGCTTCCTAATGTCACTCCAGAACAATTATTGACCCTCTTTCAGGGTTGGATCCGCCATATGCATAACTAGTCTATTTTTTGTGGGTTTTGTTTAAGAGATAATATGCTAATGTTTCCTTTCCAGCTAGCATTTTAGCAGCATTTTCTTGAGCATGGGTCTGTTTTTCTATGGGTGCCCCATCATTTGATAGAGCACATCAATGAGGAATCTCTTTAACTTCATCTCCTAAGAAAATAAGACAAATGTGACCTATTATTGTCAGTTCCCTCCTTGCTTAAGGTTTCCTTCATGTCCTTCTTGGGAACTCTTTGACCGTGACTGAATCTGTACCACTTTCAACACATAGAAGACACAAATATGTGGAAGTTCCCAAAAAGTTCATAAAAGTTCGTCAGGACAAATATGTAAGTGTCATTCAACAAAGTTCTAACTCAGTCACTGGCCTTTATTTACAGCCAATGGTCAGCCAGTCAGGAATGCAGACCTGGAGAAGTAGGTGCCCTTTGTAGATGCTCAGTGAAATTGCACTGAGAAGCAACTTTATGATCAGTAATGGTTCCTTAAAAACTGTATGAAGAAACCAGAAAGTGAGGATATATGGTTTAAACCTGCAATAATTGAGAGTACTCCAGGCAAATATATTTCAAAATCTTCAGGTAACACAAATTTCAGATTCACGTAGTTTTCATTTAAACTGGGCTCTCACTTCATACAGATACCATTTTTGCTATTAGTTAGTACTTACTATTGAAGAACTGTCTCTTGTACACCCTGTTCACTGAAATAGATGGGAAAAGTCTTGCCTATTGTTTGGATCCCACCATTCAGTGAGCAAATATTTAACTTCAATCATGTGTGCAGTTCCCTCAAAGTACCCTTAAATTTCAAGCTGAGCAGATGCATAAATTCTTTTAAGGAAAGAGATACAAGCAACTCAGGGCTACTGAGGCAGAAGTTTCTACCATGAAATGGTTTTCTCATCACGTTCACATGTTCAGACAGACATGTATTCTCACTGAAAGCATGAAGCCCATAGGAAAGACTATTGAAGTACTGAAAACAATTGCAAAAGCAATTAGATATTATTAATTCATTTGCAGTAGTAGTAAGGTAGTAATTCTACCCCACTTTATGGCTCTTACTGCATTTTTCAGTAGAACTTACTACAAGTTTTTGGGGCATTTCTGTTTCCTTGAATACTTGAGCTGTTAAGGAAAGTCTGCCTCAGAGCCTTTTGGAGTTAGAATTTTTTTTATTGGTATAGTACAAAAAGCACTCTTTTTTTCCTTGCCTGTTTTGCTAAAAAGCTCTACTGGGCATTTTCTGAATACTGAAGTTACCATTCTGGGAATAGTTAAACAGATATTTTGTTTAGTTTTTAATTTTTTTTTTCAAAATTTGAAGTTAGTTACACAAGCAGACCTAAGCAGGTAAGCTTTGTTAGGTTTCAGAATTACACAAGTCTAATGAAATTTTCGTCCTGTTTAATAGTGAGAGTTGGCCTCTCAGGCATTGAAAAAGACTAAATGTCTTAGCCGAGTCTAAGAAGCTACTCAAGAATTTTTAATATGTTGTTACTTGGCCTCCCATGCAAACTTTAAAGCGCTTTACACTGTTTCTAGAAGCAGTCCTCAAACTGTCTGGAGGGATGTTGACCAATGCAATGAAGAATTTTCTTTGTGATTGGAATAGACCTTTAAGATCATCCAGTCCACCCAACACTGCCACTGTGACCCCTAAATAAACCACATCACCCAATGCCAGATCCAGATGCGTCTGAAGTACCTCCAGGGATGGTAACTCCACCACCTCTCTGGGCAGCCTGATACAACGACTGACCACCCTAACAGTGAAAATATTTTTCTAATATCTAATCTGAATCTCCCCTGTCTCAGCTCGACACTATTTCCTCTGGTACTCTCTCTTGTAGGCACAGCAGCAGAGACCAACCCCATCTCACTACACCCTCCTGATCAGGGAGTTGTAGAGAGACATGAGACCTCCCCGAGCTTCCTCTTCCTGAGACTAAATCCCACCTCCCTCAGCTGTTTTCTGACAGGTTTTCCTAGAACCTTAGAACCTTAGGTTTTCTAGACCTTTCACGAGCCTTGTTGCCCTTCTCTGGACATGCTCCAGCACCTCAATGCCCTTTCTAAATGAAAGGGGTCCCGAACTGGACACAGCATTTGAGGTGTGGCCTCAGCAATGCTGAGTACAGAGGAATGATCATTTCCACTATTCCTGACACAGGCCAGGTGCCATTGGCCTCCTTGCTGTCAACCAGTGTCCCCAAGTTCCTTTCCACTGAACTGCTGTCAAGCTTCTCTTCCCCCAGCCTGTAGCACTACATGGGGTCTAGGTTTGCTTGGTTTTTCCTGTTTTAAGCATGAAAACTGAAAAACAGTTGAGATTATGTGTGAAAAACAAACAATACATGTTTTCTGGGGTTTCTTGCATGATACTGAAACAGTACTGTATTAAGGTGCCTAAATGCTATCCAAAAATGCTGTGTAAAAAAACCTTCAGATTGCAACAGTCAAGTACCAGAAGACTAAGCAGGTAAGATGGGCAAGAACCAATGGGTAGTAGTGCTAAGTATTTTGATTTTCCCTGTTTTCCCTTTGAGTTTGTGTATTGTGCATGCTGTGCTTAAGACGTACTTGATTTAAAGTAATTTTAAAGCATTTGTAAGTCCATTCAAGAATCCTGCTGTTCAAAATTAATTGCTGTAATGGATGCTTTTGGAAAGGTACAGATGTGTGGAACGCACAATGTTGTGAAATAACAGTTTACTGATGTGACTGAGCTTTATTTAGTTCAGTTTTTTTGTTGCTGGTTTGTTTTTTATTTAATTCTTTGCCATTCATAGCTTTCATCCCAGTTTGGTTTTTTTAAGGCTTTTTGGTTTTTTTCAAGGTGCTAGTGGCAGAAAGATTCCTGTTGCTGGAAGCTGCATGCATTAACTGAGAAAAAACCCTGCTTTTTTTACCTCCACCTTTTAATTAAAAGAACAAACAGAACACTGTAGAAACTTCTAACTAAAATTTCTGTAAAACTCACAAACCATAATGAGTAGCTGCTATGATCACTGTGTGAAATATTTATGGAGATACTGCCACTGGGCCAAAAAGTGTATCACATAATGGGATTGTTGACAGAGATGTTGAAGCTCTTAAGCTATGGAGGAACAGTTTGTTGGCAATAAACTCTGATGGAAATGAATGTGGACTGGATAGAATTTGATCTAGCAGAACATCTGTCCCAAATCCTGGAGTTAAGACATAGTTGTCAGCTACATAAATAATGGAGAATTGGAAACACACAGGTAAGTTTTAGCACATGGACACGGAGTACTTAATCAAAGTACTCCGTGTCCATGAACACAAAAAGTATATTTCCATGATAATAAAACTGAATATAAAGGGGAAAAGTTACTTACACATTCCAGTTAGGTGTTTTTATATTCAATTAGCTTTGCACTGGTGGTGTTTCCTACTCTGCTAGAATATATTATTATTATTTGCCCTGTGCTAATGAAGATTATTGTACCATGAAGTCAACTTCAAGAGCAGTCACAAAAAGAAGAAATGGAAGAGGTGCAGGAATGATTCTAGAAAAAAACTGTGTGATAGGTTTGGTGGACCGTCTGTGTAGTACCTTACATCTTTATAATTACATGTTAATGGCTCTTTTGGAACTTACTTTCCAATTTCAGTGTTTAGGGAAGCTTGTGTTTTGCATATGGTTTTGTGATGATATTTGAGACTTAAAGAAGTCTCAATTCAAGATGATATCCCTTGTGTACACAGAGGGCAATATTGAAGTTGGTTTTGGCACAGTGATTGAGTTTGCTTCATTTTGAAAAATTATCCAGCTACACCAGACTGACAGCTGTGATCTAGTTAATTCTGCCATTTATTGATTTGTGTAGTTTGTTTGTATGTGGTTAATGTCTGCCTGTCCTGTGGTTTTTAAAACATCAGCAGATCTGACCTGGGCTCAATAGTGCTGAATGTTGTTATTCTGTGCTCTGTGGAGAAAGTGTGAAATCTTACACACACAGTGAATGGTAGGTACTATTTTGTTTATAAAACTCTGTACTTTGGATAGTTTAGGATTACTTTGAAGGCATTTCATTCACCCTGAACTCCACAGTGGTTTGCACGGATTGCCTAGTGCACTCAATATGTATTTTGTTGTCCTTCACTTTCATATTGAAACTAGCAAAGTGCTAGTTATTAGTTTTATCTTGTAACTTTTTCACATTATGGATTCACATATTATTATTTGTCAGACAAAATATTTTTCCTTGCATTTCCATTTTATGATTTGGTTTAGAAATTGGTATTCATAATGTGTTACATGGAATTAGAAATAGAGAGGATTCATTACTTTTTGGAGTGAGGAAGACAAACCATTAGAAAAATGTGCTTATTAGGTTCGTTATTATTTGCCTGAACAATAATGTCCTTTTAGAATAGTGCTCAACATCACTTGTAGGTGGTAAAACGACATTATTAGGAAGCCAGCATATTATTTATTTTAATATGAGCCATGTGTTTTACTGTGGAGATTCTTCAGTGTTCAGGTGAAGCTCTGCTGAAAGACTTGTGTCCTCAGCAGCCTGAAAAATAAGTTCACTTACTGAGATATCTGAAGAGACTATATATATATGTGTGTGTGTCCAACTGGAGTACTATAGAGAGGTATCTGAGCTCCATTTTAAATAATGAACGTAGAAGCAACTGCATTTATCCAACACTAGTGCTTGTTCAGGCAACTTGATCTGAATAGAAGTTGTCAATGTAGATCTTCTCAGGGAATCCTGAGCTTTAACTTGCATTAAAAAGCAAAGTCTTCTGTGATTCCACTATATGGCATTTGAAGTGTTTATTTGTTATTACATCACAGGGAGCCAGGTCTAGTTGGTTTTAAGTGTGTAATTTCTTTTCAAAAAGGATTTTGTGGGGTAAGAGTAATTGAGATGGACAAACTGGGGTACTGAGATCCCCTTCTTCCTTTCCCCTTGCATATATTTCTGAACCATTAAATTAACTAGACTGTAGTGACTACATGATCTAACAATACAAAAATATGCAGTTCTCTTAAAATTATGATCCTAGTGGGAGTTTATTTTGTCAAGCAATATATTAATATGCTGAGATCAGCATATTCATAGCAGAAAATTAAAATGGAAGTGAAATTGTAACTGTCAGAATCTGAGGCAGAGCAATACACCAGTAACCTTAAACTTAAAACCATTAAAACTTATTGGTCTCTCTGCAAAGGGAAAGGGATGATGGAGATTACTTCTTTTAATTCTTCCAGTTCTACATCATTGCCTGTTTGTTGTAAAAAAATTACGTGCTTGAACAAATTCACTTTTCTTTCTACAGCATTAGCCTCAGATTTTTGCTCTGTAAAGCTTCTTGCAAAATCAGATTTATTGTTTCCACAGCCTAAAAAGGAGTAAAATCTGAAACACAGCATGTCAGCATACCTTTTCTGTCCTTGAAAAATTAAAATGTTGTAGGGGCGTACAGTTCACCAATGCCAAAATTGTTGATGGGTGTTTCATGCAGGACTTGTGTTCCACATTCCCAGCAGGAAGCTGAGTCTCTGTCAGGTACAATGCATGTGGTGGATCCAAATGGCTCTTGAGAAGCTGTGGAAAGCTCTCACTCTGATGCTTGGCAGGGATTAAAAAGGTTTGGTGTTCTGCATTAACAGAGAAAACTGGGAGGATGAACTTTTCAAGGGCCCAGCAGTATAGAAATTTAACTAACACAAGTTCTGTGCTATATTGTATTTTTTTTAATATACTATTGCAGATAATTTGGAGAGAAAGTAGTAAATGTTCAGAATGCCAGGTAGCTCATTTACCTATTTTAGGTCTTGGGACAAAAGACAGGAAAGATTTTCTAAAAATGTAGCTCTTATAAAAATATGAGTTTGAACAGTGGAAACACATGCAAAATATTAAAATAAAT
The DNA here is from genome assembly GCA_036785705.1 of Acanthornis magna. Lineage (NCBI taxonomy): Eukaryota > Metazoa > Chordata > Aves > Passeriformes > Acanthizidae > Acanthornis > Acanthornis magna. The sequence goes on along the minus strand of JAWUZG010000480.1, from coordinate 66,503 downwards.
CTGCTGGGGACAGGCTGTGAACACCATTTTGCAGGCTACTATATGTTTTCGTATTCAGAATTGCATCCCATTAAAATTATTGTTGAAGTCTCAATAACAGGCCTTAAGTTATTGACAAGAAAATACAAATCTGTAGCTGTTCTTGCCATGCTCAAAATAGTGAGATGAGCTACTTCATCTTTTTGTTTGTTCTTTTTCACCCCTTAGTTCTTCCCTCTCATGACTTCCATAATCTCATGATTTTATCTTCAGAATACTGCAAATGTAATCAAATTCATGAAAGGCTAGAACAATCTCTGGGTACTATTGGAAGTATTTTTGCTCTTTGATTGATGCTGGCTTTTCCTGTGAAATAACATGATTGCAGATTGAAGTTAAAGAAAAGTTGGGATATGGTCTTGGTTGTCTTTTTTTATCTAACAGAGTTCACTAATGACCACCTTCATTCCTGAATTATTTAAGTCATCCATTGAGACATAATTTTATACCTTTACCACACACCAGTTTATAGTATCTACATTTTACAGTATATCTGTTTCTCCACATCACAAGGCAAAGTTAGAGATGTGTGAGTTTTGATTGAGGATTCTTTCCTTCATTCTTTAGCGCAACTCAGTCACCTCATGGTTTGCTTGTGGAAATATTCTCTGAGCTTCCACCACCACGGCGGCAACTATGGCTCTGTCTGTCTTGGTTCACAGTTATGGGTCTGTTTTAATTTCATGCTTTCATGCCACATTTTCATATCACATCTACAAGAAGCCTTTGTTCACTTTCTCTTTAGATAGGGAAAAATAATAAAAACATTAGTGCAGCTTTTCTAGTGCCATAATGGTTTTTAACTGTTGGTGTAATTAAAAAATGTGTCTTCCTGTTTCACAAAGCCATCCAGAACACAGGGGCAGCCACACTCTGTCTGAGAGGATTGCAGTGTCATCACAAGACTGATAACACTGAGGCAGGACTTGCAGGAAGAAAGTCTGGGACAGAAGTCCAGATTTTAAAATGCTGTCTATCTCAGGAAATGCCCAGAGTCTAGGGTTACCTCAGTTTCTGTTTGCAAGCTTCTGCAGATGCTTGAAGGTGTCTATCCAGGTAAGTCTTATTAGTCGTATTTGAATTAGTAATATTTCTGTGCTGACTGGAGTCAGAATGAATATATATCCTACCTGCCAGCTAATTGTCCTACCAAATGATTTCATTAATACGTTGCCATGGTGTGTAGCAAACAGCTGGAATCAGATCTGCTCTTGTTCCGATTTAACAAAAATACAATCTGACATGAATGTGATAATAAAGCAAAATTGGTAAGTACTGCTGAAAGAAAAGACACCGTAGTCCAAGATCACCACCGTGTCAATGTGACTGCACAGCTCAGCACACAGGGAGCACTGACAGCCCTGGCACCTGCAATTTCTGTGAGCAGCAAATGGTTCTATACATTCTGCTGAACAAAGAAGGCTGAACATGCACTATCTGTTGCAAACTTTCTTTCTTACGCTTTTTCTCTTTGTATTCCATTAATGGGGAAGCAACTCTACTATTAGGAGAAAATACCACACAGTAACTCACCATAAACAAGAATCTAAAACATGGTTGTAAAACAAGGGAAAGTGTTTCTGTGAAAATGAGGTCTTGGCATTCTGTATTTATTTTCTGTTTAAGCTTCCAGATTAAAGCAGAATAGCCCACACAGGACATATATTACACAACTGCAGTTTTGCAGTAACTTCAGGCTGCAGCCATCACATTCTTCAGAATTTAAACTGCATCTCGGATGTAGCTTTAACCTACTCATCTTTCCAGCTTGATTTCCTGACCAAAATATTATGCCGGCAAAAAATAAGTGGTTGTTGCAGGTCCAAACAAGGTGGTGGATAAGAGATTTTTGTAAGGAGGAGGATGAAGGGATGACCTTCTGATAGTACTTGGTGGATTTACAGTGGAGCCATTATTACACATTAGTGAGTAATACCCACCTCTTTGAGGGTGTGAAGTCTGGTGAGCATCAATGCTGTATCTCCCTGAGTCAAGACGTAAACTTGCTCATCTATCATTTGCTTAATCATCTTCTTTGCTTAATCCTTCATTCTTAACTGATTTTCATAGCATTATAGAATCACAGAATCACAGAATATGCAGAATTGGAAGGGACCCACAAGGATCATTGAATGCATACCTTAACCCTCCCTTGACACAGCTTTGTGTCATTCCCTTGGTTCCAAAGCAAAGAAAGCTTCAAACATCTCTGCTTTTTGTATGTCCCTGTTCATGAGGTGACCGTCCCCATGATGTGACTGTTCAATGTTATTTCTAATAGTTATTTCTACATTGCCTTTAGCTGTTACCATATTTTTTAAAGTTTTTATTGTTCCCACACTCCTGTCCAGCTTCAACACCAACTGAGCTTTGGCTGCACAAATTTTTTTTGCTCAGTAGTGGTGAGCAGCATCTCCGCGTTCGTCCCATGTCATCCAACCTTGTGTTCACTTTCGTTTTTCTCACCTTAACTCCAGAAGATCCCTACTTAGCCAAGTTGATCTTCTATCTCACCTGCTTGACTTACAGCATTTTGGAATTGCCTGCAACCATGCTTTTAGAAGGTGGTGCTTAAAAAGTGACCAGCACTGATGGGCACCAGCACCTCCTAAAGCATTTTACCGGGGACCTCACTAATCAGTTCCCTGAGCAGTCTGTGGTCCTCATATCCAGGAGGATGTTTTGATCCTGAATTATCTCCTAGAGAAAGCATGTCTTACAATTCAGTGTGAGAGATCATTTATATCCAGTCTATTTTTTTTTTTTAGATTTTTGTTTTCTTTTTTGCTAAATGACCAGAACCTAACCATTAGGATTTTTTTTTTTTTTTTGTCTCCTCTTCAATCTTCTTTGAAGAAAGCCAGTTCCTGGCCCGTTTCTGACTGGCTATGTAGGAGCAGGCATACGTGCCCTACATGTATTAGTCTGGAAGTCTCTTTTGGTGAGCTGCAAATGTTGACAGCTTAATGATGATCATTCTTTACAGATGGTGATTCTCCTTTCTTTAAACTGTAATTCAAGAAACAGAAAATGTAAATTCCTTGTGATTTAAAGTTTGGGTGTGGAAAATGTGACTTAGTATCCAAAGAGCTAAATGAATGATTCTTAATGATAGTTGAATTCTTGTTCTTTTGCCAGTTAATGACCAGTTGGGAAGAGTTAATTGTCCTCAACTGCATCTTGGATCATTAACCACTGAGGCAATTATTGCTTAGTAAGTGCCTGCTGTTAAGTACTTTACCATTACAAGGTAAATGTATTTTAATGTCTTCTGAAATGCTTTTGGTCTTTTTTTTTCCCCCAGAACCTGCTTTGTGTATGTGATGTCATTGTGTGGACTTTTTATTTGATATCATGTAAATTGTCAATGAAGAAAGCACCAAAAAGAAAATTCCTTTCAGTTTAAAAACTGAAGTAGTCAATACCCCAAAGTATTTTCTGCTATTGGAATTGAATTACATTCTTTTTCATATATATGGGCATGAATGGAATATCATATAAAACCTAGTCTATTTCTGTTCTTCACAGCGTGCTGGGATATAGAATGAGGATAAGGATGGTGGTTACATGTAGCCTCCATAATTTGCATAGTGTACTGTCTGCTGCATATTGGGATTGTGCAGGATCTAGGATAACTCTCTGGGATATGCTTACTGCATGTAAAGGTACTCAGTGTATTACAGTTCTGTCTTTATATTCACCATATATTACTTATTTGCAACAGCTGTACAGATAGATTATACATGAATGATCATGAAATGATCAAATTAATTAATTCACCTAATATTGGAAAGGATTGAAGTGGGGGGAAGCCTTAAATGAGTTTATTAATGAGTTTATTCTGGAATATTTCCTTAAAGAATAAATATCTTAAATACTTTCAGTATTTTTAGCTACTGAGTCTGGAAATTACAAATGCTCTAGAAATTCCCCATGTTTTTTATCCTCTTTTTTTTCCATAATTACAATTCTAAAATCCTAGGCCCTTGTCTCCTATAAGTACAAAAGGTAGTATTTCTGCCCCATAATATTTCAGTAAGTCTACTTGTAGCAGAATTCTTAACGAAAACAGCTTCCATATTTCAGATTTCTTATGTCAATTTGGAAAAATACGGTAAAATGTACATTCTTCTCACTTAATCTTCGTTAGGTGACCCAAATTAAGGTTTCTGATAAACAAAATACAATGAACAACAGCTCTGTAGTAGGAGTTCTGTCCTGAGCTTGACCTGTAAAACAGGAAAAGATGTTTTTGAGGACTTCTGCCCTGGCTGGGAAGGAGGTATAGTTAAAGCAATTGTATTTCTTTTACTACAATATCTAACAAGTTCTGATCAAGAGTGTTGCTTCAAACTAGAGAAGACCTCTTCAGCCTGGTCTGCTTCTGCTTTATAGCTGATCAAACAACACTTATGTACTGAAAAAGTATCTGTTCCTTGGGGTTGAAGCTGAACACTGTATGTTCAAGTAGTATTTGGTGTTCAAGTGGCAGAGATAAATCTAGAAAGAAGGAGGTGCGAATTAGTCTCTTCTGCTGAAATTTCAGAACTCGCTGGAATACTAAACAAAACATTGATGAAGAGGCACACTCTTGCTGAAGAACAGCTGTAGGACAATAATGTGAGTCAATGGACTTCTCTGCTGCCATAGATAGAGAGACAGAAATTTAGACAGTCACCAGAAAGACTTCTGTGGGCTTTCATTAAATAGAAAACATTCAAAGGAAAACAGGGCAGGAAGGCCACAGAATGAACCTGAGAACTTGGAGTGTTGGAGTGAACTGAGAACTTGGGACTGACCAGCATGTTGTACCTGGACCACAACTGATGATATTTCATGCCATTGTATCATCCATGGACTTTGAACTTTTGAAATAGGGGCCTCTAGATTGAAAACCTTATCCCAAAAATTCGACTATAAGCAGCTGCAAATAGAACGGGAGGGAGAGGCATTCCAGCTGCCCTATCTCCACAGCCTCTCCCTCAGCCACTCTGCCCCGCACACACTCCTCCTGCAGAGCTACAAGCACAGGGCCATGTAGGAAGCCGAGGGCTGCAGAGCCCCTGCAGAGCTGCCATGGAGCTCTTGCCAAGCCCTGCCCAGCAGCAGCCCTTGCCAGCCCTTGCCAGCGCCTTGGGCTGATGCAGGGCAGTGCGGAGGGAAAGGTGGGCAGCAGAGCCTGGCACATCCATACCTGAGCTTCTTGAGCTGCCACAGCCTCCTGTGCGGTAGGACACTTGTGTTGTGTGTCTTTCTCCTCTTCCTCGCTGGCTCATAATCCCTGTCTCCGTGCTCTTTTCCCTTCTCTTTTCCTCTGCCTGCAGGTAGCCTGTGAGCCTTTACGTGCATGGTCGGATTAGGTAGGCAAAGCCCCGAGCTAAGTCCCTTCTTGCTGGAGTCACTGAGGGCTGCTTTTACCTGCTTGCAGGTGAATCCACCTTTTGTGGATGCTTGCAGGTGAATCTGGAAGTGCCTAAAACAGAAATTCTGGAGGTGAGCGGTGGCAAGAGACAGCCTGGAGGAGTAAAGCATTGACTGCAAAATCACTCCCTTAGCTGCACAGAGCAGACGCTGCTTTGCATCAGCTCCCTCTCGCACACTTCAGCTGCCCCCAAGGAGACCTGAGGCAGCTGGCATGAGCTGGCATCTGAGCACAAGCCCCCTCAAGTTGGCCATGACACCCCTTGCTGCTTCCATTTACATCTATCTTGTCCACTGAGGAGGCACGAGCCTAAAGCATTGCAGAAGGAAACTGTCCAGTTTGCTCTAGCATGTGTAAGTGTGGAGGCAGGCAGGCAGGAGGGAAGGAAGGCAGGAGGGAAGGAAGGATCAAGAGGTGGGTGAGAAACTCCACGCATTTTGGGGACGTGTTGTGCCCACGTTTCTGTAGCTGACACACCTCTGCCTTTTGGGCCTCCAGCAGCATGGCCTCTGCACTGTCTTCTTGTTTGCTGTCTGGCAGTGAGAGGCATTCATGGGGACAGCTTTGTGCCTGGGGCTCCTCATCTGCCTGGCTTGCAGGGCCACTTTGCTCTTCCTGGGGCAGCTCTAGAAAGCAAAAGCACCGAAATGCAGCCAAGCAATGTCTTGGAAGACAAGAGCACACAGAGCAAAAGCCACAAGCGAGCCCTGCGCCTCTTGTCTGCTGGATGCGGAGATTTCTGGGACCCCCAGTGTCAGGCTGGGACAAGCCTCCCTTCCTGCTCCTACCTGTGCATATCTCCGTGGGTGCGGGTGACTGTTCCCAGCCAGCAGTCTCCTCCCCAAAGATCTCCTCCATATCCATGATCAGGAACTCCACCAGCACATTCACCTGCACACAGGAAAGCCTTGCTCTCAGCCCTGGGGCCTGACAGTGTGCCAAGCAGCACCTGCCATCACTGCTGAGCCTTGCCTCTGCACACAAGGCGGTGGCTCTTGCAGGGACAGCTCTTGCAGGCAGCTCCTGCTCCAGCCTTGGCTGCAGAGAGGCACTGCCAGGCACAGGCACCTCTGGGCAGCCAAGCTGCCGTGGGCCAGCCAGGCTGCAGCTGGCTGCTGAGGACAGCATTCCCTTGTCATTCTCAGCCAGCATGGCCTCCAAGTGCAGCTGCTCCTCCTGTGCTGGGCTCAGCAGGCTTGGCCCAGGCAGATGGCCAGGCTGCTGCAGCTCATTCGGCTGTGGATGTGTGCTGGCCGATGTGTCACAGCAGTGTGAGCAGCTGCTGGAGGAGGAGCAGGTTGGCTGCAGGCAACTTCTTGGCCACCGTGAGGGAAGAGGAAGGCAACGTTCATCAGCAGGGCCAGGTTGCCCACAGCTGTCCCCAGAGCTTGCCCCAGGCAGGGGTGCAGCCAGCGGCTGTGTTGCACAGCTCTGCCGGCACTCTCAGACAGGGGTCGAGGCTCCCACACTCCCGCAGGAAGGAAGCGCACAGTTGCTTCCCAGCTATTGATTTGCCCTGAGCCCACGCAACGGAAGGATTGGGTTAGGGTTAGGGTTTTACATTGCCCTGGAATGGGAGTGCCTGGTGCCAAGAGCGAGCTGCCCAAAAACACAGCCTTTGAAGGACACCATCCCAATGCCAGGCTTGTAGCAATGCCTGCTGCAGAGCTGGAAGCTGCTGCCCACTAAAGCTTACACTTTGAGCTGAGAGATCTTGTCCTCCCTGCTGGCCATCTGCATCGCTGCCATCCAGTCCTCATAGAGGTCTGTGACGAGGAGCTTGGAGGGGATGCTTCTCAGGAAGTCCTGCAATGCCAAGGGCTGCTGGTGAGCTTTGGAGCCGATGGCAGCCCAGGTAGGAACCTTTGCAGCTGCAGGGCAGGAGGGCTCACCTTTATGATGACAGCCAGCAGCACTGGCTGGCTTGTCATGTTGATGGGCAGGCCATGGTCCAGGGCCTGCTGCACCTCCTGAACTGCCATGGCACTCTCCGCTTTGCAGAAGATTCCTTCTGTTGTGAGCCCTTGCTGGTGCAGGACAGCCAGCAGCTCCTGCAGGAGAGGCAGGAGGGCTGGGATGTGTGTGAGGAGCTGGGCAGGTCCAAGAGCAGTGGCCAGGGCCAGAGCTCCTCCCCAGCCTGGGCTCCCTGCCTGCTGCCATCACGGGGCTGGCAGCAGAAGGCTGAGCCACGGCTGAAGAGCCCTGTGGCCCATGGCTGGGGGCCGTGCATGGGGACATTGGCTGTGCAGCAGCCGCACACAGTGATGGGCAGCCTCTGTCCGGGCTGCCTTACCTGGATGGGCTGGGGCAGCACAGTGCCATCCTCTGCACAGAGAGCTGCCAGGGGCTGCCCAAAGAGTGCCCTGCTGCAGCTGGAACCCTCCTGCCCAGGAGCCCGGGCAGCCCCAGCTGGGCCCTGCCACAGAGCAAAGGGCCATGGCAGCCACCTCCTCCTCGTCCTGCTGCTGTCACCACTAACGCTGGTCCCTCCTGCTGCAAAGCAAAACAGAACCAAAGCTTGTCAGTGGGGACTGCCAGACCAGTGCTTTCGCAGCCTGCTCTGCCCTGCCCTGCCCTGCCAGCCCTGCCCTGTCCTGCCCTGCTCTGCCTAAAGCGCTGTGCAGAGCCATGCAGCACCCCAGGCACACCCAGCTAGCAGCTTGAAGGCTTGTGGCTTGAAGGCTCCTGAGAGCTGACGTGGTGCTGGGATAAGCTGCCCCAGCCCTGGCTCTGCTTTTCTCCAAGCTGCGGGCAGCAGTGGATGTCTCTTGTCTGCTGCCACACCTGCACAGCCACACTCAGGGGGACCTGCTTTCACAGCTACCTCTTCCCCAGCTTCTACTGCTGCGAGGGCTCCCCCTCCTCCTCCTCCTCCCCATCTGCAGGACTTGCCTCTTCTGCAGGATTTGCCTCTTCTGCAGGATTTGCCTCTTCTGCAGGATTTGCCTCTTCTGCAGGACTTGCCTCTTCTGCTGCACATTCAGCTGCAGCAGCTTCCTGCCAGCCCTTCTCCAGCCCCTCAAGGTCCCTCTGCCTGCCAGCAGCTCCACCGTCCTGCCCACCAGCCTCTCCCAGAGGCCACATGCATGCCCTCTGCCTGCTCTTTGAGGGGACAGTCTGATGCCAAAAGATTTTTGCTTTTTATCTATTTTTCCTTAGTTCATAGCTCTGTAGACGATGATTGTGTAATTCTAACACTTCTCAGCTACCTGTAGTACTTTTCCTACCCTGTCAGGCAAACATGTTCCTGGAATCCTAGTCTAATCTTGCTTCTTCAATCAATCAAGGCTATTTCACTTCCCTATGTATATAGATATAAAAAATGGGCGGCTAGAAGCAAGGCACAGGCTGCAGTGGGGAACCTTCCCATCAAGAGGGGAAATTACTTCATTAACTGTGCTTCTAATTGGGAATTCTTGCCAATCATGCTAATTGGAGAAACTTATGAAAGTGTTGAAGCCCTGTCTCACGTGTGCATTTCACCATGAGGGCACCTGGAGGATTGTCAAGAAACAGTAATGGCATTTTAGATTCTGAATCCTGTTTGGCTCTTGATTTTCAGGGCTCCAAGGCAACAACTCAGCCCATCAGCTGCATCACTCAAGGGCAGCAGCGCCTGCAGAGCACAGCACAGGGCGGGCAGCCCTGCACCTTGCTAGCAGGCAAGCTCTGCCCAAGGCCTCAGCAACTCAGGGAAAAGCCACGTCCCTTTTGGCCATGAGCCATCCAGGGCTCCTTTGCGTCCCCCCAAGCCCCAGGCCAGGCTGTCCAAAGGGTCCCAGTTTGCCTGAGGATGGCCCATCCCTTCCGTGTGCTGCTGGGACGGGTGCCTCAGACACAGGGGCTGTGCTGTGCCCTCGCTGGCTGTGGGGACAGCCCCATGGCCTCCTTCTTAGGTGGCACATTGGCTGCGCTCATGGTGCTCACAGCGGCAGCAGGAGGCTGCCTGCGGCTCTGGAGGCCAAGGCTGAAGCTCAGGGGTGGCTCTTGACGGGCAGGTGATTTCCCCATGCTCAAACCCTGCTCTATTGCTGTTCTGGAAAGAATCACGCTGATACCTTTGGTGCCCATATTGGAAAAGTAATCTCTCTTTAAAATCTATTTGAAATAATATTTTAGAACATGGTAATTAAACTAGACTGACTTTTTGTCTTTTGGACTTTTGTTTTCCTTTTTGGCAATTTTAAATCTACAATTTCTAGCCAGTGTTCACACACTGGGAAGACATTGTAGAGAAAATTGCTTCTGTTGAGAGTAAAATTGCATAATCTGCAAATTCTCACTTGCTTCAAGGCAGAGGTTAAGTATCAGCATTTTTTACCTTTGTTCATCTGCCTTTGGTTTAAATAAGAAAATTAGTTTTTGTTTTTAAACTCTTTATCCTTCCAGTGTTACAAGACTTCAGATGTTCACCTGTTATATAAGTAATCCAGTAAAAGGAAAATAAAATTCCTTTATTAGCTCCTAAATAATTGGAACTAAGTCCTTAGTTCTTTTTATTTAGGAAAAAGAAATGTAGAGTGGCCTGAATTTTCACTCTTCATTCAGTCCATAGCAGCAGACTGACCGCAGGTCTGTTTTGGAAAGAAAAGCTGTGCCACAATTGTCTTGGATTTCTCTAAAAAGGAAAGTTTTATAATGAAGTTTTCTTTTTCAGTCAATACCAGTAAAGAATGAATATCCACATATTTGGTTTGGCCATAATTTTCATGCTGAAATTGTTTTTGCAGACCGTTGAGGGAGTAGCTTCTTAGAGTAACTAAGACTAGATTTATGGGCTGAAGCCCTGTACAAATGCACAAAAGTATATTAATTTTAAAAATGGCAATGAGGTACGGTTTTTATAAGTGTGTAAACATCCCAGAAGCAAGATTTCTGCTATTAGCATTGTTGTTGTTGTATGAAATTTTATTATTAAATAATGCACTGCAAAACCTAACAAGCTGACATCTCCATTGTATCAGGAGATCATAAAACCAATGAATTAAAAACACTGAACTGCCCTTGAGATTAAATGATGCTGAAAACAGAGCTTAAGCAGAGTCTGAACACTCTTTTGTTACCAACAGTTTCATTTATCAACCTGAAAGGATCCAAATACTTTGTAATTTAAATGATATAACAAGTGTTGAGAGGAATAGTAATAGAAAACTATGGAAATCTGTCTTAACTTTTTTTTTTATTAATATTTTTGATAAGCAGAGCCAACAGTGGACTGTATGCATGAACACACCAAGTACATTTTTAAGCAGCTAGTCACCAGGATGAAAAGAAATGGCCTTGAGTTGTGTCAGGGGATGTATAGATTAGACACTAGGAAAAGTTTCTTCACTGAAAGGGTGGTCAGGAATTGGAACAGACTGCTTAGGGAAGTGGTGGAATCACCATCCTGGGAAGTGTTCAAAACGCGTATGGATGTGGCACTTAGGCATATGATTTAGTGATAAACAGAGTAGTGCTGGGTTATCAATTCAACTCGATCATTTTAGAGGTCTTGTGCAGCCTAAGTGATTCTATGGTTCCATAAAAGTCTTACGCATTAGTTTAAAGCATGGGAGGGTCTCTAGTGAAGCTGGATTGCACAGGTAATTGAATGAAGGTAAGGCTCTTGTGGGTTTTGCATTCTCTACAGTGGCAGTAAAATGGAAATGCAATAATGAACCGAACTGCAACAGACAGCACTGAAAGGTGGCAGCTGGCCTGGCTCCAAGCAGTCCATTTGGGCCATCTCGAGATGCAGCTGTTATTGTGCTCCTATTTACACTTTAACTGAATCCCTCTGTAAATGTTACAACTTAAGTACTTGGCACATTTGACTATAATGTATGCCCAATACTTACTGTGTAAATTGTAACATGCATTGGTTTTGCATTTTATGGATTTTGAAGACCCCACTGCCATCTAAGAATCATTTATATAATCATTCAAGTTAGAGGTCTATAGGTTACAGAAGTTATGGGTGGCAGGTCACAGCTGTGAGTATAGGTTTCTTTTGTAAAACAGAGCCACAATGACTTGTTTGTATTAGTAATGGTCTGCATGGCTCAATTAATGCACCAGGTTCTTAGCCTCATTCAATATAAATTTCCTGAAGGGTTTTGGGAAGATGTGGCGATGTCTTTTCACTGCGTTTGTAATGACTAAGAAGCCAAGATCTGAAGTCAGCAGATCAACTGATGTCCTCCTTCATGTATAAGAAACTTGATTCTACAATTCTGTGTCAGTTCCAGTGTGTAACCGAGGACCACTGGCAGGTTTTATATTTCCGCTTTGTGTTTTGCTACTGCACCAGCACAGATTGGGAAATCATCAGATCAGTGCCAGGAGTTTTGAAATAGAGAATAAAGCATGACCCTCCTCCCTGCCAGGCACACACCCATTCTATTACCATTAGACAGATTCTATCACTTTCTTTGAGGAGAAATTGTGGAAGAACTTGGATACAGAATTTTTCTAACACAATCATGATGACTCATTGAAATTGTGATGTTTTACAGAGCATGGTGGGTGTTTTTTTTCTTTTTTAAAAAATAAATTGTCCTTTAATATCAAGCAATATTCTGGTAAGTGCTGGAAAGGGCAATATATAGTCCCTGCTAGGGGAAAACTCTGATAAATCCCTGACCAGTTGGAAGCTCTAGAGTCTTGCCCCATATCATGTCCTCTTCATCACTAGCTTAAAACAATGTCCTGTTTTTCAGGGAAGTTTGCTAAAAAAAATGGGATCTTTTTGGATTAAAATATACATATATGCATATTTTCCCCCACACGAGGCATACTGATGGTAGGACCAGTTGTTTAAAACTATGACCACTTTCAGTTCCATCTGCCAGTTCCAACCCAGTTCACTAGGACTGAGATACTACACTGTCTTCAAAAATGGGTGAACTCTCACAACACACTGGAGGCGAAAGCTGCATCCAAATCAAATATGTCTTAATAAGCAGGCTTGTCATTTTTCAATTATCTCAGGCATGTTTTTTAGTAGTCTGACCCACTTTGTGAGGGAAGATTGTCTGTGACTTGGAGAAGGCTTGGATAAGGAGAAATGGAATTCCTTCCCCCAGTTTCTTCCGTCTCTCAGTATTGGCCTTATCTTACCAGCAGACTCACAGTTTTCTTGTAAAGACACTCCCTTCTCATTCCTTTCACAATCATTGGTTACACATCTTCCATGTGCCATTTGTGGTTTATGTGTCTGTCTCAATGCTCTTTATGCTCAGTCAGCTCTTTTCTAGGCTGATGAAGAACGCTTTGCTTAGTCTTTCACATCAACAGATGTGATCATCCTCAGAATTTTCTCTGGCTGCTCTTTCACGGCCTATGAACATCATATTTGCAAGTATCAACAGCAGAGCAGAAAAAAATACCCATGCATCAGCAAGCAAATATTCAGAAGTTTTTCTGAAATATCACAAACATTGATATTACAAACATGAATTTACTTTGTATTACAGCACTGAAATACTAATATCTCAAGGAGATTTTGACACAAGTAAGTTTATTGCCAAGAATGAGATTCAATGAAATGTATTTCTCTGAATTTTGAAATCTCTTTTGCATATACAAAACTTCATTTATTTCAAGCTCTTCTGGAAGTTTTCAAAAATAACGTAGTATTACTGGCATAAGTTTCTTTCAGTGTTAATTCATTGCATTATATTTTCTTCCTGCTGTATGGAAAATGATGCTATGTAAAGCCAGTGTCCATAAAGGAGACAGAGGAGTCCTGCAACTTTATTCGAATAAAGGGAGAGAGCCCACTGGGGCACATGCCTGTGGTGTTTTCTCTCTCTAGGTTTTGGAGGGCACAGCCCCCTTTTATCCTAAACTCCTGGCCGCAAGTTGCCCTCTTCCTTTCCCCACTGGCTGAGGTACTAGGAAGGTACAGCCTTCATGAACTGCCTACTACATATGCCCCCTTGAACCTGTCATTTTGCCCCAAAGTTCAGAAACTCAAGCTTGTGCAGATCCACTTGTTTGCTTCAGGGGTCAAGCTGTCTGGGCCTTGTAACAAACCTGCTGCTTGCATTTAGGAGAGACATTAAGACCCATTCCAAAAACATTAATACCATACCTTCACCCATAAAATTGTTTGTAAAGACATTAGCGCACATCTTCCCTAAGACTGTTGATGTGACGTCTGTGCTACAGTGTGAGGAACCAATTTAATTTTTATTTCTGCCTCAGTTCTTGAACAGAGGGTGGCTAGCACTCGTGAGTGGGAGGACACTGCCAAAATTATGGTCTCTGAGCTGGCACCCCCTTTAGAAAATGGAGAGAAGCTCTGTTTCTGGGGACACTTTGCATGACAGCCAGTACGGGGAGACAGAACTTCCATCACTGGACTGCAAGCGACTGCCTCGAGAAGAGGGGAAATCCCTGCTGCCGGGTAAGACTTCCCTATGATAGGGAAGATGTGTGCTAATGTCTTTACAAACAATTCGACAGCTGAAGGCATGAGTGTTAAAGCCTTTGAAATGGGTCTTAATGTCTCTCCTACCTGCAGGCAGCAGGTTTGTTACAGGGCCCAGACAGCCTGAAACAGACAAGCGGGTCTGCACAAGTCTGACTTTCTCAACTTTGGGGTAAAATGACAGGTTCAAGAGGGCATATGCAGTAGGCAGCTCACGAAGGCTGTACCTTCCTAGTACCTCAGCCAGTGGGCAAAGGAAGAGGGCAACTTGCGGCCAGGAGTTTAGGATAAAAGGGGGCTGTGCCCTCCAAAAGCTCGAGAAAGAAAAGCTCACGGACATGTGCCCCAGTGGGCTCTCTCCCTTTATTCGAACAAAGACACTGGCTTTTCATAGCGTGATTTCCCGTACACCGGACTAACCGATGGTCATCCTCAAGGGATCGGACTATGGGAGGAGCCCTGGGGTACAGAAGTTGCGTCCAAACTGTGTTAACTTGTTCCTTGATCCTCGTTTGTTCGTTGCTCCTGTCTTTGTTCAGGGCCTGCGGTCCTTCTCCCTGCGATCCACCCCGCTTCAATCCCGCCTGCCTGCCCTGCCTTCCCACCGTGCTTTCGGCCTGTCTTCGCTCCCGCAGCAGCCTGCGGCGACACTGTCCACGGTTCGGATCGTGGCCGCAACCCCGCAGCCTATCCTGCCTGCTACTCTGCCACCACACCACTCTGTCCCGAGCACCGCCCTCACGGCCCCGCCGCCCTCACGGCCCCGCCGCCCTCACGGCCCCGCCGCCCTCACGGCCCCGCCGCCCTCACGGCCCCGCCGCCTCACCGCGCATGCGTCGCCCCCCCCCCGGGCCGCGGCTCGCGCTGGCCTCCGTTCCCGAGAGCTGCGCGGACTCCGCGGGCCCGCAGCGCGCGCTCGCCCCCTGCCGGGCGGCGGCCGGCGGTGCAGCGCAGAGTGCCGGCGGTGACACTCTTGTGTCGCTGTCGCTGTGTCTCTCTGGTTCTTCTTTTCCCTCCTTCGCTTCTGCTGTTTCTGGCCTCCTCTGGTGATGCCGGTGATTTTTTGTATTTTCTTTTTACACCCTTTTTATGTATTTTTATGCCCTTTGCCTTCCCTGTTGCCCTCTATACACACTCCTTGTACCCTGCACAAACACTCCTTGTACTTTAGCCCCGCATCTTTATAACTCTTCTGTTCTGGTATTTAGCTTAGTTTGGCGTCTTGCAAAGCGAGGAAGACCAAACATTCATATTATCTCAGAACCAGAGGCTCCAACCTTGGACGGAGCCTTCTCTCTGGAACATGTTTTTGTCAACTAGGCTGTAGTCTCATTTGGGGGGGGGGGGGTGTTTAATTAGAATGGGGGACAATTACTTCATTTACTAAGTTTCTTATTGGGGGATTTTAAGTAGATATGCTAATTTTGTGAAGTCCATAAAAATCCGGTACGCGTTGTATGGCGGTTCCAGCTCGTCGCTTGCTCCTCAGCGTGTTTCCACCTTTGAGGAGTTGAGCACCTAGGATCCTATTAAACCGAGCTAAATTCCCTTTTCCCTCTATTCCTGTGTCTGCTTCATATTTTGACTAGCCTGATAGGGCATCACGGGCAGGGACACACCATTTCTCTCATCAGTAAGCGGTTCTCAGATACAATATTGGCCTCGTTTGTGTTCATTTCATCTGAGATATCAGCTTGAAAGTTTCCCTTGCAGTTCCCTGTATTGGATCACGACATGCAGTTATTTTAGTGTAGCCTCCAGAGAGTGATTGTGCAAGCCTTCAGTAACACACGTCCCACAGCAGAGAACTTGTATGGAAATCTATCGTTTTCATGTCTTGCACCATATTGAATGGACCAGCATTCCAGTTTGTTTTCTACGCTTGTTACTTGCTCAAGTCTGAGTTAGGTGCTTATCAATACCCTGAACTAGCAGTCAAAATACATATATTAACCTTGGTAATATTAAAATACATGAGATGAAGACACCGTTGGGTCCCTACCCTCTGGATGTGAGCACCAAACCAGTTCCTTATCCACCTAACAGTCCACCCATTGAATCCACCTTCCTTTAATTTATGGAGCAGAAAATTACTGATGTAGTTAGCAATTGAATAAAAACACCAACTGAAGCCAGAAGGAATTTTTCTGAGGTGCTGAAACATTCAGCACAATTTACCTTTTGACAAGATGAGGGATGCTGGAAAAACTTAAATTGCAATTTCTCTTCCTACTGAAGTACATTTTCTTAAAATTGATTTAGGTTTTATTTGCATCACAAAATGTGTATGTGTATTTTTTCTGACTTTTATAATTTCTGCCACTTGAAAATACTGGCAATCCTATCACAAAATATCACTAATGGGAGTATATGTTTTCTTGAGGGCTTGTTCTAGATCTTTATTCTATACTATTAACTTCTTGTAAAGATGTGAGAAAAGCAAGGCAACACAATTTTACAAGGCAACAAAATTAAATTGTTATGGGCTTAGAGGAAAAAGCACCAGTTTAGTCTTGCACCTGTGATTTCATGGGAGTACTTAGAATAAAAGTCATCTACAGAAATGTTTGATCTGGCTTGAATTCACAAGGTTTATGAGAAAGTAGAGAGCAGCACCCCACTGAGGTGGTGGTAATGCCTTCACTCTGCAGCCTTGAGGGTAAAACTCCTTTTACAAGACTCTTTTTTTTTTTACAAGACTCCTTTTACAAAACCCCTTTACAAGCTCTGTTCTACCTCCCTTAAGGCTGTGCAACCTCATGGCTTTGTGCCATTTGCTGTGTTGGAGTGAAAGTGGTCTCCAGATCACGCTCGTAAAGGTGAGGGAATAAATTCTCCTTACGAGTCTCCATTATTTCCCGAACTGGTGCGAACAATTTACAGAGCAGACAGAACTGCTCCTGTATGAACTGCCCTGGATGAATTTGCTGCACCTCGTTGATGGTGAAAGTTGTTTTGGATTGACAGTCCCTGAAGCTTTCAATTCCTGTGAATTTCAGTCCTCTGGTGTCAGAAATAGTTGTCTTACTATTCTCCAGCTTCACCATTAATTAGCTAATTAACTAGGCGTTAGAGAACCAGTTTGAATTTGGTCTGCTGCTGATCATTTCACTAACATGAAATATCTTTTACTGGGTGCATCTTGTTTGGCATCTATTTAATCAATAGATGAGAGAGGGGCGGTAAACCTCAATGATTCTGTTTAATTTATTGATCAGGGTCAGCATCCTTATCAGTATGGTTGAGAGTAGTTTGGTTTTTGTTGGTAAGACCAAAACCGATAATACTCATGATGTTCACATTGCTTTATCACAACTCATAGACTCCCTTTTTTTAATTAAAAAAAGAAAGACAATTATTTGTCACTCAGATCAATTATTGTTAACTGATTAACTTTTAATAAGGAACTTGATGATATCTGAAAATTTTATTATTATTTTAAACAACCATTTAAAAGTACTCTTAGTTTTTTTTCTTCTCCTTTATATTCCATGCTTTAAAATGTCTTACAGGTGCAGAAATATTTTATGACGTATGAGCATTAAACTGGCTGCAATTTTTGTTTGTCAGTAATTTTTATTTTAACTGTTGTTGTTGGCTCATCCAAATAAATGATCAATTCAAATGAACTTAAAATACCATGTTTGTAGCAGGGTTATGTTGAGAAATGCATATATGTGAAATTCAGATTGAACTACTACTTTGGGCTATTAAATTTCAGTGGCAGAGAGCATGTACCTCACATTTCCTGTCGAAAGTAAAATTTGTGAGTGACCATTGGGTGTCACTGCTGGTGCTGTAATAAAGATCTTTTCCCACCACTATCAAAAGAGCAGGCACAAGGATTCATTTGGTGAAAAGAGGAACTCCCAGTGATTTAAAGAGCTGCTTTTTTTTCTTCTTGCAACATGGAAAAGAGTCAGCTAGAAATGCTGTGGGTGATATCTGTAAAGGAGAAGATGTAGTTTCCACAGATACTCTGCAAGGTCTAATGTGTATAATTAGATACAATTGCTCTGGGGTGATATTGTCTAAAACATGGTAATTTTTTCCATTAAGGAACAAATTTCCACTCAAGTGAAATCAAATGCACCTTTCTTTGTTAAGGGAATTAAAGCGTATCTTGTCCTGTTGCTGTTGTTAAAGAGAGTTTTGGTTAAAAAAACCAAAACGATGACAATCCTGAAACTACAAAACAGCATTACAATTAGAACTCTTCACATATTCACTGATAACTGAGAGCCTTACACCACCACCAAGCACAGCAAGCGGCCTGTGATCCTTGAAAGGGATGTTTCATACTATTGTCAAAACCAAATGTGATTTCATACTGGGTTGAAAATGTGGCTCTGGTACTGTAACACTGTACTGACATATTTCAGGTGCAGAAGTCTGTTTATGCAGAAATACTCTGGGCAAACAACACATCCTACAGATCAGGAAGAATATATTCCATTAACATCCTTTGTATTCGAGAAATCAGATCAACTGTATACATCATAAATATCTGTAAAATACACACAACATGTTTCTAAAAATGAATGTGGTTAGACTGTGTTTAGGGCACTTTGTCCTTATGCATCTTTTTTTTCTCAGTAATAAGAATTTTATCTGTGATCTTTTGTTCTTGCTAGGAGTAAATTAGCAGAGAAGATCAACACTGCAATTTTAAAACCTTTTCAAATCAAAGAAATTAATTTCTTATATAATATTACCAGTTTGCAAGTTATTAAGGTGTTTGTAGATTTCAGCAAAATAGCTTTTTCTCCATTTACATGTTTAACATTTTTCTCTTTCTTTTATGAAGTCATATAATTCTATGTAGGCATCTATGGATATGTCTTGCATGGATAATATTAAGTTTAAATTAGCACAATATGTTCTGTAGAATTTTTATAATGCCCTTGCGTTACATTGCGGGTCACAGTACTGCTACTATCCTTGTTTTCAAACGCGAGGAATAAAATAAAAATGCACTAAAGACCTTAATTCTATCCACATAAGTTGTTTTAAGTGGAATGAGGAATTGACCCTAAGAGTACACAGTACAGTAATTTTTTTAGTTGCTGGGTATTCCCACAAATTATATAAACAGGAAAGACAAGGAGAAAAAAAATCAAACTTACTTTACTTCAGAAGGGGAGTTTTAACTTTGGACATAGGCAAGCACTGCAGACTTGTAAAGTAAATTAGACTGGATGGGACCTATGGGGGTTCTCTGGTCTGAATATGGAATGGTCTGGCATGGAATAATTTCCCTTTGATTTATAAGCATTTCTAGAAAGGGGATAGCATAATTTCCTTTGGCCACATACGCAGTGCTTGCACTCTGCCACAGTAATAAATTTCTCTCTTACCTCTGATGTATCCCTGATTGTCTGGAAGCACAAAATGCCATGGAAAGGTGCTGATGGATAGACAAACTGAAGCAACGGTTGTAAAATACAACACATCCCACAAGCTCTAGATGCTGGAGAATTTTTTTTTTAAAGTGTTTTCTTCTAACATCTGTCTGATGCTTCATTGAAATGAATGTTCCACTCAGAGAACTCCTAGAACCTAGTCCCAGAACTTGGATGGTTTTCCAGCCTCAGGGTCATGATTACTAAGTTATTCTCACTAAAAGCTAAAATGGGCTAAAAAAGAGGCTGTTTTTATACCTCCGTTTTCGGTTTAGCCTCTGTTGTCATGCAGGGTCTCAGTTCCTCACTGCACTACCTTCTTGTGGGATTTTGAAGTTGTTGTGCCCAGGTACATCTGAACAATGACTGACATTTTTCAGTAATTCAAAGACAGATAACAGGTGGCAATGATTTTACTTTATGATCATATGGATATGAGAAGGTAAACTGGTGGCAGATACATCTGTATATACTCAAGGGTTATTTAATAGTTGCAGGATTTGAAGGGGTTTATAAAGAACTTGTGGGGTAAGTGTTTTTAATGATATGGGAAGTTGTCATACTTCCTGTGCTTTAGAAAAGTCTACATTCAAAGACTTCTCTGGCCTGATTGGTTAAAAGCCCCCAACAATAATTTAAATCCTTCTTATTACTAAATTGTAAGCTCCTGTATCATCTCGTAATAATCTAAATCCTTCTGCATTTTCATGCTTATTGTGGAGATGGTCTGTACTCCACGATGCTTTCAATTTTAAAAAAGTGCAATGGATCCATGGTTCAAATTAAAGCGTTCACAAGATGACAAGTTATGATCAGTGTTTCTTCATAAGAAATAGGCTGTAGATACCTCAAGATATGTAAATTTTATTACTGCTGGCGGGGGGTCACAGCATCCTACTGCTTCCTTAGCCATTTTACTTCAGTTGTATTATATTTCTTAAATTAACTTGCAAAATTGACAAACTGGAAAAATCTTTCCTGTTGGTCACTCGGTGTGAGGCCTCCTGGCATACAATGTCACATCCTGAATGTTCAGGATAACTTCCCACAAGCAAACTGAGTAGAAGCTGATCCCTGGAAGAAGGAAGATGTGCCCACAGCTGAGGCCTGTACAGATTTTGGTACCCACCTTGCTTGGTAACGCAGTTGTGCAGTGTTAGTTTCCTTTTCTCCTTCGTGATATACTACCCTACTCTGATCTGAAAATGTTTGGTTTTGAGGCCAATATAACTTTAGAAGCTCTGAGTATGTTTCTGTTTGATTTAAACAAGGTCTACTATGGCATATTTTCAATGAATCAGTTTCAATAATGACCCATTAGGAGGAGGATTTGCAGGATTCTTTTACTAAATTGATTATCTTCTTCCACTCTCTCACACATGTTCTCTACTGTCTCATTCCTTGCTTTAGAAGCAGGAAGAAAACTGACTTTTTCTCTGTGCTCCTTTGTCCATAGAGACCAGCAGAAGTACAGTATATGAAAGATGTGACTCTGAGCAAGGCTGCTTCTACACGGCTGAGAAAAATAATTTAGTTTTCTAAATGGCCACTTACAATAAGAAGGACTCTTTATTTACTTACTTCACTCTCACAAAATCTTTTTCCTCAACAGCTCTATACACAGTGGAAAAAATATACCATTAGGAGGTAGGTTAAGGCGAAGGAGCACAGATGTGAAAGTCCAAGAAAGGCAGGAGTCCTTGGGAGGAGGCTGATGAGGAAAGACATCTAAAGAACCCATCAAGGTGCAGACAGTAATTATAGCAAAGAAAACATAGATACTCCCCAGAAAGAGGGTACAGATTCTGGTGCTGAATCACTGTGAAGAGCTTCCAGAAATGACAAAGCAATACAAAAGTTAAGTAAAATGTTATATAAGAGATTAGGGAATTTACTTTTTGATATTTCAGGATTAGGAGTGAAGACTTTATGAAGCTAGCATCAGCTATTCTTGGAATACATAAACTTCTGAGGTTTTTGTTATAAAGAGAACATCTTCATTAGGAGAAAGTTGGCTACAACCTTGTTAAATTTGAAGTCTGTAGCTATGCCTAGAGAATTACAAGCCCATAATGATATTAAAATCCAATAAATTGGATTTTAAAAGAAATAAGAGGCTTAGGCTTTTATAATTTAACCCTATCTAAAATCTCCAGTCCAGTAAGTAGAGTTCAGTGCTTTTAAGAGATTGTACATGGGGCACAAGCTCTGAGCTGTTGCAAGTGTTATGTCAATGGTTCTCCATTATCTATATTTAAATCCTTGTTCTATTTGTTCACACATATAAGTGACTTTGTATGGTGGTGCTCTCTCCTCTGCTGTTGGAGGCCACTTTAAGCAGAGGAGGGATGTGAATATTCATGGTGCTCACAGTTGGTTTGGTGGGGGAATGGTGTTGTTTAACACCAATGAACGGTACTGTGCTTGCTGAGCACTGCCCCCCATTGCCACTGAAAATAATTCCATATAAGTCATAGAGTGTTTCCTTGGAAGTACAATCCTGCACGACCCTTTATGGCTGCAAGCAGGGCCACCTCCTGTAGCTTATTTCTGTGGTCAGCATGGCTTCTGTTGCCATTTTACTGCTAAATTAAACTGTTTAAATTACGTTTGTTGACTTCTGATAGTCTAAAAATAATGCAAAATCTGTGTAACCCAAAATTTTCACCAAGCTCAGTACATGGTTAGATTAAAGGAAAATGACAGATTTGTCAATACTAATTGTGTGGTTTACCTTCAAAATCTAAGTATATTTTTGTTCTCTGCACTGAAGCCAGGAGGATTAATATTTTATGCTCTCATGGCAGAAGTTTATCTCATAGCTTCAAATATTAGTGACAACTGTCAACATGTTTAATGAACAAAAGTTTTTCTATGCTTGGGTTTTGTAAATATGAGCTAAGCAGTGGGCAAAAACTATACATCCCTTCAATTAAAATATATATTATTACCTATACACGGATCACTACCAGTAGTAGGAAGTAACACACTGATGACACTACTTAATATTTTGGATGAGATGAAACTGGAACTGAAAAGTTCACTTCAATGATAAATCATCTGTAAATGCCAGCTTTTGACCTTGGATGCTTTGAAGAATTTGTTTCCTTATTTTAAAATGTTCAGATAAAATGCAATATTTTAGATGTCACATGCAGCAACATGGAAGACAATCAACTAGCAGGTGCTTCTATTGGCAGTTCAATCACAAATGTACATGTGCGCAATTACGGCCAGTAATAGAGTGGGAAGAAAATGGATGCATATGATGATGGCAAGGTCTTTTTAATAGTTATTTAATATGGACATTTTCCAACCTCTATGATGAGTGTCTTACCTGATAAAAAAATAAAAGTTGAAGTTGTGGAGGTGAAACAGGAACAGGCTTCCAGCCTTCCCTACCCTGCCAGTTGCTGTCCTTGTGTCTTAGGTTACATGGAAGGTGTAACCAAAAGTATGTATTCTGTTACCATCTCCATAAGCTGTTCAAACAGGTGGGGCAGTGTTCTTTGTGTTCAGCATGACCCAGCCCTGATAACACCATCAGGGCTATCTCTGCTCATGGCCATCGAGGGCTCCAGGAGTGACTCATAGGAGTCCATCAGCCATTGTGAGATGCCCCACCCAGAGGGGAGGAGCTGAACATTCCCACCTGCATATAAACTAAGACTCTGGAACACTGGGGTACCTTTCCCACTGATTCCCAGAGGAGAAGAGCTCAAGAGCCACCACTGGACCTCCAGAGACGAACGAGACTTTTTCACAAGATCACCATTTCAACAAGAGCACATCCATCACTCCAACGGGACTGCAGCCACCATTTTAACTGCACTGCCAGCACCACCCTAACAGGGTGCAGGTTGTATTCAGACCTTGTCTATCTAAACCATTGTTTCTGTATTATTGCCTCGCTCTAACTACTAGTAAAGAGCTGTTATTCTTTTTTCCCATATCTCTTGCTTGAGAGCCCCTTGATTTCAAAGTTATAATAATTTCGAAGGAAAAGGAGTCATATTCCCTATTCCAAGGGAGGTTCCTGCCTTCCTTGGCAGACACCTGTCTTTCAAACCAAGACACCTTGCTACCTCACCACTTTCCCCTCTGGATCTGCATTCCACAGATTCTCTGCCATAGCCCTGGTGATCTTCTACTCAGTTCTCTGGGGAAGCACATTCCACTCACCACCCTACACGTTCTTTGCAAGCATGAATATATGTATTTCAATTTGCTTCTTGTGGAAGTCATAAACACCATGGCTATGCATGTACTCTCTGTGGTGTGAGTTTTTATTAGATACTGTCTCCTGATGGTGTGCTGTGCACTATTTCCTCCTGCTGCCCATGACAAAACCAGTTGTTTCTGAGGAGATTTTCTAATTCTGTGTCAGATAATGAAGCTGATATTTTGCATCTGTGTTTTCTTCCTAAATATTTTGAATCTTGTAACTCTTGTGAGAAAATGCATGTTTTCTGAAGCAGCTACTCCGTAAAATAGATTTGCAGGAAAGTGGAATACGATTCTGAAGATCATGAACTGCAAACATTGCATGGAATCAGCAACCTGGCCGCTAATAAAAAGAAATTGAGCTTTTGTGGAAGGATAAATGTGAATGAGGTGGTTTGGTAACTCTTTCTTCAGTTGCATGTATTGTTATCACAGATCAGGGTTTCATCACACTTTGCAGTTTTCAGCTCTTGGAGGGAAGGGAACGTACATAACATAGAGATTTTAAAAGGGGTGAAGGGTCATCTGAAGATGGAGATGAAAGACAAAAAAAGATCTGTTACTGACTGCAGTAGATGGCTGGTGGAGTTAATGAAATGGTTGTATGCAATCTTTTGAGTCTAGTCATAAAAGAAATAGCAGAAATGTGTGGTAGCATAGGAGTCTTGGCAAGACCAGGGCTTTCCAATTGAAAGCAGGGGTATATTGTTTATGATGCAGTAGATTTCAAAGCTATAAGAATAGTATAGGAAGGTTTTTCTGCCAAAAATACTTCAAGAAGTGCATGGTAAGATTCATTTAAAAAAATGTTGGGCTTGTGCCAGGTTTGGATATTGATCAAACTTCTGTCATTCTGCTATTAGTTGCATGGGTTAGATAGCTAGGGGTATAAAGGAATAGTGTCAGAATTAAATTTATCATATGAAGATCAGAAAATAAGTGTACTGCCAGGTTTATCTGCAGATGTGATAGCTAACATTTCTCCAAATTCATACAAAATACAAAATATGTTGATAGCTTCAGATTTATCTTTGATAAGTAATAAGAGTCATTAAAGACTGGTTCACTGTAAATAGAGAATAAATGGAGGTCAGTATATCATCTGCAAAATAGCAACAACTCAGACATAACAGATCAATGCCATAAAGTCAAATGAATGAAGTGAAATACTTTGCAAAGTAATTCGATCAAATATACAAAATAGCTAGAACTTGTGTATTAAACAAAGGAGAAAGGCTGAAGTACTTGCTGTAGTAAAGCCAGGGACAGACAAAATCTTCAGAAATGCAAAAAGATTTTCTCAGTGTTTTGGGCTTAATTTTTAACTCGTAGATACATGGAAGAATTAAGAATTGGTGAAAGTTTGGTCTAACTTTGTAAGACAAGTAACCCAAAAAACCTCCATGTTCTTCAACTTCACCAATAAAAAAAATAAGATGAAGAAGCAAAGATAGCATCCTGTGAAACTAGACATTTGGAGAAGTCTAGGCAGAGCCCTTAAACTGGATTTTCAATTTTCATCTAGGGCAAAAGAACTGAAAATTGAAGGTAAAATAAACTGGAGGAGTGCTGGAGGAAAGGTTAGAATATGAAAACTGCTTCCACTAAGGTGGAAGTGAAACTCAAGTATTTTCAAACCAGGTTATCTAACCTTTTCCATTGAATAAAGAAAGAAGTGTCCCATGTTCCTTCACTACCTGTGTAGCAAGTTTCACTGTAAGTGGTAGAATTTAAAAAAAACACAACCCACACCTCATGGATTAAGCAAAGATAACACGTCAGAAAATAATTTGAAACATTTATTTGAGAATATATTTTGTAAAGGTTTTAAAGTGGTTAAAGAGGAAATTGCATTGACCTGCTCTGAAAAGAAAATTATCAGGCTGGCAAAAAGTTACAGAGATTCAAAGATCAGTCTTTGGATGAATATAATTTGATATTTTCGTTAAAGCCTTTGGCAGAAAAGAGCTAATGAGGCCTGCTGATAAAGCAAAGTTGTTCAGCATCATCAAAAAGAGGGATGAATAACTGAGTCACCCTGTGGAATAGTCTGCAAGGTGTGAGATGAAATTTAATCGTACAGCTGCTTAGCCCTATCCTTAGGGAGTAATAATAAGAGAATTCATTATTAACTGAAAACTGTTTAGTTGGAAATGACAAATGGTTAGAGGAATTTAGTGCAAGAGTTGATAACAGAAAAAGTACAAATCAAGAGTTACGAAAAAAGATGTTTCCAAGGAAAGGGGTGATGAGATCCCAGGATTCCTTGCTAGCATACCCTATTTCTTTTCAGTATGAATATTTATAGTGCAGTGTTTAGGAAAAAGGATACAGGCAAGGGTCAATATACAGCCTGTTGTGAGCAAAAAATGAAATAAGTTATGGTTAGTTTGGCATAGCAAAGTGAAAACATGACCTCTAATAAGGGAAAAGGACTAGTTTAGCTATGTAACAATACTGATAAAATACCAAATGAAAGAACTGCAATAAGGCTTAGAAAAACAGGAAAAATGTTGACCTATCAGAAATAATGGGAAGTTCTGAAAAAAAATCCAGTAAGGGTAGTGGAACATGACAGTCTAAGTACTTTTAAGGCACTCTGATGAGCTTGTCACCAAGCAGAAAGTGTAAAAATCATTCTAAATGTGATGAAATAGCACAAGCAATTTTTTTCAGCCTTTGTATCTATTAACTGATTTGAGCTTTATTGAACACCTAAATATTCTCCTTACAGTTTCACTGCAGTTGTTCCTGTATTTACATATTTTCTTTAATGGTAATTTACTTATTAGCTTCTTTGGTGCTTGTGGGATTATTTTTATTGCCCTGAAAACCTAAATCCAAAAAATTGGCAAGCAAACCAAGTGGGATGGGCTACCTTTATGTCTGTTCTAGAATTATTCTTTATCTTTTCAGTTTTTTTCCTATTTCCTGGCTCATTCTTTTTCAGTGAGATTCTTCTCACCTTTCTTTACAGTCATACAGTTAATGCTAGCACATTAACACTTCAATTGTCCTCACCTCTTCCTAACAAATCAGGAGTAAAATTGTTAAAGCCTCAGGTTTTGCAGATTTCATGCTGAAGGGAAGCCAGGCACCTTGCACCTCAAAACAGTGTTTTTCAGCCTGTTTGTAGTCATAATCAGTCTATGCCAGTTCATAACTGGTTTAGATCAAAAAATGAAATTTTTGAATGCGAACATTAGGAATTTTACTTTTCAAGCAAATCCTTTGATTTTCAAAAACCTACATGATGCACCAAGTCTGAATGAACTTGCGGCAGTTTTTCTGACAATAGTAGTTTGAGATGCATAAACCTATTCTGCATGATACAAGTAAAAGGGAGTAAAGTTTTCAAACATTACTGAAGCTTAGTATCAATCGGTGAGAGATGGGATCTTGACCCTTGTGCAAATAGCATTTAGAACCTATGGAGTCTCAGAGTGGTGACCATTTTATTAAATAAGTTGCCCTAACAGACATCTCTATCTTCCCATGAGGCATTTTTAAAATTAATCTTCTTTAGACTGAGCATAATTCTTAGCTTGTGTTTTTTTTTGGATTGCAGAACCAATCCAGGAAGATCTTTGAAATACTTGGCAGAATACTGTTTTGGTTCAGAGAGACAGGGATCCAGTGATTGACAAGAATTATATTTGAGTAGTGTTGTCTGTCTACCTTGACATGCTGAGCTGATAAAAAAAAATGGACAAAAAGATAAAAGGGAGTAAAGCAGTACGTGTCAATTTAGAGAGCACAAAAAATTTATCATTTATACTGACCATCAACAACCTTTTTGCAAGCCTTCATTTTGTTGTTGGGAAAGGAAGGTTACCTTTCTTTAAGCTGACTCTTGTTCCAAAGTACGAACACAGTAGTGCTATTTGAATTGGTTCATATGAAGACCGATTCTGCAAGATTACTATTACTATTACCTAGGACTTAGAAAATGTACTCACAAAAGTGGACCTAAACAATTAGTAAAGAAAGAAACAGGAAACAAATATTTCAACTTCAAGAGTGGTGAATCAAATTTAACAGCTGCATTTGGATGTGGCATCCTGTTGTGATTTCATCTGATTTGTTCTGATGCCCATAACTAAGTCTATGAAAGCTTCTTTTTTGTCCTTTAGTATTAATGAAAATTAATTTTGGAAGGGAGCAAAAAAAATTAGTTTGGGTTCTTCTTACTGAAGGAGAATGATTGAAAAATTATAGCTGGTAATGTGGGTCTAGGCACTGCATGTCTTTTTTCAGTGGTTTCTTATATTTCAGCAGAGAGTGAAGATGTATTTAGAAATAAATGCAACTTTCAACTTAATGAGTTTTAGTCTCAGTGCTCTTCCAGTCTTAATTCAAAAGGAAAATTATGGCTAGACATTGACTAAAATTTTATGATACAATATGTGTACATGTTTATTAATTTTACATTGTCTTGTTTGAAGACGACATAGGAGAATATTCTTAGCCAGTAAATTTTAGTTTTTCTTCAAGACTTCAGCTTCTATAAGTGTTTGAGGGAAAGAAATAGGGGCTGTGAATATAAGACTTGACCTTTTAAACTTGTGCTCTGTGAGGCTTTCTGAATTTTAACCTCCTGCCCAGGGCTTGTGTTTGTGATTTTCTTAAATAAAAGGTTTATTTTTCTGCTCCTTAATCAGGCCATGTAGCCACTGATCTTTATTTTTTTTTCCTTGTGCTTTGCTCCATTCTTGTTTCAGAGGGGGTAGAAAACAGCAGAACAACTGCAGAGACTGGCAGATGATTTAAAATCTTCCTGAAAGAAAAATACCTGTTTCTGTTCAGATTTTGCAGTTTTGAGTAAATCAGTTCATTAACACAGCATATGAGAATGACCATATAAAAACAATCCATGAAGAGTTCAGCTTTGTTGAATAGAAGAAAGGCTTTGCTATTTTAAGCTGAATGGTGTCCTGACTATATAATTAGTGGCCACATAAAACATTCTTTATTGCGTCTCTTCATGTTTTAAAATCCAGTTCTTAAAGAGGTTTGTCAACATTGAGGAATAAATATATGCACATGAATAAACCTCTAAAAGGCATTTTGAAAATAGAATCATAACTAGGTTTTAAGTGTTGGTGGAGAGTAAAGCCTTTCACAAGCATTGCAGCTACATTTTTAATCATGCTCAAAATTGTGTATTGGTCAATTCATAGTTGTCTTGGTTTGAAAGACAAGTGTCTTGCTAAGGAAGGTGGGAGCCTCCCTTAGAATGGATAATGTGACCCCCTTCCCTCTGAATTATTATAACTTTGGAATCAAGGGCTTTCAGACAAAGATATGGGAAAAGGAATAACAGTTTTACACTGTTAGAGCAAGGCAATAATACAGAAACAATGGTTTAGATAGACAAAGTCAGAATACAACCTGCACCCTGTTAGGGTGGTGCTGCAGTGCAGTTCAATGGTGGCTGCAGTCCCGTTGGAGTGATGGATGTGATCTTGTTGAAATGGTGATCTTGTGGAAAGGTCTCTTCGGTCTCTGGAGGTCCAGTGGTGGCTCCTGAGCTCTTCTCCTCTGGGAATCCAGTGGAAAAGGTACCCCGGTGTTCCAGAGTCTCAGTTTATAAGCAGGTAGGAATGTTCAGTTCCTCCCCTCTGGGCAGGGCATCTCACAATGGCTGATGGAATCTGTGAGTCACTCCTGGAGCCCTCGATGGCCATGAGCAGAGATAGCCCCGATGGTGTTAGCAGAGCTGGGACACTCCTGGGGACATTGATGGCCATGAGCAGAGACAGCCCCGATGGTGTTAGCAGAGCTGGGTCACTCCTGGAGCCCTCGATGGCCATGAGCAGAGATAGCCCCGATGGTGTTAGCAGGGCTGGGTCATGCTGAGCACAAAGAACACTGTTCCACCTGTTTTTAACAGCTTATGGAGATGGTAATAGAATACATACTTTTGGTTACACCTTCCATGTAACCTAGGACAATAGTTCTGATTGACACTATATGCCATGCATGTACTATGGGCTTACGTCATGTATTGTGTGCATCTTGTAGTAATTTCATAAAAGATGTTTCACCAGGGGCATGTCCTGCCTGACCAAACTACTGGACTTTTGTGATGGAGTGACCACACCAGTGGACAAGGCAGGAGCTATGGATGGCATCCATTAGGACTTCCTTAAGGCCTTTCACATGGTCCTTTACAATGTCCTTCTCTCTGAAATGGAGAGATATGGATTTCATGGATGGACTATTTGGGCGATAAGGAACTGGCTGGATGGTTTTAACATGGAGAATTTAAAACATATTTGACAGTTTATGTTGTCAAAGCATGTATTTAAGTAATTTCTATGTGATTGGAGTGGAAAAAATGAGCCATGGAGTCACACATCCTTTTGGATTGGCTTGTCAGGCCAAGTAACTCACTGCTGCTCAGTACTCCTTACTCCTTCAATTGGAAGGTCTAATTTTACCAAGAAAGCAGTCTTCTGATTCCTAACATTTTAATACCCAGTCAAATTATTAATAGTCTTTGAGATTTCCTTTCTTGATTGGCAGATGAGATGCTTCTTTTATTGCCTACTTCTATATTGCTGCAAAGATTTTGCCATGCTCTAGCACTAGAGATTAATGAAATTCTAGACAGAAAAGCAATTTGATAGCCATACAGAGAAAAGAGCTATTCACTCCTGTTCCATTTCTGCTCAATGAAAGTACTATTGTGATTCTATAGGACGACTTTATGAATTAGGGGATATTTTTGGTATTTTTTTTTCTGTACAGATTTTTTTCTCTTTACAATTAACCACAGGTACTCAAAGTAAAAACTCTTTTCCCTTGTTCCAGAAACCACTAACACTATAACTGAAACTTGTTCTTACTGACACACACTCTTTATATGAAAGAACATTGTACTTTTTATTGCGTGCATTATGAGAATAGCATAGGATGAAGCTCCATTTCACTGAAGAGGATAAAACACATCGTAAGACCTATGCATCACTTTCCTCTTATATGTGCTGCAAATACAAACATTGTGAATGGCTTGTTGCATGGGCAGATTTCATCATATTTGAGGAAAGGAACTGCATGCTAGAGAATTAATTATGTGATAGCTCAGTAAAGTCCTTCTTTGTTCGCAGTGTCAATGCTTTGATAACTAGAAGTTTACCACGTGCCCTGTATGCCCTCTCACCATTTATTTTCAGTTCAAGATCTCAGTTCTAAGGGGTTACACTTCTCTGTACTTGAGGAATATGCCTTACCTTAGATATCCTCCTTTAAACAAGAAGCTGTGTTCCCAGCCCTCAGGGTTGCAGGGACAAACTGGAAAAGGCTGCCGAAGTTATTACAGCCCCGAGGGCACCTGCTGAAATAATCCTCAGCGTCAGCTAGGTCATTCCCCTGCCTTCCAGGAGGCTTTAATGCCTTCCTAATAAAGCTATGTACCTCAAAGTACACAGAGACAAGGGAGGTGGGGAGGGAACTAAGAACCTTTCCCTATTGCTGTTGTAAAGGAATAACCTCTTGTGCTTGCAAGGGCAGGAGTGTAGGAACACAGGGCCTGTACCATCAATACCCAATGATATTTCGCTATCGCCAGTTCTGAAGATTTAATTTCTTAAACTCTCAGTGATCCAGGTATAGAGGCTGTTCGGATGTTTGCTGTTCACATTAGTCGTGACTGGAAAATTTTCTCACTCAGTGATAACAATGGAAATATTTAATAGCCTCCACAGTCTGCATTTAAGGTACAGGTAAGAAAAACAAGTACGATTTTTTGCTTTGTCATCTTTGCAATGATGGGAGTCATTTAGCATTTAGAGGAAGAGAAGTTGGCATGTAGTTGGGTTTCTATCAGTCTCTCACTGCATGAACACAGGTAAATATCAGAATTCCATACTTTGATACAGAGATAAATAAACATTTCATCCATATGGAGTTGTTGTGATTGAATAGTCAATGACTTTGAGACCACAGGTTCTTGCATTTTGATATAGGAAGACGTTATGTCTCAACCTTGTCTAAGGCAGCACGGGGTAAAATGTAAAAAAAAGTTGATACTGCTTTGTTATTACTAGAAATTACTACAGTTACCACTTGAGAAGTTAGTACTGTAAAACATCATATTATTTTCTACGATAAATTATTTTCAAAATGTTTCCTTCATTTTTGCAGGTGCAAATTTGTTAAGGTAGTATACATCTGTGGCAGTTCTCAGTGCACAGTCATCACAGAAAATATAATTGTTTTGCCTATCCATAAAGTACAACTCAGCACCATATCAAGTCTCACACTCATGTTTTTGAAATTTGCATTATTGATACCAACAATATCCATCTTTCTTATGAAGTATATTGTAGGAAACTTGATTAATAGTTTGGCTAAATGTCGTAGTTTGAACTTAAGAAAAGTGTCAGAAATAAAATCTCTATAGTGTGAAAATGCCACATATTTTGACTAGATTTATTAAGTCACTTGCACACAGTAAAGCAAAACATCCCAGCAATTCTCATATGAGTGTCTTTTTGCTTGTACCAAGAAAATGACAAGTAATTGTTCTTAGAACCATTAAAAAAATAATCTCTAGGAGCAGTAAAATACTGAATAAGAAGCTGGGAAAAACATGAGCTGTGAAGAGGTTGTTGATGCTGTTTTGATCGTATTAGATTTATGTTCTTCAGTGAATGTTTTAAATATAAAATTGAAACATACAGTGGTTCAGGATTTCCTAATGAAATGGGACTCTCAATTGCAAGGCCCTTAGAAGAAAGAGATCCATTTAACATTTGTTCAAATAGGAAAGAAACTGAAAAGCAAATATTAATAATTGTGTATTTAAATTTAATAGTTTAAAATAACCTTTAATTTCTTAATTTGAAGATTACCTTCATTTTTACCTTTATTACTTTACATTCAAATTGATAAGAATTTAAAATTAATTATTACTAATAGGAATTTTAAATATAAATTCCTGTTTACTTTGGTTCTTATGAAGTTTTAAAAGCCTTAAATTAAACTGTATTTTTCTTTTTAAAAGAACTGGAGTTTATTACAGATAAGAAATGTTTAGAAGAACGGTGAATCTGCTTACATAACAGATCTAATGGGTTATTTTCTATTCTGACATTGCTGTGCTCAGCATTGGAGAGGCCACACCATGAATTCTGTGTTCAGTTTTTGGGCCCTTCATTACAAGAAAGATATTAAGGTGTTGGGGCATGTCCAGAGAGGGAAACAGATCTGGGATAACGGGTCTGCTTTCAGCACACGTCTGATGAGAAGCAGCTGTGGGGGCTCAGCCTGGAGAAAAGGAGGCTCAGGGAGAATCTTACCACTCTCTACAACTCCCTTGAGAGGAATTTGTGGCCAGGTGAGGATTGGTCCCTTCTCCCAAGTCACACGATCCTTGGAGCTGTTGAACAGATGTGTAGATGTGACACTCAGGGACATGGTCGAGTGGTGGACTTGAGAGTGCAGGGTTAATGGTTGGACCTGATGATCCTACAGGTCTTTTCCAACCTAAATGATTCTTTGATGTAAAATTACATGGAACGATAGAGTTTGTCAGAACTTCATGCCATCTCAGCTCTGATGCCTAATATGTATTTCCTCTTATCATCACAATAGGAATGTGGAATGGGAAGCCTGTGACCTCAATCATAAAAACAGCTCTTGAAAATTATTATGAGAGACTATTGCAGTTTCTGTCTTTCATACTGATATAACACCATCTGGGGGGGCAGCTACTTTTAACCTCTGGTTTTAACCTATATATTTTATTAAATGTGTTTTGCTGAAGTACTAATTTTTCCTCCCTTCCATAGAAGTGTATGGCAATTATTTTGAGACTCAGGTACTACAGCATCAGCACAGTTCAGTCTGGATGGTCAGAATGGATAAAATGGATGTAAAACTACAGGACATTTTGCAAGTAGGTGGCTATGCCATGGGTGTGGGTGCTGCCAGCAGTGCCCAGTTTCCAGCCCTTTACAAGTTCCTCCTCAAGTGACAGTCAAGTTTCCTTGCTCTGACACACCTTCCCTAGCAGAGCCCAGTTTAGGAGCTAAAGAAGGAGATCTATTCATATACTTTTAATGATACTGAGTATGGTTAAGTGCCTCTGTATTCCTCTCAACTCTGCTCTTCCGTGTAACACCAGCAAGGGGCATTTCTCTACCGTGTATTTATCAGAGCAACTTCCCTGCCTAATCTGCCATAGCAAAATGCTGCTAGTGAGAGTCTCACATCAGGCAAGAACCTGCCTGGAAGTAAATACCTTTCAGGATATTCTCTGTCCCAAAGGGAAGGCTTTTCCCTTACCAAATAGAGGTGCTTTCGCTGCTTCAGTTCTGCTGGCTAAGCAATCCTCAGCTTCGGAGTGGCAATGAGGGTTTCCAGCATGTTAGTGGAGGAGTCCTGCTTAGAAAGCAAATGCAAATTGTAATTTCATTTTATGAAATAAAAATTTCGTAATTTTCACCAATCCAAGTAATTGGAGGATGTAATTCTTGCTCTCTGTAACATACCTGCCTCACTACAACTTACATGTTTAGCACCTTGGAACTTTATGGGTTATAATTTAAGGCATATTATTATATTAAGTGATTGCTTATTTTCTAATGTATTATTTTATATAATACCTGAAAACAAATTAAGAAAAAGTTTTTTTAAGTCCTGGATTATTTTAATATGGTATTATTAACATACGTACATGCTAATATGGATCATATTGATGTATTTGTAGTTAAGCATCTCAATATTGGGAGAGTAGGAAATGTTGGGAAAATGCTGATCACAAGAGAAAATGATCTTATACTTGCTTTATGTAAATCACACATAGGTAACTGTGACAATTACAGGATTTTCTAAATGTCCTGTGACATTTAGCCAATGACAGCACCTTGGCTGTCCAATTCAATATGATTTGATAAATGTCTTGAAAGGTTAATTTAGATTAATTTTGTAAGTTGAATAAATAGCTTAGTAAAACTTTTCCATGAAATTCAAAGTAGATTGGATTAAAACACATTCATTTCCGCAGGTTTGCAAGACAGTAAATAAAAAGTTTTTAGCTCAGCTTTTTTTCAGGAATCCTTCTGGAAAATGAGGTTTCTGAGCCTTCAATAGCAACTTCAGGGCAACTATGGCCAGGGGATATAATGCCAAGTTAACGCGGGGTGGTGGTGGGGTGAGATAGATCCTCTGTGTCTTCCAAGAGTGTCTCTATTCCCAGATAGAGCCTTCCAGCCGATGCATTCAACAACATCCAAGCAGACCTTTCCTATCACCCATGCTGGTGTATTGCACAGTCACACACACACACCCCAGAGCCTTTGCTTAGCTCATGCGTTACCAGAGACAAAAGAACTGCAGAGGGCCCAGTTCCTTGGAGATTCCAGGAGTTTATTCTCAAAGGGATCCAGCAGCGAAAGAGGAAGAATGGCTGTGAGTGGCCATTCTTATAAAGGTCTAGGGCCAATAGGGTTGGGGAGAAAGCAGGGAAATACAATGACAACCAATGGGAAGAAGGGAGGGCTGGAGTATGTGATACAACAAGCAATCAACATAGGAAGATTAACAAAACTAGGGAGAGACCACCCAACCAACACTCAGAGGGTATTTCACACCTCAGAGTTCTCCCACCAGTTTGCTGCTGCTGTGGGAACCTCTCGGCTTCTCCGAGATGGTTTCAGCCACCACAACACCAAGTGTCACAACAAAAGAATTGATACAGTGAGAGTAAGAGAACTTAGAGATGCCAGAAAAACAGGAGGAACTAAACCAAACATTTGTTACAGCTTATTTTTCTGCCAGCAAGTAAAAAAGGAGGGCAGTAGCCTATTTGCTTCAGTTTTACTAATCTTATTTCTAATGTATTTCTCTAAGCTTCACAGAGATGAAAATTATGTCCTACTTCTACAGTAAAATTAATCTGAAGGCATTTTAAATCGGAGAAAGTGCAGGAAAGAGTTCCTGAGATTATTCCTGATATCAAAGAAATAGAACAAGAATGTGTCTCTTTCTAAGAAAAAAAATGGGAAGGCTTTCTTCATGACATGTGTTCTTTTTGTACTTTCTACTCTTGGAACAATTTTCTTATGGCTCCATGTCTCTTTGTACATCTTAATTAATCCTCAGTTATGAACATGCCAGTTTTATAGGCATAATAAAGTCATAATGAAGCTCATCTTTTCTGAACTTTGGTAACCTTTGTCAATGGTATGATTAAGTAATAGGATTAACACTTCAGTATTAGCAGTATTAGCATTAATTTATCTAGTAACCATTTAGCCATCCAGCAAGCATGAAAGAAAAGATTGTCTTAATTTGTTCCTGCTGAAAAGAAATCCAGTGCTGATGGAGCACAACATCTCTGAGAACACTCTCTCTTTTGACTTAGTTTGGGATAGTCTGCTTTTCACAAATGCTGTTTTCATATATGGATTAAGTTTTGTTTGATATATTACATCTGTTCTTGAACACGTATGTAAAATGAAATACTAATTACAGGAGCTTCCTTTGATTATCAGCAAAACAGGTGTGTCATCTTTGGGACAGTTGTACTCTGTTGTCAGAGCACAGCAAAGGCTGGTGTCTCTCTGGAAGTCAGGCTAGGGCTTCCACCACAGAAGAAAGGGCAGGGCAGGTCCTCGCCAGGAAGAGTTCATTCCCCATGTCCCCATGTTCATTCCCGCAGCAGACACCCCCCACAGCAGCACTGCTCCCCCCAGCACACAGCTCACAGCTTCAGCACCTCCAAATCCCACAGAACCCTCCACCCCAGCACCCACACTGCAATGTGGGGTGCTCTGAGATGCTGCCCACAAGGCTCAGGGACAGAAAGATGCCCCTCAGCTTTCAGTGGGGAGCTGCATTCCCTGCAGGGTCACTCCTCACTCCCAGGGATACCTCCCCACCCACATCGCCCACTAACACTTCTCACTCACCAGCCCCTCCACTGTCACCACCACTGAGTGCAAGGGCCTGCTGCACGGTGGCCCTTGTGTCACTCCTGTGCCCTGCTCATGCCTCCACAAGGCTCAGCTGGGGTCGGGGTGGGACAGACAGGGTGCTCCCAAACACCCGCCTGCCATTGGACCCCTCTGGCCCTGCCACGCACCCCATGAGCCAAGACTGCATGGAAACCCCAACATGATCCCCTTTTCAGGGACAACGAGCACAGGAACGTCCAACTGCCAATGGGGTCACCGCATGGTGGGGATGGGACCTGCCTCAACCCACAGCCCCTGCACAGACCAAAATTACTCCTCTGCCATCTCACCCCTCACCCTCCACCTGCTCCCTGCCCCTCACACAAAGACACCTTCCAACAGGTTGATAACTTGGGGAAAGCCCTACTTCCATGTTGCGGACTGAAGCCCGCAACAACAAGGTGTCCCGGCCCGGGGTGTCGGTGGTCCGCAGAAAAGGCTTGGCCAGGCGGCCTAGCGCCTTCCGCCACGAGTACAGGCTTCTTGCCCCTCGGGGCCAAGGGTGGGTGGTTCGCCTTGAGGTGAAGCTGTCTTGGGCTGTCGAGCGGCAGGTAGGCAGCCGATGTCGAGGGTGGCCCAGAGAGATGAGGACGCAGAGGAGTCGGTTCGCAGTCAGCTTTATTGGGGGAACGGTACAAGGGGGTGGGGAGCGCTGGCGGGAAGCAAAGCCGACTGCCCGAGCAGGGGCTTGCACCCGCTTTAAGAGGGAGGGGGTACAACCAATCAAACGCGAGCGTGTGGGCGTATACAACAAGGTACAAACCAATCCACACAACCTAGAGTTGTGCCTCATTTGAACGAACCAATCTCAGGGGCAACGGTCGGGAACTCTCTGGAAGGGAGGCAGGGTTGGTTGCCAAACCACTCCCTAAGAACAGCCCTTATCCAGGATTGGCATGGAAATTACTGGACTGAGGGGCGGAGCCAAGGAGGAGGCCACACCCGGGACCAGCCCAAGGGGCGTTCCTAGACTTCAGAGTCCATCTCCTCAAGGCTATCCTCCGGATCCTGGGTGGAGTCCTCAGCTGAGAGGGCGGCATTCAGGATTTTACCCTCTACACTCCACATATCCAAAACATCCCATCAGGTGCCTCCCAATAATTTTTTTCCTATTTAAGTTTTTCCAAAATTTGGATATTCCCGGGATCTCAGAATATGGACCTCTACCTGGTTTGTAACACAAATAAAGTCTTGCTGTGTTAGCTCTGATACACTTTCTTCTTCTTTTTTTTTTTTTATTAACACCCATAGCATCTCTGGTTCCCTAGGTACCCACCAAGTATCAGTTCCCTTTGTCACTAGGTATCACTTATATGAGCTGTCAACATTATCAGCAAAATTTTGTCCAGTACACCAGACACATTCTTCACCTATTACAGGTGCACTCAACATCCATCCTCCTGCTCCATCTCCTTTTCTTTGAATAGTGTGGTTCCACCTCAGGAGTTCAACTGGGCCCAAGCTGATTCCCCTCCACGGCCCTATCTCCCCCATAAGTGCTCCTCCACAAACCCAACACTTGGTTAGGCTGAGTTCCCTGCTAATTCTCTCTTCCAGGTCCACAAACAGATTCTTACCCAGCTCCGGGAGTCTCAGGTCTTCCACACCCAATGCGGGGGTTGTTGGTCTCCTTACTTTTACTAATTCATGTTCTCTTACCAAGTCCTGATAATACTGCCCACCCTCCATAATTCCCCCCAAAGGTTAATTTCAAAGCATACCCACTTTTCCCCTTTCGGACACTCCCCTCTCAACTACTGCACAACCATTCCCGGATTCTGAGCAATCCCATAGGTCTTTCCATCTTTGGCGCAGGTCTGTCATTTGGACGGGTCAAAGCACTCACTGTCTGTGTGGGTATGTGTTCCAAGGAGAGATCCCTGGCTCATCTCTAAATAAAGGGACTGGCAGCATTTGTGGCAGGAATCTGTGTAAATTCCTGTTGGATAAACTCACAGCCATAGAAGGATTAGCAGAGATCTGGCATGGGATGCACCTCTGTGAAGAACGAGGCTTCACCTTGTAAAATTTCAACTATTTATTGTTAACGGCAAACAATTAACAATAGGGGATGCCCACAGAGCAAAGTGACAGCGCTGGGTGCGTGGTAGGTCTGGTCAGAGGCACAACGTCCAGAGCACATGCAGCTCTTTTTATTCCGAGTGTCAGTCAAGACACATGCATGCATTTAGATACTTCGCACCAATCATGGGTGCAGACTTCCCCAGCCCACCCCCTGTGTCCACAGACAGGGTGCTCCCAAACACCCGCCTGCCCATGGACCCCTCTGGCCCCACCACGCACTCCATGAGCCAAGACTGCATGGAAACCCCAACATGATCCCCTTTTCAGGGATGAGGAGCCAGGAACGTCCAAATGCTAATGGGGTCACTGCATGGTGGGGACGGGACCCGCCTCAACCCAAAGACCCTGCAGAGACCAAAATTACTACTCTACCATCTCTCCCCTCTCCCTCCACCTGCTCTCTGCCCCTCTCGCACAGACACCCCTCGGCACTGCCCAGGCCATTCCTCTGACCTCCCAGTGCCCAGCCTCGGCCGCTCTCCCAGCATGGGGCTTGGCTGGAGGAGCAGGAGGCAAAACTCTTGAGCCCCAGCTGCCCCAGCACCAGGCACAGCCAGCCACTCCCTGCCGTGCTCGCTGCTCCTCCATGGAGCTGACAACAAGAGGCACAGGACTCAAGGTGGCCCAGCCTTGGCTGCCACTGCCCTTGTGCCAGGGCAGCTGCAAAGCCAAAATCTAAACTCTCATGCACCCCAAGCACGATGACTGCAGGGAACGTCGCAACATCTGCCCCTCTTCAGGGAGGGGGAGCACAGGGATGTGCAACTGCTGATGGGGTCACTGCATGGTGCGCTGTTGTTGCAGACCGCGTGGTCTGCTTTTACCGGAGCCTCGGCTAGCACGGGCCGAGGGGGCTGCAGGGTAGTTTGGCTGTCGCCTGACGCTCAGGGAGTCCCCGCCACAGACACGCACCGCTATCCCCGCAGGGACATGGGAGATTGGATCGCCTGGAGGTGCGGCGGTTCTGGGCAGTCGAGTGCCGCTCAGGGCATCGATGTTGAAGGAGGCGTGGAGAGATGAAAGGCAGGAGTCACTGGGTCGCCAAAGCTAGCTTTATTGGAGAACTAGGGTGGGGGGTAGTGGATCGCTAGCGAGCTAAGCAGAACCAGCCCCGAGCAGGGCTTGACACCGGTTTTTAAGGGGGGGTAGCCTGACCAATAGGAAAGCCATATAGAGGGGAAGGTACATAATTAAAACAACCAATAGAAAGTGAACATAGGCGGGCCCACGACACAACAACCAATGGGTTCAACAGCAAGGTAGAACTAGCCAGAAGAAGGGGCGGCGGCTGGAGGCAAACCACTCCCAGAGCCAGTCCCTGCGGTGGAGTGGCATGGAACTAACCGGAAGAATGGGTGGGGTCGAGGCTGAAGCCACTCCTAGGCACCGCCCAGGGGGCATCCTCAGACCTCTGTGTCCGCCTCCTCGAAGCTGTCCTCACTCGTTAGGGCGGAGTCAGCCTAAGAGAGGGCGGCAACAACAGTTTGTGCCTCAACAGGCTGTGACCCACCTCAACCCACAGCCCTGTGTGTCCCTGATTCCCTGCACGGCCCCAACCCACACATCCTCCACATATTCCCACATTCTCATCACACTACACCTAGAGCTCCCTGGCCTCATACATTGTCCCAGCTCCTGCACTTCCCCACCACCGCTATCTGTTCTGTGGGTTCCATAGAGCCGATGATTTCCATGCACAGCACTCTGACATCTCCTACCACCCTCCCTGCTCTACCCGAGACACGAATATTGTCAACAACTGAGCTAACGCCGTTTGTTTCAGTGGTGGTTAACTCCGATGGCGCCCTGCAGTGTTAGGGACAGGGACGCCGACTGTCAGGGTCGATGAAAAGAGCAGCGCTGCAGGAAACTCATAAAGGCAGGACGGGCCGAGAACAGGAACAAAGGAGATGGACTCCGAGGATGAATCTTCTCTGAACTGGGTTTATTAGGGTGGAGGGCAAAGCGACAGAGGGACGGGAGCGGAGAGAAGATCGACGCTCGGAGCCCGGAGCAACCTCGTGCAGGAGTTTAAAAGGGAGCAGGGAACGGAGAGTGGTTAACGCGAGCAACTAATGAGGAAGGGGTAGAGGGGTGGTACAAAGGCGATGGAAAGGGGACGCAAACCAACAGGGATTCGCAAGGGGAGGAGTCAGGAATGGGGATCTAATGAGCAACAGAGGAGAACTTTTTGGAACCATAACCAAATAGGTAGAGAGCAAGCTATAAACCAGACATACAGGGAACGGGGGCAGGGGAGAGTGTGGGGCCAATCGGGTCTCAAGGATCTGCATATTCAAACTAGGGGCCGCAGGGAATCACGGTCTCTCGCCATGACCAGGAGGGATAAGGCTTCCAATCTATAGCCACCATCCGCCCTCCTGGTCCTGTTCTCCCTGCAGCTGCCCTTCTGGGCTTATTCATACTCATGCCGCCGCAACATCTCCCCCTTGTTTAACAAAGAAAGGGAGGTTAGGGATTTGACGATACAGAATTTGAACAAAGAAAACGCAAGAAAACAAAGGTAACAATGAGTACAGTCCAAACAATTGTCCATAAAACAGAAACAGTAAACACAGATAGTCTAAACAAATGGAACATGTCATTCATCCAGTCTCCTGTATGTGTTTTCAATTCTCGGATGCAGCCCTTTATTTCGTTGATAGTTGAGTAAATGCTTTTTGCCTGGGTGGAGAAATTGAGGCAGCACATACCCTCAAACTCCTTGCACCCATGGTCATGGGACAAGAGGAGGAAGTCGATGGCGGCTCTATTTTGAAGGGTCGCTTGTTTTGTGGCCTCCTCATATTTGAGGAGCTGGCTCAGGGCAGAGGATGTTAGCCAGGCTTGCTTTCCAAGCAAGCATTCTATATGAGAGATATCACCCAGAGCTTTGGCTGCTGCAACCCAGGGGACCAGGACAGAGGCAACGATTCTCTTAGACTTGGGCTAGGTCACAATTGAACTGTCAGTTTTCATCCAGATCAGTAACTTCATGCTTTTGACGTGCTAATTTGTTGCAGTTACCGGTCCAGCGTGCGCCCAACCCGGTGTCGCCTCGTCCCG
Organism: Acanthornis magna; assembly: GCA_036785705.1. Lineage (NCBI taxonomy): Eukaryota > Metazoa > Chordata > Aves > Passeriformes > Acanthizidae > Acanthornis > Acanthornis magna. The sequence continues at coordinate 24,884 of JAWUZG010000480.1, read as the reverse complement.
GGCACAGCTGCCAGCCACACGGGCCTTTGGGTGGATGGTTCACCTTGAGGAGGCACTGTCCCAGCCGAGCCACAAACACTTCAGGCGTCAGTGTGATCAGGGCGCAGGGAGGTAAAGGACGGGGAGGAGACCTCTCTCTTTTAACCCGCTTCAGTAAGGACAACAGAAAATAGGGAACAGGGGCGGATCAAGTCGGAGCAGAAGTCCGAGGGAACAGGGGCTGCACACAGCGTTTTATACCTGCATGGTCCACCAATCAGGGTAAGGGAGAGGGGAGGATGCAAGGTCTCGGAACCAATGACAGTGAACATAGAGAAGATACATTTGAAATAAAACAATTAGGGGGATAACCGTCAGGAATTTTCCAGAAAGCTAGGTGGGGTCCACGCTGTAGTCACTCCCCGGGCCAGCCCCGAGGAACGGAGTCTACACATCAGTCCCCTGATCAGCCAAGGCACGTCCTCCTGAGGAGGCCAAACTGGCCCTGGAAAGGGCGGGGACTGGATTCTGACCCGCCACACCAACTGAGCCTAATTCTTCCATTTTAGGAGTTGTGCCTTATCCGGGGTTAAAGTAACCAATCTCCCAAGGGTGCAAGACCCTCCTCGAAGACAAGATGGGATTCCAGACCAGGCCTGGTTTCCGCAGATAAAAAAGACACTTTTGGGGAGGATCCCAGGGTACTTCGAGGACTGGTGCACTATGGGTGATGTGGAATTGCACCAGGCTGAGGCTTGGTAAATTTTTTCAGTTGGATTAACATCTTTGAAGGGAGTGTCGCCAATTTTTATGTGGTTTTTGGAGGCTTCCACTTTGAAGCCAAATACGGCATGATACGCAACCTGAGAGGACCCCAATAGTTCTAATTCTTGAGGTTCCTCTGGAGCCCTCAAAGATACCTCAAAGATCCTGTCCCACTGGTACCAAGCAGATACTGGGTCTGATCTCCCTCTGGTGAACGGCAATTCATTAGGGAGGAGTGGAATCCCCATGAGGCAAGTGCTCATCGGGTCCTCTGCTGAGTGCATAGCTAAGCAGATCCCCTCCTGTCCTAGGGTCTTGGCCAGCGTGGTCCAGATGCTGGCCTCAGGTTGTGGGACAATCCACGCGAACGGATGCGCTGCCCCAAGGGCACGGCATGGCAGGCCCACATGCCCCAGCAGTTGCCCACAGCACAGCAGAGCCCCAAACAGGAGGGACACTGACCCCCACTTGGGCACTTTGTACCTCACATATGCACAGATAAAACACACCGATCTGTCTCCCGTCTTTGCCAGCAGCCTCCAGACCCACAACTTCTCAGACACCTCCAAAGCCACTAAAAACCACTAGAAGCTCATCTTAAACATCCCACAGTCCCCCACATCCCAAAACAACTGCCACGCACATCCCCAAAACACACACATACAGAAACAACACCAAGCCCACATGCAAAGCACCTAAAAGCTGCTCAGCGCTTGTCTCCAGGCTGGTCTGACACACTGCTCTGATGCTGAACCCAAAATGGTCTCGGGCACCATAGAGACAAGGGAGGACCCTTGCTGGCCCCACATCCCCAGGGTCTTATTTCTATGATCTCCCTCACCACCATGTCAGCTTCCTTTCTGCTCACACAAGTGCCCAAGAACAGCTGCAGTCTCATTCCCCTTCACAGAACCCCCTGGGGACCAGAGCAGGCATGCACCACCTCACACCCACCACCACCACAGATACGCCCAGCTCCTGTCAGACACCCCTGCACCCTTTCAGCTCCTGACAGCACCCCTGAAAGCCCCCACAGCAGCACCACTCCCCCCAGCACACAGCTCACAGCTTCAGCACCTCCAAATCCCACAGAACACTCCACCCAAGCACCCACACTGCAATATGCGGTGCTCTCGCATGCTGCCCACAAAGGTCAGCGTCAGAAAGATGCCCCTCAGCTTTCAGTGGGGAGCTGCACTCCCTGCAGGGTTATTCCTCACTCTCAGGGATACCTCCCCACCCACATCGCCTGATGACACCTCTCACCCACCAGCCCCTCCACTGTCACCACCGACTGCAAGGGCCTGCTGCAGGGTGGCCCTTGTGTCACCCCTGTCCCCCGCTCATGCCTCCACAAGGCTCAGCTGGGGTCAGGGAGGGACAGACAGGGTGCTCCCAAACACCCACCTGCCCATGGACCCCTCTGGCCCCACCATGCACCCCATGAGCCAAGACTGCATGGAAACCCCAACATGATCCCCTTTACAGAGATGAGGAGCACAGTAACATCCAACTGCCAATGGGGTCACTGCATGGTGGGGACAGGACCTGCCTCAACCCACAGACCCTGCACAGACCAAAATTACTACTCTACTATCTGCTGCTACTCTACTACTCTGCTCTCCCAACATGGGGCTCTGCTGGAGGAGCAGAAGACAAAACTCTTGAGCCCCAGCTGCCCCCGCACCAGGCACAGCCAGCCACTCCCTGCCCTGCTCGCTGCTCCTCCACGGAGCTGATGACAAGAGGCACAACACTCAAGGTGGCCCAGCCTTGGCTGCCGCTGCCCTTGTGCCTGGTGCCACGGCAGCTGCAAAGTCAAAATCTAAACTCTCATGCACCCCAAGCGCGATGACTGCAGTGAACCCCGCAGCATCACCCCCTCTTCAGGCAAGAGGAGCACAGGCATGTGCAGCTGCTGATGGGGTCACTGCACGGTGGGCTGGGACCCACCTCAACCCACACCCCTGTGTGTCCCTGACTCCCTGCACGGCCCCAACGCACACATCCTCCACATATTCCCACATTCTCATCACACTACACCTAGAACTCCCTCTCCTCATACATTATCCCAGCCCCTGCACTTCCCCACCCTCCTCTGTTATAATTGGCTATGTATGCTTATCTCCTCCCTTTGTCTTTCCCCTGATTGGTCACTCCTGTCCCCAGATAAGCGGCTGTCCCTAGGCAGGGCTGGGGCTTTTCCCTGCACCTTTCATGGGGGCAGGGTGGTCAGTCCTTCCCTTCTCTCCCTCCGACCACATGTACCCCTAACCCTGAATAAAGGAGAGCTAGGGGAAGACACCCCCTCCCGCACACCCTCTACCTCATTGGCTTCTTTTTATTCGACTACAACAGATGACAAGCCCGACATCGCTTATCAGGGATGCCCCCCATTCTGACAGTCCAGTCCCTGAAAGGCTTGTTTCAGCCAGCCCCCTGATGTCCTTGCAACAGTCCCCACGGTGTGGGTAAGTCTCTGGATCATGTTGTTGAGAGCTTTTTGGATCCACTTGTTGGTCCGTATTTAATGTCATTGACCAGCGTGCCCCTTTTGTCCAGGGACGCATGGATGCTCTCCGATTTTGCCGACAGGTTAAAGCAACACATTCTGTCAAAGTCATGGCATCCACATCCGTGCGCCAGGAAGAGCAAGTCTATGGCTGCCCAGTTTTGGAGAGTAATCTGCCAGGTTGCTTTCTCCTCTGATAGGAAGTCACTTAGGGCGCTCGAAGCAGCACATCCCCACCCACATCGCCCACTAACACCGCTCACTCACCAGCCCCTCCACTGTCACCACCACTGAGTGCAAGGGCCTCCTGCAAGGTGCCCCTGGTGTCACCCCTGTCCCCTGCTCATGCCTCCACAAGGCTCAGCTGGGCTCGGGGTGGGACAGACAGGGTGCTCCCAAACACCCGCCTGCCCATGGACCCCTCTGGCCCCACCACGCACTCCATGAGCCAAGACTGCATGGAAACCCCAACATGATCCCCTTTTCAGGACAACGAGCACAGGAACGTCCAACTGCTAATGGGGTCACTGCATGGTGGGGACGGGACCTGCCTCAACCCATAGACCCTGCAAAGACCAAAATTAATACTCTACCATCTCACCCCTCTCCCTACACCTGCTCCCTGCCCCTCACACAAAGACACCTCTCACCATCGCCCAGGCCATGCCTCTGACCTCCCAGTGCCCAGCCTCTGCCTCTCTCCCAGCACAGGGCTCTGCTGGAGGAGCAGAAGACAAAACTCTTGAGCCCCAGCTGCCCCAGCACCAGGCACAGCCAGCCACTCCCTGCCCTGCTCCTCTCCCTGCCCTGCTCGCTGCTCCTCCATGGAGCTGACGACAAGAGGCACAACACTCAAGGTGGCCCAGCCTTGGCTGCCGCTGCCCTTGTGCCTGGTGCCACGGCAGCTGCAAAGTCAAAATATAAACTCTCATGCACCCCAAGCGCGATGACTGCAGTGAACCCCGCAGCATCACCCCCTCTTCAGGCAAGAGGAGCACAGGCATGTGCAGCTGCTGATGGGGTCACTGCACGGTGGGCTGGGACCCACCTCAACCCACACCCCTGTGTGTCCCTGACTCCCTGCACGGCCCCAACGCACACATCCTCCACATATTCCCACATTCTCATCACACTACACCTAGAACTCCCTCTCCTCATACATTGTCCCAGCCCCTGCACTTCCCCACCCTCCTCTGTTATAATTGGCTATGTATGCTTATCTCCTCCCTTTGTTTTTCCCCTGATTGGTCACTCCTGTCCCCAGATAAGCGGCTGTCCCTGGGCAGGGGTGGGGCTTTTCCCTGCGCCCTTCATGGGGCCATGGTGGTCAGTCCTTCCCTTCTCTCCCTCCCAACCACATGTACCCCTAACCCTGAATAAAGGAGGGCTGGGGAGGACACCCCCTCCCGCTCACCCTTCCCCTCGTCGGCTTCCTCTTTTTATTCGTTTACAACAATCCTCCACATATTCCCACATTCTCATCACAATACACCTAGAGCTCCCTGGCCTCATACATTGTCCCAGCCCCTGCACTTCGCCACTGTTGTTTACGCCTTTCTTCTGGAACAAGCCGTGGTTCTTAGATCCTGGTTCCACCCCTCGAGTCCTCCCCTAATGAGAAGCCTCCTACAGAGGAGGTGGAGCTGGAGCAGCAACCAGGGCTGGACCTCCCACACCTCCCCCATTTTTACTTATTCATTGTAGTAATTGATTATAAATAAGGCTAATCAAAACAAAGAACATAAGTGAAAGAAAGAACAAAAAAAACCCCAGAAGTCCAACATCCCTTATGAGGGATGCTCCCCACTCTGATAGGCCCATTTCCTGGAAAATCGGCCTCAGCCATCCTCCTGAATATTTTCTCTAATTTTGGGATCGGGTACCTGCTTTTCTATGGCGGCCCTTAATTTATCAATGAATGACACAAAAGACTCATAGGGACCTTGGTAGATGTTAGAATAGGAAATCATAGGGGCGGATATCAGAGGCATACCGAGAAGCACCCGTTCAGCATCTCCTGTCACCACTGTCAAAACATCAGTGGTGATTCTCTGTGCCTGCGTTTGGGGCTTACTGTAATCCCCTTCCCCAACCCGTAACTCAAAGGAGAGCCCTTGCCCACTGGATATGCTAGGGAGGACCTGGATTAGTTCCCAAACTTGCCTTTTCCAGTTTCTCTCCCACAGGGGGACCCTTCCTGGCCCCACATCCCCAGGGTCTTGCTTCTATGATCTCCCTCAGCATCTCACACAAGTACCCAAGAACTGCTGCAGTCTCATTCCCTTCATGGGAACCCCCTGGGACCAGAGCAGCCATGCACCACCTCACACCCATCACCACCACAGATATGCCCAGCTCCTGTCAGACACCCCTGCACCCTTTCAGCTCCTGACAGCACCCCTGAAAGTCCCCACAGCAGCACCGCTCCCCCCAGCACACAGCTCACAGCTTCCGCAGCTCCAAAGCCCACGGCACCCTCCACCCAAGCACCCACACTGCAACGTGGGTGCTCTCGGATGCTGAACACAAGGCTCAGGGACAGAAAGATGGTCCTCAGCATATTCAGGGCAGAATATGTCTTGCTAGTGCAAGGATCTAACTTAAGATGTACACTAAATCAGTGACTCAAACTGAGGATAAGATGGGATACAAAAGGAGTGCACCCTGTTAGTATCAGTACTCAAACATAAAATTATACAACAAACTAGAAGAAGGGGTTTGGGGGATGATAGGAAAATGGGATTAGGAAAACACACAGGGAAGGAGGTACTCTGCGCATAAATTACTTTCTGATCCTTATCTTTTGGTTTTCTGGTCAGGACTCCTTGTTCATAATGTTACTTCTCATCTTCTCCTTTGCACCCACGGCTGGGGGCACTCAGCACCCACACAGCCCAGCCTGGGCTAACCCCAGCACCCAACAACCCCACAGGGCCTGCGGACGACACCCTCAGCACCCCCACGCCTCATGGCTTTGTGGGGGAAAATAGGCACCACCACAGCCCGGGCTGGGCTAATCCCGGCACTCAGCAACGCCACTGAAGGAAAACCCCCGTGTCTCGGTTTTAGACTAAGTTTTCAGGAGGAGGCACTCCAGCATAGGGTACCTCCTCCTGAAAGGAAGAAAGGGTTTCCCCTCTTCCCTCTGCAATGAAACAGATTAACTGCAGCACGTGAAAGTGACAAAAGAAAACAAACTCTTAATTAACAGAAAAAACTAAGCTATTTGTTAACACAAAGTACAACCGGGAAAAACAAAGAAGGGAAAAAGGAAAAGGGTGCCCGCAAGGAGCTGGTATGAGATTTCCCTGAGATGGCACTGGAGCCACCCTGCAGGCCCGCCGGGGCCACTCCATGGGCTCCCCGGGCTGGAGAGGAGGGAAGGGAGATAGGGAAACCAGGGACAAAAAATCAAACAGAACCCTTTTTCCAAGCACGGAAGGAAGTGCAGGGCAGAAAAAAGCACCGCGGTGTCTTTGTCCCCTGGCGCTCCCGGGGTTGTTGGACAGAGCCGTTTTTACTGACTCCTGCAGGTGCTGTTCCATTGAACGGACACTGGCTCCGGACCCACACCTGGGTTCAGCTTAAAGGCATAGTAGCCCTGGGCATTAACAAACAATTAAGGAATAAAGTGGTTCGTAATGTCACTCCAGGACACCACAGCACAGCAGGGCCCCGGAGAGGAAAGACACTGACCCCCACTTGGGCACTTTGTACCTCACATATGCACAAATACTCACAGTGCAATGACATTTTCCCCACATTTGCCAGTAGCCGCCAGACCCACAACTTCTTAAACACCTCCAAGACCACCAACAACCACAAGAAGCCCATCTTAAATGTCCCACAGTCCCCCACATCCCAAAACAACCCCCACGCACACCCCCAAAAAACCTACATACAGGAACAACACCAAGCCCACATGCAAAGCACCTAAAAGCTGCTCAGGGCTTGTCTCTGGGCTAGTCTGACACACTGCTCTGATGCTGAACCCAAAATGGTCTCGGGCACCACAGAGACGAGGCAGGACCCTTGCTGGTCCCACATCCCCAGGGTCTTGCTTCTATGATTTCCCTCAGCACATCAGATTCCTTTCTACTCACTCAAGTGCCCAAAACCTCCTGCAGACTTATGCCCTTCATGGGAACCCCTGGGACCAGAGCAGCCATGCACCACCTCACACCCATCACCACCACAGATATGCCCAGCTCCTGTCAGACACCCCTGCACCCTTTCAGCTCCTGACAGCACCCCTGAAAGCCCCCACAGCAGCACCACTCCCCCCAGCACACAGCTCACAGCTTCAGCACCTCCAAATCCCACAGAACCCTCCACCCCAGCACCCACACTGCAATATGGGGTGCTCTCGCATGTTGCCCACAAGCGTCAGGGACAGAAAGATTGCCCCTCAGCTTTTGGTGGGGAGCTGCATTCCCTGAGAGTCACTCCTCACTCCCAGGGATACCTCCCCACCCACATCGCCCACTAACACCGCTCACTCACCAGCCCCTCCACTGTCACCACCACTGAGTGCAAGGGCCTCCTGCACGGTGGCCCTTGTGTCACCCCTGTGCCCTGCTCATGCCTTCATAAGGCTCAGCTGGGCTCGGGGTGGGACAGACAGGGTGCTCCCAAACACCCGCCTGCCCATGGACCCCTCTGGTCCTGCCACGCACCCCATGAGCCAAGACTGCATGGAAACCCCAACATGATCCCCTTTTCAGGGACAACGAGCATAGGAACGTCCAACTGCTAATGGGGTCACTGCATGGTGGGGACAGGACCTGCCTCAACCCACAGACCCTGCACAGACCAAAATTACTACTCTACTATCTGCTACTACTTTACTACTCTACTACTCTGCTCTCCCAACATGGGGCTCTGCTGGAGGAGCAGAAGACAAAACTCTTGAGCCCCAGCTGCCCCCGCACCAGGCACAGCCAGCCACTCCCTGCCCTGCTCGCTGCTCCTCCACGGAGCTGATGACAAGAGGCACAACACTCAAGGTGGCCCAGCCTTGGCTGCCGCTGCCCTTGTGCCTGGTGCCACGGCAGCTGCAAAGTCAAAATATAAACTCTCATGCACCCCAAGCGCGATGACTGCAGTGAACCCCGCAGCATCACCCCCTCTTCAGGCAAGAGGAGCACAGGCATGTGCAGCTGCTGATGGGGTCACTGCACGGTGGGCTGGGACCCACCTCAACCCACACCCCTGTGTGTCCCTGACTCCCTGCACGGCCCCAACGCACACATCCTCCACATATTCCCACATTCTCATCACACTACACCTAGAACTCCCTCTCCTCATACATTATCCCAGCCCCTGCACTTCCTCACCCTCCTTTTTTATAATTGGCTATGTATGCTTATCTCCTCCCTTTGTCTTTCCCCTGATTGGTCACTCCTGTCCCCAGATAAGCGGCTGTCCCTAGGCAGGGCTGGGGCTTTTCCCTGCACCTTTCATGGGGGCAGGGTGGTCAGTCCTTCCCTTCTCTCCCTCCGACCACATGTACCCCTAACCCTGAATAAAGGAGAGCTAGGGGAAGACACCCCCTCCCGCACACCCTCTACCTCATTGGCTTCTTTTTATTCGACTACAACAGATGACAAGCCCGACATCGCTTATCAGGGATGCCCCCCATTCTGACAGTCCAGTCCCTGAAAGGCTTGTTTCAGCCAGCCCCCTGATGTCCTTGCAACAGTCCCCACGGTGTGGGTAAGTCTCTGGATCATGTTGTTGAGAGCTTTTTGGATCCACTTGTTGGTCCGTATTTAATGTCATTGACCAGCGTGCCCCTTTTGTCCAGGGACGCATGGATGCTCTCCGATTTTGCCGACAGGTTAAAGCAACACATTCTGTCAAAGTCATGGCATCCACATCCGTGCGCCAGGAAGAGCAAGTCTATGGCTGCCCAGTTTTGGAGAGTAATCTGCCAGGTTGCTTTCTCCTCTGATAGGAAGTCACTTAGGGCGCTCGAAGCAGCACATCCCCACCCACATCGCCCACTAACACCGCTCACTCACCAGCCCCTCCACTGTCACCACCACTGAGTGCAAGGGCCTCCTGCAAGGTGCCCCTGGTGTCACCCCTGTCCCCTGCTCATGCCTCCACAAGGCTCAGCTGGGCTCGGGGTGGGACAGACAGGGTGCTCCCAAACACCCGCCTGCCCATGGACCCCTCTGGCCCCACCACGCACTCCATGAGCCAAGACTGCATGGAAACCCCAACATGATCCCCTTTTCAGGACAACGAGCACAGGAACGTCCAACTGCTAATGGGGTCACTGCATGGTGGGGACGGGACCTGCCTCAACCCATAGACCCTGCAAAGACCAAAATTAATACTCTACCATCTCACCCCTCTCCCTACACCTGCTCCCTGCCCCTCACACAAAGACACCTCTCACCATCGCCCAGGCCATGCCTCTGACCTCCCAGTGCCCAGCCTCTGCCTCTCTCCCAGCACAGGGCTCTGCTGGAGGAGCAGAAGACAAAACTCTTGAGCCCCAGCTGCCCCAGCACCAGGCACAGCCAGCCACTCCCTGCCCTGCTCCTCTCCCTGCCCTGCTCGCTGCTCCTCCATGGAGCTGACGACAAGAGGCACAACACTCAAGGTGGCCCAGCCTTGGCTGCCACTGCCCTTGTGCCTGGTGCCACGGCAGCTGCAAAGTCAAAATATAAACTCTCATGCACCCCAAGCGCGATGACTGCAGTGAACCCCGCAGCATCACCCCCTCTTCAGGCAAGAGGAGCACAGGCATGTGCAGCTGCTGATGGGGTCACTGCACGGTGGGCTGGGACCCACCTCAACCCACACCCCTGTGTGTCCCTGACTCCCTGCACGGCCCCAATGCACACATCCTCCACATATTCCCACATTCTCATCACACTACACCTAGAACTCCCTCTCCTCATACATTGTCCCAGCCCCTGCACTTCCCCACCCTCCTCTGTTATAATTGGCTATGTATGCTTATCTCCTCCCTTTGTTTTTCCCCTGATTGGTCACTCCTGTCCCCAGATAAGCGGCTGTCCCTGGGCAGGGGTGGGGCTTTTCCCTGCGCCCTTCATGGGGGCAGGGTGGTCAGTCCTTCCCTTCTCTCCCTCCCAACCACATGTACCCCTAACCCTGAATAAAGGAGGGCTGGGGAGGACACCCCCTCCCGCTCACCCTTCCCCTCGTCGGCTTCCTCTTTTTATTCGTTTACAACAATCCTCCACATATTCCCACATTCTCATCACAATACACCTAGAGCTCCCTGGCCTCATACATTGTCCCAGCCCCTGCACTTCGCCACTGTTGTTTACGCCTTTCTTCTGGAACAAGCCGTGGTTCTTAGATCCTGGTTCCACCCCTCGAGTCCTCCCCTAATGAGAAGCCTCCTACAGAGGAGGTGGAGCTGGAGCAGCAACCAGGGCTGGACCTCCCACACCTCCCCCATTTTTACTTATTCATTGTAGTAATTGATTATAAATAAGGCTAATCAAAACAAAGAACATAAGTGAAAGAAAGAACAAAAAAAACCCCAGAAGTCCAACATCCCTTATGAGGGATGCTCCCCACTCTGATAGGCCCATTTCCTGGAAAATCGGCCTCAGCCATCCTCCTGAATATTTTCTCTAATTTTGGGATCGGGTACCTGCTTTTCTATGGCGGCCCTTAATTTATCAATGAATGACACAAAAGACTCATAGGGACCTTGGTAGATGTTAGAATAGGAAATCATAGGGGCGGATATCAGAGGCATACCGAGAAGCACCCGTTCAGCATCTCCTGTCACCACTGTCAAAACATCAGTGGTGATTCTCTGTGCCTGTGTTTGGGGCTTACTGTAATCCCCTTCCCCAACCCGTAACTCAAAGGAGAGCCCTTGCCCACTGGATATGCTAGGGAGGACCTGGATTAGTTCCCAAACTTGCCTTTTCCAGTTTCTCTCCCACAGGGGGACCCTTCCTGGCCCCACATCCCCAGGGTCTTGCTTCTATGATCTCCCTCAGCATCTCACACAAGTACCCAAGAACTGCTGCAGTCTCATTCCCTTCATGGGAACCCCCTGGGACCAGAGCAGCCATGCACCACCTCACACCCATCACCACCACAGATATGCCCAGCTCCTGTCAGACACCCCTGCACCCTTTCAGCTCCTGACAGCACCCCTGAAAGTCCCCACAGCAGCACCGCTCCCCCCAGCACACAGCTCACAGCTTCCGCAGCTCCAAAGCCCACGGCACCCTCCACCCAAGCACCCACACTGCAACGTGGGTGCTCTCGGATGCTGAACACAAGGCTCAGGGACAGAAAGATGGTCCTCAGCATATTCAGGGCAGAATATGTCTTGCTAGTGCAAGGATCTAACTTAAGATGTACACTAAATCAGTGACTCAAACTGAGGATAGGATGGGATACAAAAGGAGTGCACCCTGTTAGTATCAGTACTCAAACATAAAATTATACAACAAACTAGAAGAAGGGGTTTGGGGGATGATAGGAAAATGGGATTAGGAAAACACACAGGGAAGGAGGTACTCTGCGCATAAATTACTTTCTGATCCTTATCTTTTGGTTTTCTGGTCAGGACTCCTTGTTCATAATGTTACTTCTCATCTTCTCCTTTGCACCCACGGCTGGGGGCACTCAGCACCCACACAGCCCAGCCTGGGCTAACCCCAGCACCCAACAACCCCACAGGGCCTGCGGACGACACCCTCAGCACCCCCACGCCTCATGGCTTTGTGGGGGAAAATAGGCACCACCACAGCCCGGGCTGGGCTAATCCCGGCACTCAGCAACGCCACTGAAGGAAAACCCCCGTGTCTCGGTTTTAGACTAAGTTTTCAGGAGGAGGCACTCCAGCATAGGGTACCTCCTCCTGAAAGGAAGAAAGGGTTTCCCCTCTTCCCTCTGCAATGAAACAGATTAACTGCAGCACGTGAAAGTGACAAAAGAAAACAAACTCTTAATTAACAGAAAAAACTAAGCTATTTGTTAACACAAAGTACAACCGGGAAAAACAAAGAAGGGAAAAAGGAAAAGGGTGCCCGCAAGGAGCTGGTATGAGATTTCCCTGAGATGGCACTGGAGCCACCCTGCAGGCCCGCCGGGGCCACTCCATGGGCTCCCCGGGCTGGAGAGGAGGGAAGGGAGATAGGGAAACCAGGGACAAAAAATCAAACAGAACCCTTTTTCCAAGCACGGAAGGAAGTGCAGGGCAGAAAAAAGCACCGCGGTGTCTTTGTCCCCTGGCGCTCCCGGGGTTGTTGGACAGAGCCGTTTTTACTGACTCCTGCAGGTGCTGTTCCATTGAACGGACACTGGCTCCGGACCCACACCTGGGTTCAGCTTAAAGGCATAGTAGCCCTGGGCATTAACAAACAATTAAGGAATAAAGTGGTTCGTAATGTCACTCCAGGACACCACAGCACAGCAGGGCCCCGGAGAGGAAAGACACTGACCCCCACTTGGGCACTTTGTACCTCACATATGCACAAATACTCACAGTGCAATGACATTTTCCCCACATTTGCCAGTAGCCGCCAGACCCACAACTTCTTAAACACCTCCAAGACCACCAACAACCACAAGAAGCCCATCTTAAATGTCCCACAGTCCCCCACATCCCAAAACAACCCCCACGCACACCCCCAAAAAACCTACATACAGGAACAACACCAAGCCCACATGCAAAGCACCTAAAAGCTGCTCAGGGCTTGTCTCTGGGCTAGTCTGACACACTGCTCTGATGCTGAACCCAAAATGGTCTCGGGCACCACAGAGACGAGGCAGGACCCTTGCTGGTCCCACATCCCCAGGGTCTTGCTTCTATGATTTCCCTCAGCACATCAGATTCCTTTCTACTCACTCAAGTGCCCAAAACCTCCTGCAGACTTATGCCCTTCATGGGAACCCCTGGGACCAGAGCAGCCATGCACCACCTCACACCCATCACCACCACAGATATGCCCAGCTCCTGTCAGACACCCCTGCACCCTTTCAGCTCCTGACAGCACCCCTGAAAGCCCCCACAGCAGCACCACTCCCCCCAGCACACAGCTCACAGCTTCAGCACCTCCAAATCCCACAGAACCCTCCACCCCAGCACCCACACTGCAATATGGGGTGCTCTCGCATGTTGCCCACAAGCGTCAGGGACAGAAAGATTGCCCCTCAGCTTTTGGTGGGGAGCTGCATTCCCTGAGAGTCACTCCTCACTCCCAGGGATACCTCCCCACCCACATCGCCCACTAACACCGCTCACTCACCAGCCCCTCCACTGTCACCACCACTGAGTGCAAGGGCCTCCTGCACGGTGGCCCTTGTGTCACCCCTGTGCCCTGCTCATGCCTTCATAAGGCTCAGCTGGGCTCGGGGTGGGACAGACAGGGTGCTCCCAAACACCCGCCTGCCCATGGACCCCTCTGGTCCTGCCACGCACCCCATGAGCCAAGACTGCATGGAAACCCCAACATGATCCCCTTTTCAGGGACAACGAGCATAGGAACGTCCAACTGCTAATGGGGTCACTGCATGGTGGGGACAGGACCTGCCTCAACCCACAGACCCTGCACAGACCAAAATTACTACTCTACTATCTGCTACTACTTTACTACTCTACTACTCTGCTCTCCCAACATGGGGCTCTGCTGGAGGAGCAGAAGACAAAACTCTTGAGCCCCAGCTGCCCCCGCACCAGGCACAGCCAGCCACTCCCTGCCCTGCTCGCTGCTCCTCCACGGAGCTGATGACAAGAGGCACAACACTCAAGGTGGCCCAGCCTTGGCTGCCGCTGCCCTTGTGCCTGGTGCCACGGCAGCTGCAAAGTCAAAATATAAACTCTCATGCACCCCAAGCGCGATGACTGCAGTGAACCCCGCAGCATCACCCCCTCTTCAGGCAAGAGGAGCACAGGCATGTGCAGCTGCTGATGGGGTCACTGCACGGTGGGCTGGGACCCACCTCAACCCACACCCCTGTGTGTCCCTGACTCCCTGCACGGCCCCAACGCACACATCCTCCACATATTCCCACATTCTCATCACACTACACCTAGAACTCCCTCTCCTCATACATTATCCCAGCCCCTGCACTTCCTCACCCTCCTTTTTTATAATTGGCTATGTATGCTTATCTCCTCCCTTTGTCTTTCCCCTGATTGGTCACTCCTGTCCCCAGATAAGCGGCTGTCCCTAGGCAGGGCTGGGGCTTTTCCCTGCACCTTTCATGGGGGCAGGGTGGTCAGTCCTTCCCTTCTCTCCCTCCGACCACATGTACCCCTAACCCTGAATAAAGGAGAGCTAGGGGAAGACACCCCCTCCCGCACACCCTCTACCTCATTGGCTTCTTTTTATTCGACTACAACAGATGACAAGCCCGACATCGCTTATCAGGGATGCCCCCCATTCTGACAGTCCAGTCCCTGAAAGGCTTGTTTCAGCCAGCCCCCTGATGTCCTTGCAACAGTCCCCACGGTGTGGGTAAGTCTCTGGATCATGTTGTTGAGAGCTTTTTGGATCCACTTGTTGGTCCGTATTTAATGTCATTGACCAGCGTGCCCCTTTTGTCCAGGGACGCATGGATGCTCTCCGATTTTGCCGACAGGTTAAAGCAACACATTCTGTCAAAGTCATGGCATCCACATCCGTGCGCCAGGAAGAGCCAGTTTATGGCTGCCCAGTTTTGGAGAGTAATCTGCCAGGTTGCTTTCTCCTCTGATAGGAAGTCACTTAGGGCGCTCGAAGCAGCACATCCCCACCCACATCGCTCGCTGACACCGCTCACTCACCAGCCCCTCCACTGTCACCACCACTGAGTGCAAGGGCCTCCTGCAAGGTGCCCCTGGTGTCACCCCTGTCCCCTGCTCATGCCTCCACAAGGCTCAGCTGGGCTCGGGGTGGGACAGACAGGGTGCTCCAAAACACCCGCCTGCCCATGGACCCCTCTGGCCCCACCACGCACTCCATGAGCCAAGACTGCATGGAAACCCCAACATGATCCCCTTTTCAGGACAACGAGCACAGGAACGTCCAACTGCTAATGGGGTCACTGCATGGTGGGGACGGGACCTGCCTCAACCCATAGACCCTGCAAAGACCAAAATTAATACTCTACCATCTCACCCCTCTCCCTACACCTGCTCCCTGCCCCTCACACAAAGACACCTCTCACCATCGCCCAGGCCATGCCTCTGACCTCCCAGTGCCCAGCCTCTGCCTCTCTCCCAGCACAGGGCTCTGCTGGAGGAGCAGAAGACAAAACTCTTGAGCCCCAGCTGCCCCAGCACCAGGCACAGCCAGCCACTCCCTGCCCTGCTCCTCTCCCTGCCCTGCTCGCTGCTCCTCCATGGAGCTGACGACAAGAGGCACAACACTCAAGGTGGCCCAGCCTTGGCTGCCACTGCCCTTGTGCCTGGTGCCACGGCAGCTGCAAAGTCAAAATATAAACTCTCATGCACCCCAAGCGCGATGACTGCAGTGAACCCCGCAGCATCACCCCCTCTTCAGGCAAGAGGAGCACAGGCATGTGCAGCTGCTGATGGGGTCACTGCACGGTGGGCTGGGACCCACCTCAACCCACACCCCTGTGTGTCCCTGACTCCCTGCACGGCCCCAATGCACACATCCTCCACATATTCCCACATTCTCATCACACTACACCTAGAACTCCCTCTCCTCATACATTGTCCCAGCCCCTGCACTTCCCCACCCTCCTCTGTTATAATTGGCTATGTATGCTTATCTCCTCCCTTTGTTTTTCCCCTGATTGGTCACTCCTGTCCCCAGATAAGCGGCTGTCCCTGGGCAGGGGTGGGGCTTTTCCCTGCGCCCTTCATGGGGGCAGGGTGGTCAGTCCTTCCCTTCTCTCCCTCCCAACCACATGTACCCCTAACCCTGAATAAAGGAGGGCTGGGGAGGACACCCCCTCCCGCTCACCCTTCCCCTCGTCGGCTTCCTCTTTTTATTCGTTTACAACAATCCTCCACATATTCCCACATTCTCATCACAATACACCTAGAGCTCCCTGGCCTCATACATTGTCCCAGCCCCTGCACTTCGCCACTGTTGTTTACGCCTTTCTTCTGGAACAAGCCGTGGTTCTTAGATCCTGGTTCCACCCCTCGAGTCCTCCCCTAATGAGAAGCCTCCTACAGAGGAGGTGGAGCTGGAGCAGCAACCAGGGCTGGACCTCCCACACCTCCCCCATTTTTACTTATTCATTGTAGTAATTGATTATAAATAAGGCTAATCAAAACAAAGAACATAAGTGAAAGAAAGAACAAAAAAAACCCCAGAAGTCCAACATCCCTTATGAGGGATGCTCCCCACTCTGATAGGCCCATTTCCTGGAAAATCGGCCTCAGCCATCCTCCTGAATATTTTCTCTAATTTTGGGATCGGGTACCTGCTTTTCTATGGCGGCCCTTAATTTATCAATGAATGACACAAAAGACTCATAGGGACCTTGGTAGATGTTAGAATAGGAAATCATAGGGGCGGATATCAGAGGCATACCGAGAAGCACCCGTTCAGCATCTCCTGTCACCACTGTCAAAACATCAGTGGTGATTCTCTGTGCCTGCGTTTGGGGCTTACTGTAATCCCCTTCCCCAACCCGTAACTCAAAGGAGAGCCCTTGCCCACTGGATATGCTAGGGAGGACCTGGATTAGTTCCCAAACTTGCCTTTTCCAGTTTCTCTCCCACAGGGGGACCCTTCCTGGCCCCACATCCCCAGGGTCTTGCTTCTATGATCTCCCTCAGCATCTCACACAAGTACCCAAGAACTGCTGCAGTCTCATTCCCTTCATGGGAACCCCCTGGGACCAGAGCAGCCATGCACCACCTCACACCCATCACCACCACAGATATGCCCAGCTCCTGTCAGACACCCCTGCACCCTTTCAGCTCCTGACAGCACCCCTGAAAGTCCCCACAGCAGCACCGCTCCCCCCAGCACACAGCTCACAGCTTCCGCAGCTCCAAAGCCCACGGCACCCTCCACCCAAGCACCCACACTGCAACGTGGGTGCTCTCGGATGCTGAACACAAGGCTCAGGGACAGAAAGATGGTCCTCAGCATATTCAGGGCAGAATATGTCTTGCTAGTGCAAGGATCTAACTTAAGATGTACACTAAATCAGTGACTCAAACTGAGGATAGGATGGGATACAAAAGGAGTGCACCCTGTTAGTATCAGTACTCAAACATAAAATTATACAACAAACTAGAAGAAGGGGTTTGGGGGATGATAGGAAAATGGGATTAGGAAAACACACAGGGAAGGAGGTACTCTGCGCATAAATTACTTTCTGATCCTTATCTTTTGGTTTTCTGGTCAGGACTCCTTGTTCATAATGTTACTTCTCATCTTCTCCTTTGCACCCACGGCTGGGGGCACTCAGCACCCACACAGCCCAGCCTGGGCTAACCCCAGCACCCAACAACCCCACAGGGCCTGCGGACGACACCCTCAGCACCCCCACGCCTCATGGCTTTGTGGGGGAAAATAGGCACCACCACAGCCCGGGCTGGGCTAATCCCGGCACTCAGCAACGCCACTGAAGGAAAACCCCCGTGTCTCGGTTTTAGACTAAGTTTTCAGGAGGAGGCACTCCAGCATAGGGTACCTCCTCCTGAAAGGAAGAAAGGGTTTCCCCTCTTCCCTCTGCAATGAAACAGATTAACTGCAGCACGTGAAAGTGACAAAAGAAAACAAACTCTTAATTAACAGAAAAAACTAAGCTATTTGTTAACACAAAGTACAACCGGGAAAAACAAAGAAGGGAAAAAGGAAAAGGGTGCCCGCAAGGAGCTGGTATGAGATTTCCCTGAGATGGCACTGGAGCCACCCTGCAGGCCCGCCGGGGCCACTCCATGGGCTCCCCGGGCTGGAGAGGAGGGAAGGGAGATAGGGAAACCAGGGACAAAAAATCAAACAGAACCCTTTTTCCAAGCACGGAAGGAAGTGCAGGGCAGAAAAAAGCACCGCGGTGTCTTTGTCCCCTGGCGCTCCCGGGGTTGTTGGACAGAGCCGTTTTTACTGACTCCTGCAGGTGCTGTTCCATTGAACGGACACTGGCTCCGGACCCACACCTGGGTTCAGCTTAAAGGCATAGTAGCCCTGGGCATTAACAAACAATTAAGGAATAAAGTGGTTCGTAATGTCACTCCAGGACACCACAGCACAGCAGGGCCCCGGAGAGGAAAGACACTGACCCCCACTTGGGCACTTTGTACCTCACATATGCACAAATACTCACAGTGCAATGACATTTTCCCCACATTTGCCAGTAGCCGCCAGACCCACAACTTCTTAAACACCTCCAAGACCACCAACAACCACAAGAAGCCCATCTTAAATGTCCCACAGTCCCCCACATCCCAAAACAACCCCCACGCACACCCCCAAAAAACCTACATACAGGAACAACACCAAGCCCACATGCAAAGCACCTAAAAGCTGCTCAGGGCTTGTCTCTGGGCTAGTCTGACACACTGCTCTGATGCTGAACCCAAAATGGTCTCGGGCACCACAGAGACGAGGCAGGACCCTTGCTGGTCCCACATCCCCAGGGTCTTGCTTCTATGATTTCCCTCAGCACATCAGATTCCTTTCTACTCACTCAAGTGCCCAAAACCTCCTGCAGACTTATGCCCTTCATGGGAACCCCTGGGACCAGAGCAGCCATGCACCACCTCACACCCATCACCACCACAGATATGCCCAGCTCCTGTCAGACACCCCTGCACCCTTTCAGCTCCTGACAGCACCCCTGAAAGCCCCCACAGCAGCACCACTCCCCCCAGCACACAGCTCACAGCTTCAGCACCTCCAAATCCCACAGAACCCTCCACCCCAGCACCCACACTGCAATATGGGGTGCTCTCGCATGTTGCCCACAAGCGTCAGGGACAGAAAGATTGCCCCTCAGCTTTTGGTGGGGAGCTGCATTCCCTGAGAGTCACTCCTCACTCCCAGGGATACCTCCCCACCCACATCGCCCACTAACACCGCTCACTCACCAGCCCCTCCACTGTCACCACCACTGAGTGCAAGGGCCTCCTGCACGGTGGCCCTTGTGTCACCCCTGTGCCCTGCTCATGCCTTCATAAGGCTCAGCTGGGCTCGGGGTGGGACAGACAGGGTGCTCCCAAACACCCGCCTGCCCATGGACCCCTCTGGTCCTGCCACGCACCCCATGAGCCAAGACTGCATGGAAACCCCAACATGATCCCCTTTTCAGGGACAACGAGCATAGGAACGTCCAACTGCTAATGGGGTCACTGCATGGTGGGGACAGGACCTGCCTCAACCCACAGACCCTGCACAGACCAAAATTACTACTCTACTATCTGCTACTACTTTACTACTCTACTACTCTGCTCTCCCAACATGGGGCTCTGCTGGAGGAGCAGAAGACAAAACTCTTGAGCCCCAGCTGCCCCCGCACCAGGCACAGCCAGCCACTCCCTGCCCTGCTCGCTGCTCCTCCACGGAGCTGATGACAAGAGGCACAACACTCAAGGTGGCCCAGCCTTGGCTGCCGCTGCCCTTGTGCCTGGTGCCACGGCAGCTGCAAAGTCAAAATATAAACTCTCATGCACCCCAAGCGCGATGACTGCAGTGAACCCCGCAGCATCACCCCCTCTTCAGGCAAGAGGAGCACAGGCATGTGCAGCTGCTGATGGGGTCACTGCACGGTGGGCTGGGACCCACCTCAACCCACACCCCTGTGTGTCCCTGACTCCCTGCACGGCCCCAACGCACACATCCTCCACATATTCCCACATTCTCATCACACTACACCTAGAACTCCCTCTCCTCATACATTATCCCAGCCCCTGCACTTCCTCACCCTCCTTTTTTATAATTGGCTATGTATGCTTATCTCCTCCCTTTGTCTTTCCCCTGATTGGTCACTCCTGTCCCCAGATAAGCGGCTGTCCCTAGGCAGGGCTGGGGCTTTTCCCTGCACCTTTCATGGGGGCAGGGTGGTCAGTCCTTCCCTTCTCTCCCTCCGACCACATGTACCCCTAACCCTGAATAAAGGAGAGCTAGGGGAAGACACCCCCTCCCGCACACCCTCTACCTCATTGGCTTCTTTTTATTCGACTACAACAGATGACAAGCCCGACATCGCTTATCAGGGATGCCCCCCATTCTGACAGTCCAGTCCCTGAAAGGCTTGTTTCAGCCAGCCCCCTGATGTCCTTGCAACAGTCCCCACGGTGTGGGTAAGTCTCTGGATCATGTTGTTGAGAGCTTTTTGGATCCACTTGTTGGTCCGTATTTAATGTCATTGACCAGCGTGCCCCTTTTGTCCAGGGACGCATGGATGCTCTCCGATTTTGCCGACAGGTTAAAGCAACACATTCTGTCAAAGTCATGGCATCCACATCCGTGCGCCAGGAAGAGCAAGTTTATGGCTGCCCAGTTTTGGAGAGTAATCTGCCAGGTTGCTTTCTCCTCTGATAGGAAGTCACTTAGGGCGCTCGAAGCAGCACATCCCCACCCACATCGCCCGCTGACACCGCTCACTCACCAGCCCCTCCACTGTCACCACCACTGAGTGCAAGGGCCTCCTGCAAGGTGCCCCTGGTGTCACCCCTGTCCCCTGCTCATGCCTCCACAAGGCTCAGCTGGGCTCGGGGTGGGACAGACAGGGTGCTCCCAAACACCCGCCTGCCCATGGACCCCTCTGGCCCCACCACGCACTCCATGAGCCAAGACTGCATGGAAACCCCAACATGATCCCCTTTTCAGGACAACGAGCACAGGAACGTCCAACTGCTAATGGGGTCACTGCATGGTGGGGATGGGACCTGCCTCAACCCATAGACCCTGCAAAGACCAAAATTAATACTCTACCATCTCACCCCTCTCCCTACACCTGCTCCCTGCCCCTCACACAAAGACACCTCTCACCATCGCCCAGGCCATGCCTCTGACCTCCCAGTGCCCAGCCTCTGCCTCTCTCCCAGCACAGGGCTCTGCTGGAGGAGCAGAAGACAAAACTCTTGAGCCCCAGCTGCCCCAGCACCAGGCACAGCCAGCCACTCCCTGCCCTGCTCCTCTCCCTGCCCTGCTCGCTGCTCCTCCATGGAGCTGATGACAAGAGGCACAACACTCAAGGTGGCCCAGCCTTGGCTGCCACTGCCCTTGTGCCTGGTGCCACGGCAGCTGCAAAGTCAAAATCTAAACTCTCATGCACCCCAAGCGCGATGACTGCAGTGAACCCCGCAGCATCACCCCCTCTTCAGGCAAGAGGAGCACAGGCATGTGCAGCTGCTGATGGGGTCACTGCACGGTGGGCTGGGACCCACCTCAACCCACACCCCTGTGTGTCCCTGACTCCCTGCACGGCCCCAACGCACACATCCTCCACATATTCCCACATTCTCATCACACTACACCTAGAACTCCCTCTCCTCATACATTGTCCCAGCCCCTGCACTTCCCCACCCTCCTCTGTTATAATTGGCTATGTATGCTTATCTCCTCCCTTTGTTTTTCCCCTGATTGGTCACTCCTGTCCCCAGATAAGCGGCTGTCCCTGGGCAGGGGTGGGGCTTTTCCCTGCGCCCTTCATGGGGCCAGGGTGGTCAGTCCTTCCCTTCTCTCCCTCCCAACCACATGTACCCCTAACCCTGAATAAAGGAGGGCTGGGGAGGACACCCCCTCCCGCTCACCCTTCCCCTCGTCGGCTTCCTCTTTTTATTCGTTTACAACAATCCTCCACATATTCCCACATTCTCATCACAATACACCTAGAGCTCCCTGGCCTCATACATTGTCCCAGCCCCTGCACTTCGCCACTGTTGTTTACGCCTTTCTTCTGGAACAAGCCGTGGTTCTTAGATCCTGGTTCCACCCCTCGAGTCCTCCCCTAATGAGAAGCCTCCTACAGAGGAGGTGGAGCTGGAGCAGCAACCAGGGCTGGACCTCCCACACCTCCCCCATTTTTACTTATTCATTGTAGTAATTGATTATAAATAAGGCTAATCAAAACAAAGAACATAAGTGAAAGAAAGAACAAAAAAAACCCCAGAAGTCCAACATCCCTTATGAGGGATGCTCCCCACTCTGATAGGCCCATTTCCTGGAAAATCGGCCTCAGCCATCCTCCTGAATATTTTCTCTAATTTTGGGATCGGGTACCTGCTTTTCTATGGCGGCCCTTAATTTATCAATGAATGACACAAAAGACTCATAGGGACCTTGGTAGATGTTAGAATAGGAAATCATAGGGGCGGATATCAGAGGCATACCGAGAAGCACCCGTTCAGCATCTCCTGTCACCACTGTCAAAACATCAGTGGTGATTCTCTGTGCCTGCGTTTGGGGCTTACTGTAATCCCCTTCCCCAACCCGTAACTCAAAGGAGAGCCCTTGCCCACTGGATATGCTAGGGAGGACCTGGATTAGTTCCCAAACTTGCCTTTTCCAGTTTCTCTCCCACAGGGGGACCCTTCCTGGCCCCACATCCCCAGGGTCTTGCTTCTATGATCTCCCTCAGCATCTCACACAAGTACCCAAGAACTGCTGCAGTCTCATTCCCTTCATGGGAACCCCCTGGGACCAGAGCAGCCATGCACCACCTCACACCCATCACCACCACAGATATGCCCAGCTCCTGTCAGACACCCCTGCACCCTTTCAGCTCCTGACAGCACCCCTGAAAGTCCCCACAGCAGCACCGCTCCCCCCAGCACACAGCTCACAGCTTCCGCAGCTCCAAAGCCCACGGCACCCTCCACCCAAGCACCCACACTGCAACGTGGGTGCTCTCGGATGCTGAACACAAGGCTCAGGGACAGAAAGATGGTCCTCAGCATATTCAGGGCAGAATATGTCTTGCTAGTGCAAGGATCTAACTTAAGATGTACACTAAATCAGTGACTCAAACTGAGGATAGGATGGGATACAAAAGGAGTGCACCCTGTTAGTATCAGTACTCAAACATAAAATTATACAACAAACTAGAAGAAGGGGTTTGGGGGATGATAGGAAAATGGGATTAGGAAAACACACAGGGAAGGAGGTACTCTGCGCATAAATTACTTTCTGATCCTTATCTTTTGGTTTTCTGGTCAGGACTCCTTGTTCATAATGTTACTTCTCATCTTCTCCTTTGCACCCACGGCTGGGGGCACTCAGCACCCACACAGCCCAGCCTGGGCTAACCCCAGCACCCAACAACCCCACAGGGCCTGCGGACGACACCCTCAGCACCCCCACGCCTCATGGCTTTGTGGGGGAAAATAGGCACCACCACAGCCCGGGCTGGGCTAATCCCGGCACTCAGCAACGCCACTGAAGGAAAACCCCCGTGTCTCGGTTTTAGACTAAGTTTTCAGGAGGAGGCACTCCAGCATAGGGTACCTCCTCCTGAAAGGAAGAAAGGGTTTCCCCTCTTCCCTCTGCAATGAAACAGATTAACTGCAGCACGTGAAAGTGACAAAAGAAAACAAACTCTTAATTAACAGAAAAAACTAAGCTATTTGTTAACACAAAGTACAACCGGGAAAAACAAAGAAGGGAAAAAGGAAAAGGGTGCCCGCAAGGAGCTGGTATGAGATTTCCCTGAGATGGCACTGGAGCCACCCTGCAGGCCCGCCGGGGCCACTCCATGGGCTCCCCGGGCTGGAGAGGAGGGAAGGGAGATAGGGAAACCAGGGACAAAAAATCAAACAGAACCCTTTTTCCAAGCACGGAAGGAAGTGCAGGGCAGAAAAAAGCACCGCGGTGTCTTTGTCCCCTGGCGCTCCCGGGGTTGTTGGACAGAGCCGTTTTTACTGACTCCTGCAGGTGCTGTTCCATTGAACGGACACTGGCTCCGGACCCACACCTGGGTTCAGCTTAAAGGCATAGTAGCCCTGGGCATTAACAAACAATTAAGGAATAAAGTGGTTCGTAATGTCACTCCAGGACACCACAGCACAGCAGGGCCCCGGAGAGGAAAGACACTGACCCCCACTTGGGCACTTTGTACCTCACATATGCACAAATACTCACAGTGCAATGACATTTTCCCCACATTTGCCAGTAGCCGCCAGACCCACAACTTCTTAAACACCTCCAAGACCACCAACAACCACAAGAAGCCCATCTTAAATGTCCCACAGTCCCCCACATCCCAAAACAACCCCCACGCACACCCCCAAAAAACCTACATACAGGAACAACACCAAGCCCACATGCAAAGCACCTAAAAGCTGCTCAGGGCTTGTCTCTGGGCTAGTCTGACACACTGCTCTGATGCTGAACCCAAAATGGTCTCGGGCACCACAGAGACGAGGCAGGACCCTTGCTGGTCCCACATCCCCAGGGTCTTGCTTCTATGATTTCCCTCAGCACATCAGATTCCTTTCTACTCACTCAAGTGCCCAAAACCTCCTGCAGACTTATGCCCTTCATGGGAACCCCTGGGACCAGAGCAGCCATGCACCACCTCACACCCACCACCACCATGGATATGCCCAGCTCCTGTCAGACACCCCTGCACCCTTTCAGCTCCTGACAGCACCCCTGAAAGCCCCCACAGCAGCACCACTCCCCCCAGCACACAGCTCACAGCTTCAGCACCTCCAAATCCCACAGAACCCTCCACCCCAGCACCCACACTGCAATATGGG